>JABTXL010005776.1:1954428-1973955 GCA_025134845.1 Neodon shergylaensis | reverse complement strand
CCCTTCCCTTCCCTTCCCTTCCCTTCCCTTCCCTTCCCTTCCCTTCCTTCCCTTCCCTTCTGTGCCTAAAGAATTATGTTTTAGATCCCATTTTTTTTTGTGTTAACTCCTCCAGGAACCTTTCTGACTCCTCTGGTTCTAGCAAACTCTCTTAACTGTTATCACTTGGACAGAATAATTCATTGTCAGGAAAATGAATCTGTCCTGTTCATTATGGGATGTTTGGCAGCATCCACTCTAACGAGTAGAGACCCATTATTAGAGGCTAGGGACACCTGTCCTGTTGCAATAAAACATGCCTGGGACCTGTTCTAATGCCTCCTGGGGAGCCACTAGTTGAAATCCCTGAACTGGAAGCCTCTGATCCTACATCTCTTCTTTGACTATCCTGGTCATCTGTGGATCTGATCTGTAGAGAGAGTGAATCACTGATGATACTTCTCAGCCCATGTCCCTCTGTTAACACACAGAAAGGTTAAAATGGAAAGAGTTTGGATAGTGCTTTACTGTGGCAAACCCAAGACTCCTCACTGGTTTGTGTTCAGTCTTTTGCACCAAAAAGAACTCTATGAAAAGCCTATAAGGTCAAGGGAATATTTAATTTTAAAAATCAAAATTCAGACTTTGAGCCTAGGTCATCTTATCTAAAGAGTATAACTAATTTTAAGTAGCTCTCAAAGTTTCTGTGTTTAATAAAATACACACATTAAATTGCTTTGCAGGATCACCTTTTCCTGTTCTTGTAGACGACTAAGAACAGGTTACAGTTTCCAAAAATGATTTATAAGTATATGACTCTTCATGATATGCCATGGTGTTTTCAAACATGTATGACAAGAGTTGACCTGTATGCTCTTGGTACAATCCAAAGAAATTTTGAAGAAATTTTTGAAAGAATGCTTTGGATTAGAAATAAAATCCCAGGCAGATGAGAGGCCCCTGGCTGCTTACAAAGTCTTGTCACACAGGAGGTCTCGCAATGATTCACACTGCTCAGGAGGGGGTAACCTGAAAGGTAAGCAGGCCACCAGCAAAAGCTAAGACATTATCCCGTCTCCCAAGGCTGAGACCTTAGTCCAGTTTGCAGCAACAGACCTCTCTCTGCTCCTGGTTCAGAACTCTGAAGCACTACTTAAATGCAGAACAAAGAATCATTCAGCCCCAACTTTCTGAAATTGGACTTGCATTGCTGTATGCAAAACCAGGTAGACAGTGGAGGCCACTGGAACTGGTTGTGTTGATGGTTATCATCATTACTTGAAAACAAACCAGCATAAGGATATGCAGACATTTTAAAAAGAGTCATTTCTTTTGTCAAATGCAATTATAATTCTCAAAAAAAAGTATATGCTCAGTCCAAATCAGATGAAGGAAAACGCCAAGGGGGGAGATGGGCTCCCACTGTACTGCACACTAAAATTCTTAATTAAACCCAGACTCTCAGAAGGAGTCTCAGAAGAAAGGTTAATGAAATGGGGTAGGAAGGGAAGACGTCTCCAGAGAAGCCTGCATATTTCAGAGCTGTCTCTCTGTTGCTCTTGAGCAGAAGTTTTAAAAAAAAAATCCCTACAAAGCGCATTTCTCTTTTTCCAATCAAGAAAGGCAGAAGGCTACTGTCTAGTCATCTGTGGAGGGCTATGTCACAATGTCTGTTTTTTGTTGTTGTTTTTATTTGTTTGTTTGTTTTTCGAGACAGGGTTTCTCTGTAACTTTGGAGTCTGTCCTGGAACTAGCTCTTGTAGACCAGGCTGGTCTCAAACTCACAGAGATCCGCCTGCCTCTGCTTCCCGAGTGCTGGGATTAAAGGTGTGTGCCACCACCTCCCAATCCTTTTCCAGCACTCTTCCCAGCACTGAAAAGGGGTAGCAAGTTATGAACACCCAGTTCCTAATCTCCGAGAGCAGCTCAGAGAATTGTGTTTGACTCAGTGATGTCCTGTTAGCATCTGGTAGATGTTATACTCTGGAAAAACTTTAAAGTAGGTTAGAAGATCCCAATAAGCAAAGATGCCCTAGTGTTTGATGCAAGTACAAGTATGCAAGACTACATGGATGATCCATGAAAAGAAACAGACTCCCATTGGGGGGAAGAGTTCACCCGAATCCCAGGCCAAGGGCCAGCTAAGAGGCTCACCGTATTCTCTCAGCATAGGCAGTGAATGAAGGGGAGAAAGCAAGAGTGATGCTCAGTGCAGAGAAGTGCAGTCCAAAAAGGAGGATTGACCCTACGGTGAGCTAGGGACAGGCTTCCTGGAGGTCTGTCTCTGCGGTGGACTGAGGTTTGCACCTCTGGATCATCCACGTTGTCCAGGTTGCTCTGCACAGGCAGGGACTCTGTGCTTTAGGTAGGGGTCTATGTGCTTTAGGTATGGGTCCATGTGTTTTATGCATTTTGTTTTCCTAATCTGCTAAATAGCTTCCAGTCACCATTCAATTTTCAATGTAGACTACGTTAATTTCCCTACTTAAATGAAATTACACTTTAGTGTTTAAAAAACAGAGGCACAGAAAGATTAATGGCACTGTTCACTGTCCACCGCCTGGAAGTAGTGGAACTGAGATCCAAACCTACGCAGGCATGTTTCGAGGCACAAAGACCATGTGCCTCCCAGACTCTGTAAACAAGCACGGGTGAAAGAAGTGTTCACTGAGCAGGGGACAGCGAAGCTGAAAACAAGGGTACTTTCAGCTAAAGAGAGGAGGCAAAATACGGTGAGCAAGAGCGTTGGGGGGGTTTTTGAGACAGATGATGGAAATGAGGGGACAAAATGAGGCCAGCAGCAGGGTATTTGGCAGATGGGGCATGAGCAGCTGTGGCCATGGGAACACACCCTAGCGGGAGGTTCTACAGGTTTATCTTAAAGTTGTGTGGAGCAGCTGAAAACCATCTAGAAAACAGTCACAAAAGACCTTCCTTTTCAAAACTATTTGGCTTCTGTGTAGAAAACAAAGTTTCAGAGAGTGGTGTGTAGAAAGAGGGAAAAAATACAATGGTCTAAGTCAAGGCCAGTGGTTCTTAGACAGTGGCCCCCAGGCCAGTAACATGTGTGACTGCTGAGGACCTTGTGAAAATATAGGTCTACATCTACTGAATCAGAAACTCTGGCACGGGGCAGGCATTAGTTACTATGTGATACATCAATACACATTTACAACACTCTACAAATAGAGTGTTTATCATTTCATAGTCCCTGTGGGTCAGGAGCCCAGGCATGGCTTAGTGAGTCTTTGCCTCAAAGTCTCGAAGGGATGCAATCACAATGTCATCCAGGCTGTGTTCTCATCTAGAGATTAAGTAGGTGGGAAGCTGCTTCCAACATTATCCAGAGTGTTGTCAGAATTAATCTGCTTATGGCTGTGAAAAAAAGACAGTGCCTGCTTCTAGAGGCTGCTGTTGGTCCCTGGAGCCTGTCCACAGCCACCTTATCATTTGAGCATGCTTGACATGGTGCTTACCTTGTCAAGCCCGCTGAGAGTCTTGAGCAGGGTTAAAATTTTTGCTACATAAACATAAGGACTCGAGCTTGACTCTCCAGAATCCCGTCTACAGGACAGAAAAGTATGGTGGCCCATCTGCAAGCCCAGTGTCTGGGAGATGAGATAGGGAATCTCCCGGGCAAGCTCCTCAGTTAGAATGGCTGAATTGGCAGGCTCCAGATTCAGTGAAAGAACCGGCCTCAGTCTATTAAAAAGGGGTATCAAGAATGACACCAGCATCCATTTATAGCTTCTATATGACCACACATACTAAACATGTATATGTGTACTCACAATATGTGAAGACACACACACACACACCTCTAGAACCTGCTAGTAAGACAATCATATATTATTGTATTGCAATAATAAGAGTCACATTTGCCATAATCTAGTGGTTAGAAGGAAAACATCAATCACTTATATAAGTGGAGAGTATTCTACCAAGACACAAACACCAGAAGGCGGGGATGAAGGAGCACCAGACACTGCCAGACAGACCCAGTTATCTGCTGTAACATGCCTTCTTATTTGAGAATCTCTAGTTCAGTCAATGGCTTGGACAGGCATTTTCCAAGGATTCTTAAAAGTTCAAAAGATTCTTGTAAGTTTACATTTGCACTGTATTTAACACAAGGACTTTGGAGGCAGAATGATGTGGTTCAAGTCCCTTCCTTTTCCTGCATGACCTTGGCTAGCCTACTTAACCTTTGTGTGTAAAGCAGCATTCCTCCAGGTCTACTGTGAGAGTTAGAGACCATCAGTGCAGGAGTAACTGTATGTCTGCCACAAAGGACGAGTTCAGTAAAGTTTTCCCGCTGCTCTTAACAACTATGGGCTTTGCTTGCTTCTGTGTGTGGTGTTGGTACAAGGATTCCACAAAGCTCCCGAGTGGAGAGTGGAGAGTTAACCAGGTGGGAACTCCTTCAGAAGGCAGTGTCTGTTCCCACAGGATGCTGAAGATACAAGATTAAATACACTTTAATCAGGGGGCACCCTGCTGTCTTGGGAGGGAGAATTATTTTGGAAAACATGATATAATTTAAGATCTGCCCTTCTGTCTCTCCTGCACTCAAGTTTCTACTTTCCTCCTCTTCAGGCAAGGTTGAACTCACCAAAACTTGAGATTTTCAATTTAAAAAAATGATGGCGACAAGGACCCTCAGGGAGTTGAGCACAGATATTGGTAGAATAAAATCAAATTAACTTCAGGTGCTCCTGTGGTTCTCTGTACCCATAGCATAGGGATCAGAGTTCATCTTTGTGGAAAGCAAGTGGATTGCTCACTGGGAGAAGGGAAAAAAGCAGAAGGTATATCTGTGTTGTATGCATGTATGCTCATGTGGATGCAGGCACCTGTGCACATGTATGTATGTGCAACGTATATACATATTCAACTGTGTGCATATCTGCATGAAAATGCATATGTGCTTGTGCATATGTTTATGAGTAGTGCATGATCATGCTTTCATGTGTACCTGTGGGTGTGTTATATACATGTGGTACTTGTACATGTGCATACACATGCATGTGTTCATATGAGCTAACGTGTATGTGTGTCTGTGCATGTTTGAACATTCATGAGCATAAGCAACACTGAGAGTCTTCCTCAATCATTCTACTTCTTTCTTAGAGCAGGGATTCTCACTGAACCTGGAACTCACTTATCAGCTAGGTTGACTAGCCAATGAGCTTCAAGGATCTTCCTGTTACCACCTCATCAGTACTGGGATTACAGACATATGTCCCCATGCCCAGCTTTAAGGGCATGCTAGGGATCTGGACTCGAGTCTTGTTGCTTGCATGGCAAGCACTCTATGCGATGTACAATTTCTCCAGCCCCTCAGCAACTAGGATTTTAATGAAACCTGATTACGGCATCTGTCACAAAGAGCATGTCTACTAAATGCTTTTAGAACACGCCAACGCATCAATGGATGGGACGAAATCCCACATCCCTTTCCTGTACTCTTCGTTCTGACCTCTCATTGTTTACTACCAAGTTATGAGACAGACAGCATCACAGCAAACAGCAGGCTTGTGAGAAGAAAAACCACAACAAAGTGCTTGGCTAAAATAGGAACCACCATCTGCCTGGGTTGCAAAGTATAATTTAGTAAAACAACAGGCAGAACACGTGGCTCAGAGACTATTAACGCACAGTCAATAAAGTAACTAACCAATCCGTAGTAACAGCCCCCCAAAGGACAGTTCCGAAGTGTTTTATTCAGAGAGCAAATTAAAGCAAAGCAAAGATGAGTCTAGCAAAAAGCCAGCAGCTTCTCGTCTGTTTCACATATGAGTCCTCAGAGACAGCGGTGAAATTATCCACGTCTTCCCTGTGTCTGCTTTGTTCAGGTCCAAACACACCATGTGAAATCTGCGCTTGTGGCCTCGCCTTCTTGAGCTACCTGCGCGTGGCATGGGCACGGAGGTACCTGCTCGCCAACAGTATTGATCCATGTGTGGCCACACAGAGATTGACAAGCCCGTAATTACCCAGCAAACCAAGCAATTGTCCTGTTGACAAATCATCATGGATTTAATTCAGTACAATTCGTAGGGTACAGAGACACTGGTGTTTTCATTCTTTACACGGAGAATAGTTCTTACCTTTCTGGGCTGCTCTGGCAGAGTGGGTCTCAACCTTCCCAATGCTGCGAACTTTTAATACAATTCCTCATGTTGTGGTGATCACCAACCATAAAATTATTTCCATTGTCACTTCATAAATGCAATTTTGTTACTGTTATGGATTGTAATGTAAATAACTGATATGCAGGATATCTGCTATGCGACCCCCAAGGGATCAAGACCCACAGATTGAGAATCACTGCTGGTAGATAACTGAGAATTCCCATGGGCACTTGGTACGTATGAATTTGTAACTGTGATTGTGTGTTTGTATGTGTAATGAAGAGAGAAGAAACAAATGTTTTCGTTCAGATAATATGTGGCCAAAGAATAAGCTGTTCATGAATGGGCTGCTTTGGGCCCTTTTCTTTCTATCAATCTATTGAGTGTGACATCCTCGTTATGATGATTAAAATAAGCCATTCTGTCAATATACAGTCTACAGTGATCTCAGTAGTCTGGGCAGAGCTACAGTCAGGGTTCTTCTGTCTCCACGGATGATTTTGCAGCTTATGTCTGCTTCTTTGGGCCCACACAGATACTTTGGTCTCTGCAACCCCTTCCACATATAATGTGTCAGCCAGCAAACAGGATGGAAGAGATGAACAATTTTTTTTCTATCTTTGGCATTTATTTTTTTATGTAAACTTTCTAAGTTAGCATGGAAAGAGATAGGTTTCCTTATGGCATTTTAATTGTACTTTGCTCTTATTCAGTCCTTCACCAACTGCCTCCCCTCCCCCCCCCCGGACCTTGCCCTGGTCCCTTTCTCCCCTGAAACAGCCTCAATTACACTTTAATGTTGCATTCGTCACATGACGCTCTCCCCCCTCTCATACGCCTTTCCGCACTCAACACACACACACATTTTCAAAGACATGTCTCAAAAATTACTTGTCCAATTAACTTCTTTATGAACACACATAAATTCAGTTCACCAAAAACTCGGCACAATTACAGTCTAGCAGCCTGGGAGTCTGATTTCAGAATATTATAAACAGTATTTATTAGCGGAAGATGCAAGGTAGAAGAGAACACACAGGGTGGAATTTACAGTTATTGCCCTACAGAGAAGAGGCAGGGGCAAACCAGTCTTCTAATAAAACTTCCATATAATAAGCTGGGGTTCGGATTAAGTGATTTGATTTTCTCCCCTGCAGCTCAGTGACTTACACAAAACAACACTGATGTGATCATATTATTTGTTTCTCTTCTTGCCAGAGACCTGATGAAAGCTATATCCATTGTTCTAATGTAATTTTTATTTTCTCAGATTTATCTCCCTTTGAGTGCCGTTCTGCAGTTGTCTCTTTCTATCCCAGAAAGGAAGATGGGTGTCCTTGACAGCGTTTTACGCTGTATCTCCCAGAGATTTTTCTTGTTCACTAGTCACACAAATTGCCCTTTCCTGGATGTTGTATTATAAGACATCTAGGCCAACAGAATAAAACAAATCTAAAAGTATAGTGGCTCATACTTGCAATCCTAGCCCTGAACAGCTGAGGCAAGAAGGATTGCTTTGAGTCTGAGGCCAATTTGGGTTATGTGGTAATTCTGAGATCATCCTGAAATAAACAGTGAGACTTTGTCTTAGACAATTAATAAATTAAATGATAATAAAAGTAAAAGAAAACATAAATCTGCTAAGAGGGGAAGAGCGCAAGATTGCTTTTTATAACTTATACAGCATGGATATAAAGGTAATTTGAAAGCCCTTTGTCAGCACGGCAGGGCTGGGAGCAAAGGGTGAAATTTGTTTTTAAAAAAGCCATTCGTATATTCTTACCGAAAAAAAATGAAGGGAACTCAGCCCCTGGTTACCTCTCTACATCATATGCTAAATCTTCCATTATTAATAAGGATGGCATGCAACGCAGACCCTCCTTGTGCAAATCACCAATAATTCCCTAAACCAGGAAGCCTCTAGGAAGCTCCCTATGGCAATAAGCAAAAAAATCTTGAGGTCTGCAAGTGAGAAACATCAGTGGTAGAGAGACTGGTGTCACATCTCTAGGGATCAAGGACATTTATGAAGTAAGTGGGCATTTATTGAGTGTTTTCTCTGCATAAACACAACACAAAGAGCTAGGTTTTCTACATTTATTTTTGTTAGAGTTCATTTCCCATACCCACTCTTTTACCTCAAGCCATACAAAGTGCTTGGCAGCATTTGATGCAGAAGAGGGGCTTGCTTAATAAGCCTGGATGGAAGAAAGGCGGCAAGAAGGAGAGAGGCTGGCATAGGTGTAGATAAAAGACAGATTTGTGAGGACACCTGCAGATCTTGAAGTCTTAGCACACAGGGAGCTACAAGAAGAAGTGTCACCTCTGTTCAGAAGAAAACAAGTGACATAAGAAGCATGTGTCAGGGTAAATAGAGAAAGAATATAAGAGGGGTTGGCTTTTCCTGACCACAAAGAGAAACACTTGGCAGATGTGCTTCTCCTCCATAGGATACAGGGCTTGGCAAACATGAGGTGGACTCTTGTTCATTTAGCTTGACCGGTGTGTTTGCATAGCTCTTTCCAATGTTGGAGTTTACGAAGCCCCTTTGATAAGGGGGTATACTGAAAATATTAAGAATTAATTAAGTGGTACACCACAATTACATAGTAAATATTTATAAACGTTTCCAAAATTATTAGGTGATTGAGTGTGTTGAAAACAGAACAGCCTACAACTTTGGAATTTGCTGTATTTGGGCCTTGGCCGTGGGCAAGTCACTGCACATCTCTGTTGTATTTTAATCATTTATAAACTGTTGAAGGAGGGAGCTACTTGCCTTTCCTATTTATCTTGGGAAGTAGACTGGGGAAATAAATTGCTACCACATGTGGACAACATCTTGAGTCCTTTGAGAGTTCTTACAGCATCCATCTTATTCATTTTCTCTGAGCTCCGGGCACACCAGACTTCTCTCAATCAACAGCCCCCTATTCCTTCAAGCAACTCACCATAGAAGGTAAAAGATTCTCTTTCTATGCTTTCAAAACACCATAAAATACTTCTAGCATCTCTACAAGCCCAATTGTGATAGTTTACTGGACAAAAACCTCTCAATGCCTGTATATATTATATGCAAAATACATTCTGTTGATAAAGTAGATGAATAAACTAGGGGACAAGGTACTGCAAGAGTTTTAAACACTGACCTGACATAATATCAACTTTTAGGACTTTTGCCTCACTCATCAATTGTGAGAATTCTCCATCCTAAAATCTGCATGTGTTCCCTTTTCCCCACCTTGCAGCTGAGTTGGTCCTCCTCCTGCAAAACAGGGTCACTTCCTTTTGGTTGGTGTTCAGGAAGCTCAGTCAGTCCTAACACACATGCCCAAGCTGGCTTTGGCCAGCAACCATGCCAACCACTCACACCATAGCAGGCATATTTTTAACATTTGAAGATGACCATTCTCTAACAATGAAAAGGAATTTGGCACTGTCAGTAGAATGGGAAAAACCAGCTCACTCAACTGAGAAGTGAGGTTTCCATGATGATTTCCCATTGTTTTTAGAGAGTACTCTACAAACTTAAAAATCTTTTTGGTAGAAGAGACTAAAGATGACATGCTTTCCAGTCATTAAAACTAGAGAAACAAGCTTGGCATAGTGGTCAATACTGCTAATTCTATCACTAGGAAGTCTGAGGCAGGAGAACAATCATAATTCAAGGTCAGCCTGGATAACAGCTAGAGTTCTGGGACATTTGGATAGAGAGGGAGATGGCTGCAAAGAAAACATGCAAAAAAGAAGGAAAGATTGGAATGGAGGGAGGGAGAGAAAGAACGAAAGAAGAAAAAATAAACAGAAGGCTATTGTTGTTTACCTGAGGTAGACCAGTAGCCTGAACACAGGGATTGGAATCCACCATGCTCCCACCCTTGTTTTCTAGCTTTTTTCCCCTTTATCTTTACTTATCTGCTTATCAGGTGATTAAGAAAAACATGAATATGAACATAAACAAACTCAAATAATATGAGGAAAAAAACAAAAAAAAATCTTCACGCGTGTTTGAAAGTATTTACCACTGCTGAAATAGAATCTTTTCTTCTCACTGAAAATAAAAGAGTGAATAAAGATGAGTTTTTAATTGTCAACCAAGTAACCAAGCACACTGAGTGGCATTTTGGAAGCTGGGTCATTGAAATATCATGTTTGAAGATGGAAACCCACCTACTATCTGTGACTCTAACTGTTCCTGGGACTGCACACAGACAGAAGTATGTTTACTTCCTTCCTCTAAGAAATTTCCATGGATGAAAAGTATAGGGCACTGGGATAGTGCTCCCCTAGGGCCCCTGAAGGTCTGGGTGCAATCCATCACAAAATAATAATGTTATTATTAATAGTAAGAATAAGGCAATAAAAAGGAAAGAAAATGGCTTATATGCTGGGGAGGATTAAAAACAAGAACAAAGCTTTCAGTAGAATCAAACGAACATAATAAGAAGACAGAAGAGGTATTGGGTTAAACTATATAACATTTTTATATGTTCAGTGATATATATTTCTATTTCTGTGAGGTAGTCACATAAAAAATTCTGGTATTTGAATAACTATTTACAACTATGTCAACTCATCATTTCCTGATAATAGATGGCATATTTGAGTAAATCTATTTATTAAAGTCATAGACATCATTGCTTTCTAAATGTTCTTTATTTTATAGTCCCAACATTTTCATGACTATAAGGATAAGGTAGATTATTTCTCATCAGAAACAAATGAGGCTCAAGTAAGTCATCCTCATGGCTCAGTTCAAAGAGCCACCTTCCAACTATACTTGCTGCTTCCTGAGTTGAGCTGTTGGATTAATAAATAGTAGTAGTCACTAGGCCACCAGTACTGAAGGATACTGATGTAAAATCTAGAAGAAAGACATGGTGTCAATGACTATGTAGAGTGGAAACTCATAGTGAAGTCTTGAGAAGAGATTTTTAATAAGAGAAGTAAGCAAAATGCAATGAGTTAAAATGACTACAATCTGTTAGGACCAGGGAAAGTTATGCCATGATCTGTTGAAATATTCATGTCTTAAACAAGCCTGGCTGTAGGGAGGGCAAAACAGTGGAAACTTTTGTTAGTTGTAGCCTCTTCCATTCTTTGAAACAAATATTTTGAAAACTGAAACCCAAGTTTTCAAGAACAAAATAAAAACTGCTTTATAAAGTCTGAAAATGTCCACGTGGCTTGACAAAGCCAATATTTACCTATGACTAGCTTCCTTAAACATGACTCTGTACTGAAAGTTTCTCCAGGAGCACTTCATGAAGGTAAACACCTTCCTCTCCTACTCGAAGGTATGGAAGTCTTCTGGTTTCTGGACTGGAAACATTAGCCAGGACGGTAACAGCGACTTCTAGTGAGCCAGGTCCTCTCACTGACCTGGTCACGCTACTCTTCAGCATACCTCTTGCAGTACATTCTCCAGGGACTCTGGGGCAAGGGTGGTTTTAACTTGCATTGACCAGAGCTGTATAACCGCCCCTATGTGCCAATGCAGACACAGAATACAGTGAACCATGAATGAACTCAACCTTCATGCTGACTCAACATCTGCTCTGGGATCAAGTCACAGCTGTGCTAAATGTAAGAGCTCCGGCGCCGCATACCACAGCTTCCCCCTTCAATAAGTCCACAGCCATGCTTAAACACAGACCGTGAAGGAAACGAACAGACTAGTGAGTGGTAAGTACTAAGAGAGCTGCAGATAGGAACAAGTGAGCAGTTGACTCTAGTGACAATAAGGTCAGGAGGAGAACTCAGCAGAGCTTTGAAAGCAAAGATGTGTCTACATAAACAAGTCTTTATGAAGAACAGGAACAGATTTTACCAGAAAAGAGACAAACACATTGACTTTGAAGAATTTAAATTGTACACACACACACATATCACTTTGGACCTATTTATTCCATCCCTAAACTAAGAGTCTGGCAGCTAGTATTTTTAGATGGCTGTGTTTGCCACCTACACTCAGCATGAGGCAATGGATAAAAATATGTATCACACCAGAAGCCCTCAAAATAGAGGCATCTTCATTGTCATCTGTTATCCAAAGCAAATGGCCTCATGTTACCATAGAAATCCCCATTCTCTTCTGTGGGAAGGTGTTTTAAATAAAGCTGTCAGACGGTCTCAATTAAAAATAACAAATGAAAGACCAATTATGGTCCCGCTGGATTCACTAATAAAGTTCATTAATGAACTTTCCACCAGGTGTTCAGAATCTAAATGCTAACACATGGAGAAAGTCCCAAGACAATGACAGAATCCGACTACACACTGTATTCCCACCTCTGACTCCTGGCCTTCTGCACAAGACTGGAGCTCACAACATGGAGACGTGTTGGTCATGGGGGCGGAAGAAATAAACAGAGGTGAGAGTTACAGAAAAGACGATGCTGGCAACACCTACCATGTTCAAGATGGAACTTAGTATTATGCTTCATTTTCAACTGGTTTATCTGATACAACAGTGCTCTACTTACTTGTCATTAGTGACCATGGGTTTCTTGTCTCCGTCCATGTTGGTCCTCCTACCCATACTAGCTCGTAATGTTTACGAGCTTCATGAGAGCAAGGGTTTACATTTCATTCTCACAGAGCAGTAAATAAACATTTTTTTTTATTCTTCACTGTAAAGAAACTTGAGGGAAGACAAGTTTACGTTGGCTCAGTATTTGTGTAGGTAGAAGTCCAGCATGGCAAGGAATGCATGGTGGGGGGCCCAGCTCACCTGTGGTGATAGAAGCAAGGACCTACTTGCTCATCTCTTTACAAACAAAGAAAGAAACAGAGAGGGAAAGAATTAAGGCCAGGCTATTAAATTAAGGGCCCAGATACCAGCAACCCACTTCCTGAAGCTAGGCTCCACCTCCCAAATGGCCCACAACCTCCAAGAATAGCTCTACCAGCTGGGCACAAATGGCCTGGGGACACTTCTCATTGGTAACCGGTCTGCACAGCCCACCTGCTGTGATTTGACAGGGATAGTGTCTTTCAGTGTCTTCTGCCCTCACTTTCTGCAGTGCCTCAGCCTTGCAGCTCGCCCTTCTCATACATATGGATCAGGCTACGGTATGGTAAAGAGCTACTCTGTTGGTAAGTCATGAAATCCCAAACATTTTTTGGCCTTCATGAAAGAGATAGTAGCCTATACATTACAGAAGCAAAGTGGACTGGCTGGACATTTTTCTGAAAACTGAAATGTACTTAGATGTATCATAAAATGCTTTGAAACTCTTACATACATGGCAGATATGAATATGAGTCTAGCATTTCTACCTGGACAGTTGATTGCAAGAGGTCCCAACAGAAAGTGGGTACACCAAGTCAACACCTGTTTAAGCGAACAGTTGCTTTGCTGATCAGCGCCATCCAAAAGATTTGCTCGGTATTGTGTGGTTACCAGGTATCTGTCTGTCTGCTCCTTCTTGGAGTCCTCGCCCATGTCTTCACCCTCCTGCTGCCCCATCATGCCACATCCTTGCACACCTCTCCCTTTCTCTGCGTCTCTGCCTTCCACAGGCTCTGTTTGTCTCTCTCTGTCTCTCTCTCTCTCTCTCTCTCTCTCTCTCTTGTTGCTGGCTGGTCAGCTACCTCCAGATACATGAACCTTGAAAGGAGTATTTCTGTCAAGTAAATTGACTCATAAATCACTTAACCATCTTCCTTTGTTCCATCTTAACCTTTGCTGTTTAATTTCTTCCTTTTTCTCTTGATTTTATGACCTCTTCTTTCCATAAAGATTTTTTATGAAGGTTTGTATAGAACTGACTCTCTAAAAAGAACTTTAAATTTACCCTTCAGATTCTATCCCATAGTTTTAGAGTTAACACAGAAGGTTCCATATGGCCACTCACAAACAAGGAGCCACTGGCAGTCAATGCTTTCTCTCAGAACTCACGATAGCTCATCTGTTTGTTGCTCTCCTGACCTACTCTTTGGATGCAATTTTGTTTTGTTTTTCTCTGGTCAAAAAGGGGCTGAAGAACTAATGCAAAGTAAATTTTGTCAAGATAGAAGCTGGGAGCCCCAGGCATTGTCTCTGAGGGAGGCATCTTGCTTGCTTTTCTCATGAATATTTAGATTCTTTCTGAACTGTTGTCCTACTTCTGACACTAGTACAAGTGCAAAAGTAGCCCAGGATACACCCTCACTTGTTTCCTAGTGACCCAAAGACAACAACAACCAGCCTGAAAAGAAGGGCCAACAGGTGACGCCTGGTAGGCGGAGTTCTCTGCTGAGAGAAGAGCTACGTCCTGGAAGAAGCTGCTGAGAACAGGGTAGGAGGATGGCCATCTAGTCCCAGACTCTCCGCGCAGGCAAAGAACTGAGGAGCAGTACCTCCAGAAACCAGACAGACATACAGTTCCCACATCCTAGGATTGAGGCAGAGTGACAGTGAAGAAACAGGAAAACACAGTTTCAGTAAATTGGTGGTGATTAAACCTAAAACAGCTGCTTACTCCTGTCTAGGGGATACAGTAATGGGAGAAACTGGATTGGATCAGCTAGCTTCAGGGAAAGGTATTGCTCCTTCAAGACCCTACAGGTACAAGTTGACATGATAATATTATTGCTAGAATTGTTCCAAACTGAGAAAAAGCTGAACTGAATCCATCTATGAGAACAAGAGGCTAGCACGGCAGCTAAGCACATTGTGAGCTCTCTCTAGTGACTTCCCTCTGACTGGCTTCTTCATGCTCGTTCTCAGTAAGCTGGGCCCAACCTTTTCGAGGTTGGTCTCCTCTTCAGCCTGCACTCTCTTTCTCTGTATGCTTTTCTTCTGGTGATGCAGCTCCTGTTTCTCTCTCGCCCCTTTTTCTCCTTTGCCCCCCGCCCTTCTCTTCCCCCTCCATAACCCACTAAATAATCCAGTTCTCTCTGAACAGCGTATCTATCTGTCTCTCATCTGCTGTGGTTTTCCACCTGCCAGAGGACCAGCTGAGGCCTCAGGTCACCCGCCAGCTGCAGCCCCTCATGGGACAGGCCTCAGAACACCCTGCTTTATAAATGATGACAACAACCACAGAGTGCTTGACAAGGGGTCTACCAGAGAAACCAAGAGACTCTTGAATGGGGCTCCAGGAAATTGGGAATTACACATACACACACAGAGTCACACATGCACGTGAATACATAAAAACTTGCATCCACATCCACATCTATTGCACATATATACATATGGGCACACACAGCCACATATGCACACATTCACATACCAACATGCACACACACATATATGCATACTCACACACACACACAAGCAATCCAGCATGAGAAACATCCTGACAAAAGCCTAGGCTGACACAGATTCCCAAATCAACAGGATGTCTGTGGAGATCACTACTTCACTACTTTCTTCCCACACATGAGGCTGAGAAGTCTAGGCCTTCCTCTGGTCTATGATTACAGGAATTATATATTCCTGTGTTGTGTGTATGTGTGCGTGCATGTGTGTGTGTGTGTGTGTGTGTAGCATGGTGTGCACGTGAGTTCAGAGGACACTTGTCCTCAACCCTGTGAATCCCAGGCACTGACTTCAGGTCCTCAGTCTTGATAGAAAGCGCCTTGAGTTTGCTTTCCACCTGTAAGAATGAATATTTCTTTATCTATGTGGAAAGGTACATTCTGAATTTCTTTTCAGTTTTTGTATTCACAAAGCATGTTCTTTACGGAACATATTATTGGCCAAAGTCCTTTCAACAGAAGAGGAGATAAAAACCCATGACCTGTGAGATCCTCCTCTTTAGGGTGAGTATTTATTATAAATTAAAACCCAAGCAAAACAATAGAGAGATGGGCAGTGTATTTTCCTTAGGAATAGGTCCTAAAATCCCACCTCTTCTCTTTATGTCAATACCAAAATAAAGGAAGCAAAGCTTTGCCTACTAAATTTGGTGGCAGAGCTAAATCAGGTAGCACTTCAAATACTATAAAAACCTGGGTAAAACTTCAACATCATTGTCATCGACTAAAAATATTTTCAAAGGAAAATGAAATGTCAAAGACAAATGGCTTAAAAACATGAACGTAACTGTTTTGATGACTGCCCTTCCTTTCTCCCTATTTCTCTCCCCTTCCCTATCCTTCCCTGCACCCTTACTTCTCTCTCTCCCCTTCCCATCTCTCCTTGCCACCCTACTTCTCGCTCTTCCCTCCCCCTCACACACAATATACACAACTGAGAACTTTGCTAATTCCAATTATATTAACAAACATTGACTGAGTGCTTTCTCTGCAGTAAGTACTATGCCAATTAAGTGTACAAACATGAAGCCTGCGGTCCCCTACTGTAAAAAGCTTAGAAGCCTAATTAGAGATCCACACACGTAGGAAGGACTACCACGTGCAGACAATGATACTATGCAGGAGTGCAAATACATTGTAACTGCAGAAGCTAGGGAAAGATCCCCCCCTCCCATGCCCGGCAACATTTATGTTTAAGTCTGAAAGGATAAGTGGAATAGTAAAGGAGAAGCACTCAGAACAGCCAGCAGCTATTTTTAGAACCACAACCACTCAGTATAGTGGGAGATGGGCCCAAGTGTGCCACTGCTTGATCATGAACAGCCTCTAAGGCTGAATGAGTGGAAGGGCTGTGCATCTCTCAGCATCTCTGGAAGGGTTCAGTCCAAGCACATTTGTGAGTTGGAGAGAAGAGGGCTAACTAGTGGTGGGCAGGCTAAGAACCACGGTGGTTATGCTGTGTTCGCACTGCACAGATTTGGACAAGAAGGACGTGTGAGGAGCTCAGCCTTTGTTTTGGTTGGTTTGATTTTGTTTTGAAGTTTTGCGGGTCCAGCCTGAGACCTGACTTCTTCTCAGTTTCCTCCAATTAAAAGCAGTATTATAACGATCATTTGTGCTCATGAGGGGGTGTTTTCTTGGTGAGTGATTTGCATGAGTACATTTCACCTGTGCTTTTCTGGGTATCCTTAAGTCTCCAAAGCTCCTGAAGACCCCTCTTGCCTCCTCACAATAACCTAAGCTTCTGTTTTTCAGAGGCTTAAAACAGGTGGTTCAGAACCAAGCACTCTTTTCTAATTTGCTGGATATGTAATGTTTCTTGGCTGAGTCCTTGCATGGTTACTGAATATTTTCATTTTCTTGTGTATAAAATGTTTAGGCAAGACATTAGGCCATTTCTCTTTTAAGCTGCTTTGTTGAACTTGCTAGATTTCCTTCTACATAGTGATATTAATTATTTGTTGGCACTTACTCTGCCTTCCCCTGAATCTTAATTATTTTCTTTTCTAAAATTTCTGTGAAGGACATGACTCCTTTAAAAAAATTATTTTCATGTAAATATATCATGAAGACTCAGAAGTGGGATATAGGAGAGAAACTAATCTAAGTGACAGAATGTGGATAACTTCCCACCACAAGTCATGGTGAAAGCTAAATAAGACATATGTGCACACGTGTGCAGGACTTCTGTGTCTGAGTCCGGACACGTCATCCTAACACTCAGGAAATGATCATGTCGGATCAACCCTGTCTCACCTAATGGAAAATGATAACCGTGGAGTCCTGCGGGTTCCACGTACAGCAGAGCTCCACATTCCCTGAAGGCTCACAATCTAAATAAGATGGATGAGACAATTAAGACTAATAGACGAGAGTTGGAAAAGCGTAATATGTACCCACACCATGGAGTGGTCATGTGGCTTCTAGGCACAGGTTCACATTTCAGGACAGAGTAAGGTGATTCAGACTAGCTAATTGGAATCAGAGCCAGAACTGGATTCTGGGGGTCACAGAAGAGAGTGTGCAAGCCATGTGACTGATGACAGGGTATCAACCAACTTATATGATACAAAAGACTCAGAAAACACCATGACCTCAAATATGGCGGCCTGCAACACTAGAATAATTGTCTTCCATTTATGAAGTGTATGCTTATAAATAATTAACCAAAATTTTTGGCAGAATTAAAATCTAGTATAGAACAAAAGGAAAAACTGTCTTTAGAAGCAGGACAAAGTTAAGTTCAGCCTTGGAACAATTACTAAGTCATTGTAGACTCAAATTATTCATCACAAGGGTGGGGATAACAGCAGGTATCGAATTTGGTAACTATTGGGTCTTTAGAGACAATGAAAGTAAACAGGATGAGTGACCTGCCAGACCCACCCAGGAAGAAGAAAATATTAATCGTGGAACCATAGTGATTACTTCCAAATGTGAAATTTGATCACTGTACAATAGTTTCTAGATACGCAATGGCTACAATAGAAACAAAACCAAACCTTGAAACCTTTGGTTAAAAGCCTGGTGACAGGGCATGAAGGGAGCTCTGTAGGTAAAGAACCTACTGGGCACTCAGAGGGTCTGAGTCCAAGTCCCAGTACCCACATAGAGAGCCCAGTGTAGAAGTGTGCTTGTGATTTTTGGGGTTGGGATAGCCAAAACAGTAGCAGCCCATGATGCTGGCTGAGCCCTGGGAACCAGTGAGAGATCACGTTACAACAACAAGCAAACAAACAGCCACAAAGAGCACAAGGTGGATGGCTCCTGATGAATAATATACAAGAGAAAACTCTGACCTCCTCATGCATCCCCTCCCACCTGTCCTCACACCCACCCCACCTCTTATGTTCCTTTCCACCACCCACCCCGCCACACATGTCCACTGGCAATATTTTCCAAGTTCTACTTTTTCTATACATAATTTTATTTTTTTCTAAAATATCACTTTAATATATTACAGAAAATAGAACCCATGGTCAATGGCAACTACTAGCTCCTTCTACTTCTTACTCATGTAGAATGTACCGCTAATATTTTAATTTAGCTCCTGAAATAGAATGTAACAATTTTCCCCTTTGTTCTGCCAAAAAGAGACAGATGGTGAATGAGCTTATAAATCAGCCCCCAAAATTTTTGAAGGCAAATGAATGCTTTATAAATCAGGGTTTTTAAAAGGTCTCATTTTTATAACAGTTATTACTTTGAAGCAATCTTTTCCTAATTATCTTCATAAACATTAAACAGGGCTAATTTATGAGTTCCTGAACAATTTTGGGTTTTCAGATGTAACCACCAGGACCCCACATGCCTGCTTTTTCGCTCTTAATTGTCTATAACATACAAGATGACCTTGATCGGCCTGATGGATCGTGAAGTTACAATCCTGCTAGACAATGAAACCATGTAGTGAAATTAGTATTTGGCTCTAAAACTCAGAATACATTTGAAAATGATGTCAAGATGAAAAGACATGTTAGTTGTTTGTGGCCTAAAATAATGAAAATAAATTATCAGGGAAAAATAATGATTTGTAGAACCTGCCACAAAGTCTGTAGATGCTCTGCAGTCACATGCTTCTCCAGATACTCTGCACTCACATGCTTCTCTAGATACTCCACAGTCATGTGCTTCTCTAGATGCTCCACAGTCCATGTGCTTCTCT
>JABTXL010005776.1:1930470-1954418 GCA_025134845.1 Neodon shergylaensis | reverse complement strand
AGTCCATGTGCTTCTCTAGATACTCCACAGTCATGTGCTTCTCTAGACACTCCACAGTCATGTGCTTCTCTAGATGCTCCACAATCACTTGCTTTTCTAGATACTCCACAGTCACATGCTTTTCTAGATACTCCACAGTCACATGCTTCTCTAGATGCTTCACAGTCATGTGCTTCTCTAGATACTCCACAATCACTTGCTTTTCTAGAAACTCCGCAGTCACATGCTTCTCTGTCATATGCTTCTCTAGATACTCCGCAGTCACATGCTTCTCTACACACTCCACAGTCACATGCTTCTCTAGATGCTCCGCAGTCACATGCTTCTCTAAATACACCGCAGTCACATGCTTCTCTAGATGCTCCACAGTCACATGCTTTTCTAGATACTCCACAGTCACATGCTTCTCTAGATGCTCCGCAGTCACATGCTTCTGTAGCTGCCCCGTCTCATAGACAGAAGGCAGAGTTATGGACACCAGTCCCAGCTGTAGACACCAGGCCAGGCCAGCTGTACTCTGATCTAATCTATTTTATGATACAAATGTATACTTTTGTCTAGAGAATGGAACATTGAATTCCTACAACACACATGGCAGTGAATTATTTTAAACAGTGACACTGGTAATATAACAGGCTAATATTACTGTTCTCTCCACAGTTTGAAAAGTCAAAATCCCCAAAGCTGTGCTAGTTCATTGTCCATTGCCCTTTGGGAGACCACACTCAGGTGCTGAGGTTGATTCTATAGACCATTTGCTAATGAAATGTCAAAATATCTGATCAGGAGGCACTGCCTGGACCCTGCTGAGGATGCCACACATCTGGTACATGTGTGTGCCCTGTCTGTCGTGCTCAGTCCTTATTGCGTTTCTCGAGTTCTGGATTCCAATACCTGTCTGATGCAAACGACTTAGGTACAGACTGACAGCTGTGTGAAAACTTTTGTTAGCACAGAAGGGCAATGCCAGAGTCCCAGGCCTTAAGAAATGATGGAGGACACATTTATCCCTGACCAATGCCATCACTGGGTTCATACTCTAAGCTATGTACAGGGCAGAAGAAATAGCCACAGGATAAAAAGAGGCTGGGGACATCCAAGAGAAGGATTAACGAGCAAATGCAGTTGTGCTTGAGGGCAGGCACCTTGTCCACAGAACCATCTGCCTCGCTCCTTTTATAGCATTTGGAGAAGTACTATCCTTTGGTTTCCCCAGAAGGAGGCGGGAACCATAAGCAAGGCTTACAGAACTCAAGACCGTCATGACATAATGCATCTGAGAGACTTTCTGGCCCTTTCTTATGACTGTCATCATTACATCTGTGACTGTGTCCACGGTACACTCATTGGGATTGTCGTTAATCATCTCTCTAAACCTTACTTATTTTTGAGGGAGGTGTTTTATAACACAGCCAAAATCATTACTAGGAAGCCTCAGTTCAATTTTCACTTAGAAAATAATTCTGATAATTACATTGGCTTAGTATGAACTTTCTGGCACAAGTGCACCACAGTCTGACAAGAAATTCACCATCCAACATGCAATCCCATTAGCTTAAATTTAGTAGTTTTCACACGTACAGGAAAAAATAAATTGATTTAGCACCTTTCTCCTACCCACAGTAATACTGATGATTTTTTTCATACTGTTATTGTACCCTGGCTGCAGATATTAGTCACCCAAACTGCGTATCTCGTGAATCAAATAAATGCTCTCCCCCTCCCGTCATCACGTGGGCATCTGCTCTGGCATGTTTCAATGGCCGTCCACTGGAACTCATTAAGAAAGCATTATGTGTAGTAAATTAAAATGCGAAGTCTATGATCTTCAGACAGAAAGATGACAAAGCTTATCGAAAGTCTGCCTCGGCCGTCTCATTAGCTCCCGGGTTTAACTGGCATTGTCCTCTTGCACAGTCCCTGAGAGTTTTCATTTCTCACAGGCACAGTGAAGCAGACAGGGTTTATGTGCTAGGAATATCTCAACATCCCAAAGAAATGACTTTTAAACAGAAATTGGAGGCGTAAAGGAAGAAGGCTGAGGATATTCTGAGAGCTGCTAGAAAGCAATGATTTTTTTTTCCATACCCATTCTTTCCATATTCTCCCACAATTACCAAATCTATTCACTTTGACATCAGCAGCCAATTTGTTCCCATACAGGCCTTTGAGGAGGGAGTGCACACACACACACACACACACACACACACACACACACACACACACACTTCTTCTGAGGCATCAATGCCCCAAAGCCTTGGTAAAAGCTTCCCCAAGGCAGAAGGCAACCCTGCTGCCCATGGCAGAAGAACAGGGCACGGAGAAGCTGTAAGTCCCTAAGTGAGAATCAGATCATGCTGACTTGAAAATTATAGTCAGGAGTAAATACGACATTGCCTTTGGATACTTCAAGACAGAAGCTTCACCCAAGGTTGAGAGTTCCTCTACGGGGATCTGGACGGACTGCTCTGAGAGAATCAATAACAAGAGAGCATGCTTTCATTTGCTGTGACATGTGACAGACTTGTCACTTAGAGGAGTGCCATTTGAGGGGGATGTTAAAGGACAATTCTTTTACCACATGAAAGTGCTTGAAATCTAACGGCCTTTTCCAACCTCTGGGTGTTATTCTACACCAAAGTACCAGGCATTTTCTGGGCTCCTGCGCCAAGCTTGAAAGCACCTCCTTTCTCTGAACCCTCAACACCTAACGCAGTGGCCAGTACAGGCTTGTGAGGACAGCAGCCGTGCCCCATTGTCCCCTAACCGTGTGCTGTGGACTTGCGATGGAATAGCCTTGTGCTTTCCCCAAATTGCTAAAGAATAATAACTCCTTTTCAAAGTTAGAAAACCAAGCGTGAGGGAAAGCAAGTACCCATCCAAGCCACGGAGGGGGCGGAGCTGAAGGGGCTGAGAAGGGCAGCATCCTTCTCTGTTTATAATGTTCAAGTTTAGGCCTTCTCTTCCACAGCCCCTGATGACAGATCTCAGGAAAGACGTGATGCCAGGTTACCTTGGCAAGAGTAAGCAGAACGCTTGTTAGATGCACAGATGCTGAGAATTATCTAGAAGAGCAGATTGAGGAGGTCTTTGAGGACCAGAAAGCTGGGAACTTTAACAAATTCCTCAAGGCGATTCGGATGCTAACAAAACCAGCTTCCAGAGAAGCACTTGTTAATTTCCAGTAGCTACAACAAATGGTTCTTCCCATGGCTTATTTCATATCCTTTCACAGTGCCATCAGCTAGTGTCCATCCCATCCTAGTGACAAGGAACTGGACTTGAAGGTCTTTGGACTTCCCAAGTCATGCCCAGGGCTGACAGGAGGAGCTGAGACTTGCTTAGACTGCTTTCTTCTGAGCTAGCTATCCGAATCATCATACAGCACTGCACACACCTTGGTGTGCACACACACCGAGGATATGATAATCTGCTAAATAGTATCTGCTACTCATCTATCCAGAAAAGAAATGGGAGCGTTACAGAGACTGCATCCAACAAACAACGTTTGAGTCAATAGCACACGTGAGGCAATTTTTAAGTGTTGACATAGAGATTTTCTCCTCTATGAAGCTTTCCAAAGTAGCCCGACAGAATAAGCCTTCCACTAAGCCAAACTCTAAGAGCACATTGAGTCTTTTGGCATGTCTCACTCCAACATGGAGGGACCCTTCATATGCCTGGCATAGAGCTTGGTGCATAGCCCTGCCCTGACCACAGCAGGCATCAACATGGATCTACAGAAAGGAAGACTAGAGGGCATGAAGGATGGTGTGTGGGTGAAGAGCTGACTACTCTCTCGAGAGCATGAAGTGAGAGGGAAAGACAAACACTGTCTTAACACTTTATTGCTTTACACTTTATTGAATTCTACTCCCTAAAACATGGAAAGTGTTGGTAGGGAAAAGCCAGTGACTTTGGGAGGGTGAAGCAGATGAGAGCTGATCTGTAACTTTGGTACGGGAAGCCTCTCAGAAGCATGAAGAAATGGGTGCACAGGCAGGCGGCACACACGTGAAGGTTCACCAGAGAGTGAGAGGAGGCTGCTCCCGAGCGCTCTGACTGCTGAGGTCTCCCCAGCTCTTCTTTGCACATTTGCTGTTTGTGGTGTAAAAGACACCATCTTCCTCTGCTGCCTCATAAACCAGAGCAAGGCTCAGTCCTTTCTAATGGACTCTCAAGGAAGACACAGTTGCTCTCATCATCAGAGGACAAGGAGAAAGGAGATTCTGAAGACGAATTAGCACGAAAGTGCATGTGTACTGAAGACCGCAGGCGTCTGACCCTAAGGCGCTGTGGACAGAGCAAGGATCTTTTCAGATCCTCAAATACACTTTTTACTTTTTATTCAAGAACTTTCCATTGGAATGTTTGTCTGCATGTACGTCTGTGCACCATGTACATACAGCGTCCACAGAAGCCAGAAGAATGCATCAGATCCCCAGGACTGGAGTTACACAGTTCTGAGACATCATCTGTGATCTTGGAAGAAACCAAAGCCCTCTGGAAGTGCATACTCTTAACCAGTGGACCACCTCTCTAGGTCCTATGCTCTCCAAATCTCTTTTTAGATAAGTAATGGAGGCAACCGTAGGCACAGAGGGTGAAGGAAAAATGTGAGAATGTTTCTCAGAGAAGTCTCCGTGGGGTCCACAGGCTTCTCTTCAGACTTCTGAATTTCCCCTCCACACTGTTTGCTTTCGTCACTGCCTCCCCTGTCCCGGGCACATTGCTGGGCTTCTCCTTCACTCACCCTCTGAATACTCTCAGGTAAGTCTCTTTCTGGGGTGCCTTCTGCATGGAGTTCTCTGCCCCCATCATCTTGCAATGTGTCCCTTCTTGTCAGTGTCAACCCTCGGATCAAACGGCTCTAATTTTGTCACCAATCTCATCCCTAGCCTTTTGAACACTGCAAGTCCCTGGCTCCATAGTACTTTGCATGCTGTGAAAAAAATATTCATAGATGACTTTCCTCTAATTTTTATAAATGTGTTTACTCTAATTTTAAATGTGTTTAATCTGATTCTGCCTATTATTGCTTCCAGATCATTAACTACATAAATGTGGGGACCGTGTCTGATTCGATTGCTGTCACATCATGAGGCGGGTAACTGGGCAACAGGAACAGTAGAGAGTCAAAGCCCTTGTTTCTGGTGTCGCCCAAAGAAAGTGCAAGGTACCCCTCAGAGTGGCTAGGAGGAGGCAAGACAACTGAGCAACCTCCAGGGTGAGAAATTTAAGTGGTGAAAAAGAAAAAGTCCATACACACTAGCGAAGTAACATCTTGACACAACACTGAAAACTAAAAATAGAATCCCCAATAAATGTGACACTTTTTTGTTAGGACAGGAGCAACATTACTGATTTTTCCTTTAGGCTCCAGTAGCCTCGAGACTCAGAAAGAGTACCATTCCTATGGTTTGTACAGCTCAGAACAATAACAACCTCCTGTCTGCTTTCCAGGTGATATTCCCATGTATCTGTGGGGCCGGCAATAAAGGCGGTTCACCCAGAAGAGGCCCCTGCAGCTTATAGAGAACATTCACGTGAAAGAAAGCTTTCCTGGATAGGTCTCCAACACATCTGTGCTTCAGGTGTACGACACCATGACAAAGACCGTCACAATGGGGGCACTGGACATGTGTTGTGGTGTGGGTGAGAATGTGTTCATTGGGTGCTCAGATCTCTCCCTTGAGATGCGGCACTAAGCCTTCTCTATGTGGCTGGAAGCAGTAAGTGGCTTTGTGCTTCTAGCAAGCTCTGTATCGCTGGGCCGCACCGTGTACGGAGACGGTTTCTAATACAGCTTTCACAATGTTTATCATTTCTTACAAACACTCCTGACTGATAACAAAACCACTGTCTAAAAGAAAAGTGAAATCTGAGCTAACAAATGCTGTCACAGATAAGGAGACAGAACTCCCAGCTGTTCATAAATGTGTGATTCAGACAGCTGTGCGGTTAGTCCAGCTCTGCTGCCAGTGGTTTAGGGCTGGACCTGTGCCGAACACGGGAAGGTGGGAACTGGAGCCATGCTTAATTATTATTTCCCGGATGACTCGGGCACTTGAACACCATCACGCATGCCCTAGAAAATAAAAACACATCCTCGTCCTGTTGGGAACCAGGCAGGAGCTTACTTATTTACTGTTTTCGAATGCACAGATTCAGCAGCTATGCTTCCCCGGCTGTCTGTCGCCCTTGGAAGTGACGCTACAAACAAGTTCCAGACCTGACTTTCCAGAATGCTGTCTAACCCAAAGCTGCACACAGACGCCTAGGGCAGGTGTCACTGCAGAGGCGGCAGAAGACACAGAACAAGCACTTTTTGATACTGAGTAGCAAGTAGAAGCATGGGAGCAACAAACCTGGGGCCAAAGACCAAACAAAACAAAAAGTTTCTGCTTTGACTTGTGCTACGTATGGCTCCTCTTGCTGAATGTCATACCCCAGAGGAGCCTTGGGGATGAAGTTGGGTGCGGGCAGGGTATGCAAAGGCATTTGAGGCTAAGGCAGAAATACATCCTGTCCTGTAACAGGTAGAGTCCAGTTCTTAGGCCCTAGGGAACTGTGGGTTTGATGTCTGAGCACTCAGAGTGAGTGCACGGTGATACCAACCCACTCCTGGTTCTTCTATCAATCAGCAGGTCCTTTACTCCACGCTCAAAGAGGCAAGGAGCAAAATGAGACCTCACCTTTCCAGATAATAAATGTTTGTCCAGAGTTAAGTATACAATGTTTTACCATCATTCTGACATGGAGAACTTCTGAGCATTCCCTCTTCTAGGCATAGGCAGAGGAGTCAGAGAGTTGTGACCCCTGGAGTTTATTTAAATGGAATCAGCCCTTGGCCCTGCTGTAAGTATTATCAATGCCATGAATGCACAGGGTGTGTGGAGATTTGCTAGTCAGCAGAGCTAGGAAAAAGCAAGGTACTGAGGTTCTCAGTCCTTAACTCACTCTGCTCTCTCTCACCCTAAGGGCCATGGAAAAATCTCAGATGGCCACTGGAACTCCACTGGAGAGAAAGAGCAAAGCCGGGGCTACCAATCCTGAGAAGGAAGGAAGTGGGCAGCCACCGAGAGAAAATGACAGAGGTGACAAGAATGTTTTTGTAAGTGGTCCCCTTCCTTCTTCACAGCCCTCTTAGACCAAAGAAACGGCAAAATCTCACAGCATTTTGTGGCTTTTTGGGGGGAGATGTATAATGTGTCTCACACGTTATACAAACCTACCATAGAGGAACTTGTCCCTTGAAAATGATAATGGAAACCACTTATCCCCTTAAAATCACAGCCACACTGTGCTACACCACCTCGGAGACTGGTACCTGGGAAGGGAACATTAGTAAGAGTAAGGGCTGCTGACTTCAGCATTAGATCCCCCAGTTCCACTGCCAATCACCAATACAAGCTTGCACATATTCTGACAAGACCGTTTTCCCCCACTGAATTAGTGGCAGAAGAATGCATGTTCCAATCTGTAGAAATTTAAAGAAAACATTTTTGCAGAAACTAGAGCTATATAAGCCCTAGAAGGACAAAGAGCATGAAGAGATGTCAGAACTGGGACCAGTAGGGAATATTGCTTCCAGATACAGATTAATGGGCACTGTGGCTGCTGATCTTTCCCAGTTAGCCCTAAGTGAGTCTGATTATCGCTTCATGTCCCCAAGAGCAAAAATGCAGCAGCATTTTATTAGTTAAAAATATTTAAAACATGCATGTGGAACATCATAATCTCGCCACAGCCACAGACCATGGCATGAAGAAGGAAATGGAGGTCATCTAACCACGAGAGGGGTGTGGTCTGCTTTGGTCACAAGCTACTCTGAAGTGGAAGGCGAGGTTTTCCTTCCAGCCATTAGTCAGGTGAGAGGCAGTTAGCTCTATCGGGCCAAGCTATGTCCGTTTAGCTTTGCATTAGACTAAATTAAATGGTCTTAATGTGAAATACTAAGGGGATGTGCACATGACGATTTAAATGGATTTTTTAAAATTTTTGTTTTTAAGAAAAAGCTGAGGCTAAAAAGGTGTTTCAATTGCTGGCCTCAAAAGTATGAGGAGTCCCTAGAATTTGACCTCCAGAGCCTATATAAAAGGTTAAGTGTGGAGAAAGACCATTTCATCCCACCAACGGTAAAATGGGAGTTGGAGACAGGAGGATCCCTAAAAGTCCCAGCACAGGTTAGTCTGGCCTAGGTGGTAGAATTCCAGGCCATTGAGAGTCCCTGCCTCAAATAAAAAGGTAAAAGACACCTGAAGCCTTCCACACTTGCACCATGAATGTTCACACACACACACGTATGTCTGTACACAAACATACACACAAAATAATAATAAATATAAAAAGAAAAATATATCCAATAACGGCAATTGATTGGTTTTCCTTCCCCCATTTTCTGGATAACCAGGATTGGCCCAGTCCCAGTTTGCACAACAAATCCCAGGCGGTTATCAGCGATTTCTGAGAGTGGAATTAAGCACACAGTTACAAATGTGCTCCCCAGAGCTCGTAAGTGAAAACCACCTCAAATTGTACATACGGTCTCCCATCTCAAGTAGGATTCTCTTTCCTTTTAACTATTTAAAATGGGTTTATTTCCAGAAGTGCCGCTGCCCACAACTTCCCAGCTAACAAAATTATTCGTCTCTCTCTGTTCCCTGGGGCAGAACTATGTTGACCCAAAGGCTCTGTCCAAGTCAGAGGACCACCCTTCCAGGAAGACTTTTTAAACAAGTGCAGGCTTTTCCAGGCTTCCTTCAAGGCATTCTGGAGTGTGTCTGATTGTTCTCACACACACCACACTTGCCCTGTGTCCAGACAAGGCCTCGCTCCTTTGTGGTTAGCCGCGTCTGTTCTGATATCCTCCCCTGCCCAGTACACGAACCACAGCACCAACTCTTCCACCTTGCAGCTGAAACCCAGCCATGAATCTTTCTTTGTCAGGACGTCAGACACAGCATAACACTGCAACAGCCTTCAAGGCTGGATAGGTTTGAGATTTCAGTTTTTAAAACTTAATTAATTCAGTCATTTTAACAACCTGTGGCCTCCCTTCCCACTCCCCCCCGCCACCTTCTTTCCACTGCCACCCAATCCACGCCTCCTCCATATTCTCTCAGAAAGGGACAGGCCTCCCATGGATACCAGCAAACCTGGCATATCAAGCTGCAATAATACCAAGCATCTCCCTGTATTCAGACTTGGCAAGGCAATCTAGCACGAGGAATAGAGTCAGCCAAAGACCCAACGTCACACCCTACTCCCTTTGCCAGGAACACCACAAAGAGACCAAGCTAATCACCTGTCACTTATACACAGAGGCCAGGTCGGTCTCATGCAGGTTCCTTGGTTGTTGGTTCAGACTTTGTTAGTTCTCATGAGCAAAGGTACCCTATTTTGTTGGTTTTCCTCTGATGTCTGATGTCCGATAACCCCAACCCCCTCCCTCCTACAGTCCCTCCTCCTTTTCTTCTGCAGAACTTCTTGAGCAAGGTCCAACGTTTGCCTGTGGGTCTCTGAATCTGCCCCCACCAGTCACTGGACGACTGAGATTTCACTTTACAGTAGTTATCAAGGCATACGAGGACAAGCTCTCCGTGTCCAGCACTGAAAACTCTGATAATGAGTCCCACTATGTCAATACAGTAGAGTAATGTTGGCCCCCACACAAAGTGTTGCTGAGAAAAGTTTTAATGATAAAATATATATATATATATATATATATAATTTATCAATAAGTACAGGATAGGTTGTACCTATGAACCCAGCTTCAGTAGTAAGTGCAAGGATTGACACAAGTCTGAGGCAGTCTGGTTTACACAGCAAGTTCCAGGTCAGCTAAGGATATAATAAAAACATAGGCTTGATTGTATGCAGTTCCCATAACATAACTTCATTGCGTCAAGTGGCATAAACACACAAAAATGAGCATATATAAATATTGTATTGGGAGGTGTTCACAATAGCTACTTCAGAGTGGCCCCATTAAGGGTCCGATTTGTCCCTCCCTTCTTGGTTTATCTATATTTTGTTATCTGTTTGCAATGTCCATTCATTGATTTTACAGTCAGAAAACATGCAAACTATTTTGTATTGTGATTTTGCTTTATTTTTCAAGTCATTGAAGGAAGGGATGATAAGTTTTTATGGACAAAAAATAATTAGAAATTAATGTTTTTGTCTATCATCTATCATTTATATGCTATCTATGTATACATACATGCACATGAACACAATCAGCAATGAATTATGGGTTACTCGTGCTGTGTGCTAGGTCAGCTTCCTCAGTGAAACTGTGACCATGTAAACAGTCTAACTTTTATAAAGAACCACAGTTTCTTGGTTCTGAGCTTATATCACAGGCCAGGCATGGCTTTGCATTTATGATGTTTTAGTGCTTGTAGTGAGCCATCAAGCAGACACTTGTTACCTGTTAGAAGAAATCAAGTAGTGGATGACCTGCCAAGGCCACTTGGGAGGCAGTAGAGCAAAGAACCTGGTCACACCACTAGGAAAACTTAGCTGTAAGATTTTCACTCACAGGTTCTAAAGATTCAAGACCACCCATCTCTCATCTGCCACTCCCTTGCTCCCACTGTTTCATGTGCTTTTTCCTTTACAATCAAAAGTAAAGGAGTACCAGTTGGTCCAAGTAACTTTTCAATACCGTTAAGTAAATAGTCATGTGCTGATTAACAGAAGGTAACATCTTTTGAATGTCCTAGACTACAATTTCGTGCTTGATATGGACCTGTTATCACTCTTCATGATAATAGGGGCACGGAAGGTCCGTGTGTTCACAGTTCTGAAGGGACGAGCTGGAGCGAGAGTTCCAGTCTGGAAGAATCTCACTGGACAGTTCTCGGTCTGTGTCAGCCCCAGGACGAGACTCCTGCTGAACTGCAGCTATGAGAGAGAGGTGTTCCACAAACGGCATTCTCTCCAGCCATAGTTATGTCACACAACCAAGCTAGCAGAACTCGACAACTGCCAGTGCTTTTCCTGGCCTCCCAGATTCCACTTCCCAGATGACTGTCTACAGGAAGCCAGGCTTCAGCCTGGAAAACATCAGCCCATGAATTAACAACATAATTACTTCATGATATCAGCTGACACCACACAGCAGCAAGCAGGTGTCCCGGTAGAGTAAGATTAATGGCGTGGCTGCAGCAGGAGCTTGTCGGAGCCACAACTTCTGGGGACAGAGTCATGCTGAAATTGCAAGGCATGGTTCAACAGAAGAGAAATGCGGAGTGAATTTGACACTCTAGGAAAAGATTCAAATGGTCTCACAGTTTTCAAAGTTGGAATTTCACTATCTTCACATTCAGGTTATTGGAGAACATATGTGAGCAACACTCTCATGGTGAGGACATCCAGGGATATTACCGCAAAAGATGCATTTTCCCCAGTAGTGTACAGAATACTATTCTGATTGAGCCTAACCCCACCTGCTTCTACAAGGTTGAAAATGGTTGGCTAGGTAGCATGCAGGATCCCCTGTCACAGGAGTCCCAAGAGCGTAGTACTGAGCAGTGATGAGGACTGTGGAACAAGCCTACTTCCTATTTTTTTTCTGCATCTTGAGGCACTCCAAAGTCAGACGTGTCAGAGGAATGTGCAATGAACACAGAGATCGCCCTTAAAAGTCACTATGCATTGAACATTACTATGTTCTCTTGCCTATGACCATACACAGACCCATGCTAGGCACACTAGGCATGTCAGTTCTCCAGTCCTCAACGTCTGCTCTGTGGGGAGAAGGCTGTTGCTTCATTCCCAGTGGCTCAGACCCGAACTAATCACACAGAAATTACATTATTTAAAACACCACTAGGCCAATCACTTAAGAATATTGCTAGCTAGCTCTTATATCTTAAATTAATCCATTCTATTATTTTATATTTTATCACAAGGCTTGTGGTCCTATGGGCAAGTTTCCAACTGGCAGCTCGCATCTTCCTCCTCTGGCAGCTACATGGTATCTCATGACTCTGCCTTCTTTCTCCCAGCATTCAGTTTAGTTTTCCCCACCTACCTCTGCTCTGCCCTATCACAGACCAGGGTAGCTTATTTATTCATTAACCAATAAAAGCAACATGCATACAGAAGAACTTCCCATACCATTACTCTGGAATTCATCTCTTAAATCTCGATATATCTTAACTACACCCAGCTCTGTATAAAATTTTCCATAAACTAAAGGTAAATGGAAGTGTGTATCATATCTAAGTAAGAGCAATAATGTTTCCTACAAGGCTTAAAGACGTTTCTAGGTTACTTACTCCTGCTTTCATTAATTCATGAAGATTAATACAAAGTATGTTCCTTCCCACCGATGAACTTGCTTTAGGAGCTGAGTATAGTCATGCCCTCTACTTGGAGGCTTCACCAGTTAACTCCCGTGGCTGGTGGGATTCCAGGTGACATGGTGGAGGTGACATCAGACTGATTGCACTACACAGCTGGAAGAAGGGCAGGGGACTTGTACCAAGAGGCTGCTGAGTCCTGTGTGCTCCATACAGGACATATGGGGAAAGCAAGGACTTTGAGGAAGTGGTTGAAAAGAATAAAAAAATCTAAAATAAACTGACTACATGAAAATAATAATTGTTTGGGTATAATAGATTAAATATACTGTCAAAGTGTTTTACTAACTTTTCACTTTCATCCTAGAGGAGAAATAAATGATGTGTGCCTGGCTGTATATGGCTATGAGAGAGTGCTGATGAAGACGGGATGAGGAAAGGGGTGTGTGCTAACCCAGTGTGTGTTATTTCTCTTTCTCTCATTTGTTTTCCTCCCTTCCTCCCTTTCATCCTTTCCTTCTTTCCATTGAAAAGGGGCTCTCACTGTGTTATTCAAGGTGGTCTCTAACTCTAGAGTGTGTATTAGCCTTCAGCTTCAGCCTTCTCAGTGGCTGGGATTATAGGCATGCCCAGTTCATCGTTTTGCTCACTCACACAGAAATGCATTTGTTGACTTAATATACCACCTGACCCCTGGATGGATGCTACTTTGAAAATAGTATAGAGAGCATTCAGTAGAAAGCCATGAATCTGCAATGCATTTCAAAAATGTTGACTCTCTATATATCGACCTATCTATCTGCCTATCTATATTTCCATCATGCTGAATAAGGTAATAAAAGGTTTGATCATTAAGTTTTTAGACACATGATTTGTGTGTGTATATGTATTTGCATATGTGTGCGTGTGTGTGCGCATGCGTCTGTGTGTTTGTGTGTGTGTCTGTGTGTGTGCCTGTGTATGCCTGTGTGTATATGTGTGTCTGTGTATGTGTGTGTGTGTATCTGTCTGTGTATTTGTGTGTGTTTATGTATGTGTCTGTGTGTGTGTGTGGATCTGTGGTGGGAAGACAACGTAAAGGAGTCAGTTCTCTCCTTCTGTATGAGGCTCAAACTCAGGTCTCTAGGCTTGGAGACCAACATTTTTCCTCACTCCCTGAGTCAGTTCCCTGACCAAAGTATACATTTAAATGAGGCAAATGTCTTAGTTTAGGCCTTCCCAAAGTTACTAAGTGTATAGTGTATATATCACGAAAGTCATGTGGTCACGGGCCTCAGATATGCATTCTTTCCTGTCCTTGGATTTCCCTTCGCCCTCTCCCTCCACTTCCCCTCTCTCTCCTCTTCTATCACCCCTCCTTTTTCCCCTCCCTCTTTTATTCTCTTCCAGTTTTATTCTAATAAAATATATTTTCTCATAAAAATAGCAAATTATTGTAGTTTTAATTTTAAATCTAAGAAGTTATAAGAAATGAAATTTTTTATCTCAAACCAATGAAGCTGGAGACTGATTAAAACACACACTTCTAAGAAAAGATAATGATGGTGGTAATAACCTAGGATAGATATTTAGCTATGCCCTTTGACATCCTTGGTCACGAGGAAGATGTGCAGCCTTGTGTACCACTCTCCCTCCTGTCACTCCAGCACTGAGTCTGGGACCTGTGTTCATCTACTGGACTCTTTCTTAGTGTTCAGATCCTCTCAACAGTGATTTATCTGGGGAGAGGAGCCCACAGGCTACGATAAGTACATTGGTGGGTTAAGATACAGAGGAAAAACATGGCTACAAGTTAAGATCATTTGGTGAGTGTTTTGGAACATTTTATCTGCCTCTCCTTGAGTTTTCAACATTCCATTTCCAGTCCAGCAGCACAGAACCATGGTACACAAGCAGAGTCCACGGGTGAGGTGTCCCTCTGAAGAACCTTAGCCATATCTCCCTGCCTGCAGACAAGGCTCATCAAATCCGTGCTCTGCCCTGCCTACTGTGCCCAGATTTTACCCCTCAGGGCAAATGTATTAATAACCCTGAAGGACTCTCAGCCCCTATTGCTTCCACCATGCTCTTTCTGACTAGTTTCCTTGAAGGTTTTAGAATCACTATGAAAACTGCACAAAGTCAGTCTCACAAACAGCTAGACAACCTTTGAACTTTCGTGATCACTGCCTGCCACCTAAACCCAAAGCTGGACACAGACCCCAGGTGATGGACACGCTGTTCTGTGAGTTTCAACAGGAAGCACTCAGAGTACAGGACACTCGTGGCTGCTGGCTGAGAGCGCAGCCACAGCACGCTCTTCTTAACTCCTGTTGTCTGAAAGCAAACCCATATCAAAGCAATCTGGAGATGCTTATATATAGATTTATATTCTCGTAGGCTGTGAAGCTTTGGACTATATCTGCCGATCCATGAATGAACTCGTGATGGGAACTGCAGAGGAACCAGTGCTGTGTAAAATCAGAGCTGCAGGACCAAGTCTTTAGAAAGGCCAGTGGCTGATCAAATTCTCTGCTTAAATCTCAGGTGTCTACTGTGTGACCAGCTCATATCTGACAAGGTCACAGTTGGGGGACATAAAAGGCTCACATACAATTGCTCTGGTCTAAGGATATATATAGTAATATAGTGTATTAACTAAAACACATGTCTTATGAGATCATGACTTTGATGGCCAGAAGCCACAGAAACTAAGTTTGAGATTCATGTAATCCAGTCACGTGGGAACTGAAAATAGCAAGATCCCTAGGGCTTGCTGGCCAACTGGCCTAGCTTACCTGATGATTTCCAGGCCAATAAAAGAGTTGTCTCAAAATATAAATAGATGGCATCTGAAAAGTGGTCCTTGAGACTGTCCTCTGACAGACAGACAGACATACACATCAATGAAGTTGTTTAGCCCACAAAAATTTAATAAGTTAATATACCATACAATTAAATTCATCTCCCTGTAAAGGAGTTTTTCAGCTCTTATCTCTGGTCCTTGATTCAGATACCGATAGTTACTGTTCTGTTTCATGTGATTGTTACTCCGGAGGAAAATGAGGAAATAGTGCACTACCAAACTCTAGAAGACACAGATGTGCAGGACGAGGAGCACCCCTGCACTCCCAGCCCACATGACAATGTTCGTTCCTCCCCTCGCAGAAACGCCGGCTTCTTTCCTACTTTAATGTCTTTCATAAATTTGGTCTCCAGGGAGCTCAAGCTGCTGTTAATTACGCGTATCAAGTCTCTGCTGTGCCAGAGGAAACTTAATTATTCTAATTTTCAAGGTCATAGAAATATCCAAAGGGGCTAGTTTGATATTCCAAAGGATAATGCTCTCACAAAGGAATCAAAGATCGAGTCAGCCACGGAACACTGCTTACAACTCTACCTGCTGAGTGTACCCTGATTCTACCCCCACATCCGATTGTCTAGGACACCCTTCCCAGAGTGTCTCCAGTGAATCTGGCCACAAGCTCCAACTCTTCTCCAGGGAGGAATGGACACTCTGGGGAGGGAAGAATTCTCTTAATGAACAGGCATGTGTTTAAGCAATCATCTGATGAGGACTCAGTCAGGAGGGAGAGAGAAAACTAGCATAATTGCCTGAGCAAATTCTAAACAAAATCGATTGCATGCTTTCCCCCCACAAAACCGGTAAATCGTGAGCAGTAAAGATGGAGTTTCTTTAGTCAGCTTCTCAACTTCTGGCGGATCTTGAGTTTGGAAGCCCACGTGAAGCAGGGTTTTCTGTCTCGTGACTGAAGTAGGACAGACTGAAGGACAAGTTTGCAACAGTGCCAGTCTGTCTGCTAATGACAGCTCGAGGGAATACAGCCTACAACTTGTCCTCTTTCAGGTCGGCTTAGCCACGAAGGCAGAGCTATTTCAGGATTCTAAAATTACCATGTATGAAATAAGCAGTCTTTGGTGATTTCTTGTTTTGTGGGAATGGTTCTTGGCTCTGAAGGAGTTGTAATTTAACATTCCCTTGTCTCAGTCTGGTACAGAAGTCCCCATCTCCACCCCACTTCTGCTTCTCATGCAGCAGTTCTTACTGCTGCTAACTGGTTGCCGCTACATGCAGTTTGCAAGGCCTTCTAGAAGACAGCGGCTCTGACTCGGCATCTCCACCTGTTCTACTCTCCAGTCCATTCACCAAGCTCTCTCAGGAGCTCTCTCCGCCACAGCCACCAGCAACCCGTTCTTTGAGCACATATGCAGACTGAAGCAGAGACCATCCCTGCTTCTTGTCTTTGAAGAAGATGCAGTTCAGACAACGAAGGCCAAGCTTGAGTAACTGTTTTGAAAGTAAGCATTTGTTGTTTGTTTGTTTCAGACCTCAAGGCCGTGCGTACTGCAGCTGAAACAGTTCAATGTTGGGCATCTCTCATTTGTGGCTAAGAAGCCAATTAGAATAAACCAAGATCAGGTCTGGGGAAGAGACATGAGATCCAGTGTGCACTTTCAGGAGACAGAAGCTAGTGACCAAGGTAGCACCACGTGAAGGAAGTGATCAGAACCACAAGAGGAAAAGTAGCTAAATCCATAAAGAAAATGCCTGCTTGTTTTTGGGGAGTCATCTAAGGTCTCATCTCGATTGGAGAGTATGAGTGAACCTCATTCCCAAGAGCAGAAAGCGGGGGTCAGTAGCTCTGCACTGAGCATCTGACAAACTGGATGCTCACAGCAGAGAGAAACAAGGTTCTTCCTATGACAGAATCCCAGCTCTTCAGTCGGGCACGAAGCCCCCACTAAGCAAAAGGAGGTGAGAAGATACCATTCGAGTCTGCCCCTGCGTGAAAGAACTAGAAAGCCTTCTGCGGGTTGTTCAATTTCCCAGGTTTCAGTTTCCTCATCTGAGCTTCACTTTGTGCTGGTTTTCATGGGGATAGCTTTTCCCTGAATGCAGTCCTGGTGTCCTGGTCTCTCTCAGGTACTTGATTCCTTCCTTCCAAATCTAGGAGGGGTGGCACACTAATCCAGTACACAGAAAAGTGCTGCGCTCAATTCTACAGTTCTGTGTAACTGTAGGCCTCCATGTTTGCAACAGCCTGCACTTCTAACATAGCCTACACCCAACATCTGCCTAACTCTGTAGGGCTTGGTGTTTGCAAGAGCCTTGCTTCTCATAGAGCCTACACCCGACATTTGCATAACTGCAGGGCTCAGTGTTTGCTAATTGTAGGGCTCAGGGTGCCCAGGAGCCTGCACTCCTCACATAGCCCACACCAGGCAGTTTTACATCTGTAAAGCACAGGTGTCTCAACCACTACTTCTTCAGCATGGGAACAATGGTGATCATGGATGGCTTGAATCAGGCATGTTACAATCTCTCCCGGCATGCCTACAATTTTCAGATGGGATTAATTGAGGTATAATGTCCCACTCTAAATGTGGGGGGCAATATTTCATGGATTGGGCTCCTGGACTTAAAAGGAGACGTTAGGCTGAGCATCGACACCCATCATTCCTGCTTGCTAACTGTAGACAGAGTAGCCAGTTGCATCAGGTTCCACTGACACAACTGCCCTACCATGATGCATTGATTGTTGCACCTGAACTGTGAGCCAAAGCAAACACTTCCCACCTTTGCTTTTGTTGGGTATTTTGTAGAACCCAATGATGTCCAGAGGAGTAGATCAGCAGGCATCTGAAACCACCTAACAAGGAGCCAATTCTCACAAAACGTTTCCCTGAGTGATGGATGAAGCCTACTCTCCTACCCTGTTGAACTACAACCCACCAAGCACCGCCTGCCACCTAGCAGTGTGTGTCTCCAAACACCCCGCAGAGGCTGACATCTGAGCAACCCCATGCTGCCATTTAGAACTATCTTGGTAGCGACATCTGTAAGGCTCTTCTGTGGAGACAGCCTGAGCACAATGCAAGGATTACTGGCTCTCCACGAGGCTCGGTGACAATAAAATCCCTGATATTCTGATACAGCCGAACATGGGGAAAGGAACCAAGGATACACCCAGGCTGCTTCCTCAATACACTTTTACCAATCAACAAGGAAGCTAGGATGTTGAAGTGGCCCGTGGGAGCTCAGCCCAGACTTTCCTCGCCTGCAGCTAGACTTAAAAACAGTGTAGAGAACGAGACTACCCTTGGATCTTAAACAAATTCTCCTGCTAAAATTTATGTTCTAACTTCAGTGATGTTCAACTATTTAGAGGGTTTGTTCCACCCGAGAATGTGCTCTGTGCTAATGTGTGCTTATTATACCACAGACTTGGCATCTTAAGGATTAGAAAGGGTGAGAAGCAGTTCCTAACTGAGAAAGGAACTGTTTCCATGACAATAATTTATGTCAGAATGGGCTCAAGACTTCTAATTCAAAAAGCCTCACATCGATGCACTCCCAGAAAAGTATGACTTGCCAAGCATCATCTCTCACATGGAAATGCACCTAGGTCAAGGTTCAATTCATGAAAGAAAAAAAAAGAGACAGCTCTTCGAACAGTAAGAACCTGGCCACGCAACCCTTGCATATGTTGGTTTAATATGTATGCAGAACACTGGTATTTCTTAGTATATATGCTCTGAGCATTTTCATAAGTAGATTTAATCATGCCTCCTTATAATAACCCTAAAAATTAAGTGCTATTTTTATTCTCACTTTTAAAATAAGGGAACTTGTCACAGAAAACAAAACAAAACACTCAACCAAAGCCATCAGCTGTTCCAGGCTTGAGCCCCGAGATCCTGCCTGTGTGGTGTCAGAGGGCCACCATCCTGCACGTGCAGAAGCCCTTCTCTTTGGTGTAGACTGACCTGGAAAACAGTCCGAGCTGAAGCCTCCTTCTAGCTCAGCCTCATCCCTACCAGCTTGTATTTAGCATGGACCCTTCTGGACTACCCTGGCTTCGTTTCTGGCTTTCCTATCATTCTTTACTCCTTTCTTTCAACTTCTCCCCTTCACACTCCTGAGCACTGCTATGCCTTGCTTGCCCGCATGAAGACCCTTGCCTGGATCTGTGCACTGGGCAGTCTTCTCTTACAGGAGGACTCTGCTTAGATGTAACAGTCACCTCTTCTGACTCTGTCCTATGACCGTAAATGATCGCTTATTATCAGTCATGACGCGTATGAGTTATTACTGCCATATCTAGTTTGTATTTCCAAGGGAATGTTTTTCCCTTCATTTCAGATCATAGTTTGTTTAGTTGAGGGTCACAGAGTTCAGGGTAAGGGTACTACAAACCATAAATGAATTTCCCCCAAAGATGCCAAACAGTATTTGATAAAAAACATGATTATTGAACAATGAATGAGGAATTAAACTTATACTTCAGAGGTAAGCAGCACAATTAGTTAGCCCCCAGCCTTCCCCGAAAGTAGTGATTATCCTGAGCTCACAGCTATGAACCATCGTGCCGAAATGCCACATCTGTTTGTTTAGATCAGCATCAATGACCTCTATATCACTGAAATAGCTAGCACGGAGAAAACAGGCCTCCAGAAACAGAGACCAGAAAGTGATCAGGCTCTTTGGTGGACTGAGAGGTAAGTTTTCCTTGCTGAAGATAAGGTTTACATAGGTACATACCCAACACACAAATGTCAAGCCCTTCTTAATCCATCCCGTTACCACAGTCACTGTCACAGAGATCATTGTAGGTACACACCCCCGGGTGTGACCCTGCCAGACTGAGAATGACAGAACTAGTTTCTATGAATTGTATTTATAGATACCCAGGCAATTCCATGGAAGCCTGGTCTAAGCTGGACCATTACTGATACCCTTAGGATGTCTGATCTGAGACTGATGAGCATCAGTAACCCAGACAGGGGGTAGAAGGTTCCCTTCTCTCTCTGATAACAACTAGGAGGGAACATCCTTGAGAAGAAATGTAACCTAGTGATTCTCAATACCAACATCCTATGAGACTCCTGGGAACTTGGAAAAGCATGCGTATATGGCAGAGATCATGTTTTCCCTGCCCTGGGATGGCGCTTGAGCCATAACCCTGTGTGGACTGCTAAGTGTCCGTGAAACACTGTGATGGTTGGCCAGGACTGTCACCTGCCGTGATCAAACACACATGCCAGTGATGTTGAATAGCATAGTTTAATTCCTTATGCTCACACCTCTGAAGTGAAGGCACCAGCAGCTTTATCTTCTGTGGCCTCCTGATGGATATTTTGCCACTGTGACTTCATTCTGTCTTCTCTCTTGCTTCTGATTCCAAATTCAGTGACTTTTTAGTAGATAGGATCTGGTGATAGATCCCAGTCTGGCCTCAAACTCACAATCCTCTTGTCTCAGTCTCCAATTGTTGAGGTTTCAGTGCAAGCCAATTTTCCCTTTTCATAAGGATGTCAGCCACACGGAATCAAGACCCCCCCATGTTTCAGCCCCACAAGAGCTAGGGTGACTGTAATTTAGTTCTTAAATGACCTTTTCTTTTAGTATATCTGCTCGCTCCGAGGTTCTAAAGGATAGGAATTCAAGAAATGGTGGCTTTTTAGTTTTATAGAGCACCAGCAAAATGACAGAAACTTTCCTTTGCTGGCAGCATTTCCTGTCATAGCGCCTTTGCGAAAGAAAAGGCCAAGTTCGCTGGAAGCCACCATGAAGCCCTCTCCTCTACTAGGTCCATTCCTAGAACTGTGTAGGAAAACTGTCCTTACTTGGAATCTCCCTGGCAATGCAATATTCACTGATATAATTAAATTGTTTTCCTCCCAGGAACTTGGTGGGACCTCTGTGGCTGAAAGGGCCTGTCACAATTGGTTCTCCTTTCTGCCCATATCTTAATTTTTGCCTTTTTAATATTAATCAAATTTCTACATGAGTAGGACATGGGCTTATAGCATAAGCTCTCCTTTGGTTAGTTACATGAACAGCTATTAAATAAGCATGCATTCCACAGCCACACCATGGTGAAGATAAGCTGCCAGAAGACAGGAAATGCCCCTGAGCGCTGAGGCTGTCTGTTTCATAAATGTGGGACTGACCGTCTTCTCAATCAGCCAGGTGGCTGTGTAGAGTAAGTCCTTTTATTTATTTTGTTTTTTGTTGTGCTTGATGTCAAGGATAGGGCCTCATGCATGCTAGGCAGGTTTTCTCTCACTGAGTCACAGGATAACCCCAGGTCACCACCTTGCCCAGGTTACAGTGTAAATTCCCAAAACCGAATGCATGAGACAAGAGGGGGGAAGGAACAGTTACCTAGAGAGAATGCGTGCAGTCGGGAGGATGGAGAAGAGGGGGACAGTATGATAACTGAATAGGGACACTTTCCCTCTATTTCCAAAATATTCTATTTACATATCATTTACCTTGTACTGTGTATTATAAATAAAAGAGTTTAAAAGAAAGCCTACTCTTAAAATATGGGAACTATTGACATCAAGATGAAGAAAAACTCTTTTGTGTATTATTCTTGTGTAGGACAGAGCATTATAACTTGTGTTAGCCCAATATTTTTGATCAGCCAAATCTTTATTTCCATTTGCATGTACAACTAGATTCTATGACTTATGTAGGGTACCATGCGCAGCTATAAATCAGGAGACAGGATGTGTGTTCTTGTCCATCAGTCCTGATCTCATCACTCTCTCCTCCCCTTCTCCCCTCTGCATCTTTCCTCTCTCAGTGACTCCCCTTCCCCTTTCTGCCTCCTGTAGTCTGTTATGAGGATTCACACTGTTGCCCAGACTAGCTTCAAACTCCCTGTGATCCCCCTGTCTCAGCCTTGCAAGTGCTGGGATTATAGACCTAAGATACAATACCCGTCTTTATTGTCAAACTAGATGAAAACACATGCAGTCACTTTGTAAGTGATAGAGGCATGGATGGTTTGAAGGGTGTTATTATGATCTTCACTTCCTCGCTGCTATTCGTCTGCCTCCCTCTTCCGCCTGTAATGTCAGCATGATGATTTGGAACAGGATCAAGGAGAAGAGCTCACTGGGAGACTGCCGTCCTTCTGTGGAGAAAGGATTGGTTTCTTGCAGAAGCCTTCAGGAAATATCTCCAAATGTCATGTTTAGAACACGCTTCCTGATGGACTGGCCTTGTGATCGAAAACTAACTGGGTGACTCTCTTGTGGTAGAGACCATATGGCCCCTCGTCTTTGGTTTTTGGCCTCTTATGGCCAAGTCAAGAGCTTAAGTCACATCCTGCTAATATTTCCAAAGGGTGCAGAAGAACCTGAACATTTCTATGAAAACAGATTTAAAAGACAAACTGCATGAAGTTGTTAGAAGAAAACACAGACACAGGAAAATTGTTTTGTAGTTCAACAAGGAATTGATAACCCAGCACTGTGTATACTCCGGGCTTGGGGCTACTGGCATCCCAGATCTGCTCCCCAGTAGCTGTGCCAAATTAGGAAAGGTTCTTTTTAGAAACAATAAACTAAAAACCTCGCCTTTTGCAAAAGACTGGTTTGATAGGGTTGTTTGCTTGTTTGTTTGTTCCCTAGCTTGGAAGATTTCAAAGTTGTATCTCTAGCTTGGACAAGATAACATTGTACAAAGGTAGGGAACATGAAAATGTTTCTTGTCTACACCTTTTCCATAGTTGTAGCTGTTGATACAACAGAAACAAAGCAGACATAGTCTAAAGGAAGGGCAGTGGGAAACAACGAGAGAACGTGGGAATGAATCTGTCATGAGAGCAGGGCGCCAATTTGGGGGAAGAAGTGGACTGGCGAGGAGATGGAAAGAAATGGGGGAACTGGATAAGAACAAATCATATTGCTATGCATGGAAAAGTCACAATTAAACCCATTACTTATATGCCAACAACACTTTTGATTTAGAAAATAAGAGCCTTAGATTAAAGTTAAGCCTTGGCAGTTATAGACTGGCTTATCTTATATGTACAGTGTTCACTGTTGGGGTGCAGATACCGTGCTGTGTATCAAATATTGTTTTGTTTCTTATTTTATTTTCTTATTGTATTTTTAAATTACTTATATGTCCAATTTAAATAGACACTTATGCTCTCGGGAGTTTCTGTAAAAAATAGAAAGAAATAGAACGAATGCTTTTCTTGTGCATATTAAACAACCTCAAGAATATGCAGTATCAAAAATTAATTTAATTTGTGGGTAATTAATAAAATCATTAACATTATTTACACTAAAAAATTTACTTATATGTGAGTGTGTATGTGGATATGCAAGCCTCAGTTCGGGTGCCAAAGGACAGTGAGGCCAGAAGTGCTGTCTCCCAATGAGCTCTTCATAGGCAGATGTGAGCAGTGGGATGGGGCTGTTGAAAAACAAACTTGAGTCCCCTGGAAGGAGAGTTTGGGCTTTGAACCACTCCATCGCTCATTTCTTATTTTAAAAACATGTTTAGAAACAAGACAGAGTAGAAGTTGATTCTGTTTTTGAGGACACAGAGCTTGATAAGGACACGTCTCTTTATCGTTAGCTCAACCAAGCCTGAGCTCTTCAGAGATATATGACCTGCTTTTGCTGGTGTGTGTGTGTGTGTGAGTGTGTGTGTGTATGCATGAATTGTGTGTATGTGTGTCTGTGCATGAGTGTGTGCACATGAGTGTGTATGGATGAGTGTGTGTGCGTGTGCACATGAGTGTGTGCATGAGTGTGTGTATGTGTGTGTGTGCATGCATGATTGTGTGTGTATGTGTGTTTGTGCATGAGTGTGTGTGCTCATGA
>JABTXL010005776.1:1773004-1921331 GCA_025134845.1 Neodon shergylaensis | reverse complement strand
ATCTATCTATCTATCTATCTATCTATCTATCTATCTATCTATCTATCGTCTATCTATCTATCTTCTATCTATCTATTCATCCATCCATTTATTCATTCATCCATTTATTTATTTTGAGGCAGAGTCTCTCTACATAGCCTTGGCTGTCTTGGAATTCACTATATAGACAAGGATGGCCTCAAACTCACAAAGATCTGTCTGTCTTTGCCTCCAGAGTTTTGTGATTAAAGGCATGTACCACCACACCCAGTTTCCACACCTATTATTATACCTACTTCCAAATGAAAACTGAACAAGAAAAAGAAAGTCACTGGACTTCTTCAGAACTATGAACAAAATCATCATGAATTCCTAAGAATTGTCAAGTTGGTTGTATGAATGTTCAATGGCAAGAGATTCTATTTTGAGTCCCCAATGAAGTCCTGTAGAATCAGACAACTGCTTATTGCTTTCCTTAGTTACCACTCTCATGCTTTGGACTCAACTTCAACCTGCCTGACTCTATTTTTTAAGTCAAACACCTGAGAGCCTTGGATGGATGCTCCAGGACATGATGACCACTCCTTCATCTGCATCTCTCCTGGGTTCTCCCATGAGAGGCCCACTGAACACAGACATCTGCCAGCTTACCTCAGTGAAACAGTATTCAGCAGGCAGTGTTTCAGAGATGATTGCTAAACTGCAAACATCTTCCCAAGGATGATGACAACTTCCCTTTGGGTGGTTTTTATGCCCAAGCAAGGACACCACAAAGTGCTGATAAAGCTTCGAAAGGTGCTTCCAGGTGACTCTTCCAGGGGCTTCTCATGTGTACTTTAAAACAAAACTTTCATTCTCCAAATTGGAGAAAAATATATAAAACACAGTGGCTCAACTATTGTATAAGCTAATCATGACTCATGTTATTATTGAAAGCTCCTTTAGAAAAGCATGTTTTGAAGAATTATACATAACTGTGTGGAAACAGTTGGCACTGAAATGCAAGGGGCCGGGCTCAAAACAACACAAACCTTATGCTGAAATCTGAACTCTTTCCTAGACATGGTTATTCATGTGCTTTTGCTTTGCTAAAGTAGTTGAGGCTATAAGACAGTGTGAAGGGTGTGCTCCTGTGAGTACATATGAACCAGGGGCTAGCTATAAGACAGCATGAGGGGGTGTGCTCCTGTGAGTGTATGAACCAGTGGGTTGCTGTCAGAGGACAATCTCAATGCTATTACTTTGGTGGTCAATACCTTTATTATTTTTTAACATGGTCTCTTACCTGGAACTCACCTAGTAGGCTAAACTGATTGACCAGTGAGCCCCAGGCTCCAATAAACTGGGATCACAAGGCACCTCAATGTCCAGCTTCTTTACTTGACTTCTAGGGCTAGAACTCAGGTTCTCATATGTGTAGTGTGAAGTGGCAGGCAGCTTCCTGCTGCCTGGCTCCTGCACGGCTAGCTTTACCCAAAATAATTACATGGAAACTGTATTCTTTTAAACACTGCTTGGCCCATTAGCTCTAGCCTCTTACTGGCTAACTCTCACATCTTGATTAACTCATATCTAATAATCTGTGTAGCACCACGAGGTGGTGTCTTATCGGAAATATTCTTAACCTGCATCCATCTTGGAGAGGAGAGCTATAGCAGCTGTCTGGTGAGGAGAGGCATGGTGTCTGGTGCACTGCCTTCTTCCTCCCAGCAGTCTGTTTACTCCACCTACCTAATTTTTTGTCCTATCAAAGATCAAGCAGTTTCTTTATTAATTAACCAATGGAAGTAGCAGATAGACAGATGACCCACTTACATCACATATGGTGTGAGAAGTCCTTGTGTATATGTGTTGCTTTTATTGGTTAATAGATAAAGAAGCGATTTGGGCCTATGACAAGGCGGAATAGAACAAGGCAGGAGTTCCAAGCAGAGATAGAAGAAAAAAGAAAGTGGAGTTAGGAAGATGCCATGTAGTTGCTAAAAAAGACAGATGCCAGAAACTTACTGGTAAGCCATGAGCCTCATGGCAATATACAAAATAATAGAAATGGATTGGTTAATAAGAAGTCTAAGTTAATAGGCTAAGCGGTGTTTTAATTAATATGGTTTCTGTGTGATTATTTTGGCTCTGGGCAGCTGGGAAATGAACAAGCAGTCTCCGTTTACACTCATATTTTAAGGCAAGAACTTTATGAACTTGTTCATTCTTCCAGCCCTGTGAAAGTGTTCTTGAGAGCCTGTCTATACCTTCTACATTCAGCAAACCCTGGGAAAAAAGTTCAATATTAATTAGCTGTGGATTTTAACTTCTGTGGCCTATCTGCTCTGAAATAGTCTTCTTCTTTTCAGTCATTACAAATGTTCTTTTCAAAATAAAGATGATTGTCTTATTTAGCTTTCTATTGCTGTGATAAACACTGCCATGACAAAAAGTGCTGGAGAAGAAAGTGTTTATTTTATCGTACAGCTTGTAGTTCATCGTCCAGGGAAATCAGGGCAGGAACTCAAGGCAGAAACTGATTCAGAAGCCAAAGAGAAATGGTTCTTATTGACTTGCTCATTCTACTTTTATATAGTACCCAGGACCACCATTGCATGGCCCACAGTGATCTGGGTCCCTTTACATCAACCATCAATACAGAAAATGCAGCACAGGCCAATCTGATGGGAATGGGGATATTTTTTTTTTCAGGGGTTGCTCCTCAGATGACTCTAGCTTATGTCAAATTTCTAGCAGGGTCTCTTATCTGGATATAGGATGCCATCCTAAGCATTCTGTGTCTTCTTAAATCACAGTCACTGACACCTGAAGCATGGGGACAGAGTCAGCTCTGGCCTGAATCACCCTTCTGAAGGTGGACAGCATGAGGCAAGTCAAATACTATCCTGCTGCTCCTATGAAATGGAGCAGGCTAGTTAAGAGTCCTGGCCATCTTCCAAAGATTCTGATCCCATGCTTTCCCAACTCAGATATGTCAGGAACACACGACAGTTCAGGAAAGAGGCACCCTAGGCATGTAGCACATGGATGATTGATCAGTCTGCACGAGAACTCGCTGCTGAAAAAATTAGATCAGCTGCGAGCACATTTTAAATTGTGAAATGGTAGGATAATTTTAGGCTTGTAACTCATAAAAAGAACGTATTAAACAGGTACTGAAGTCATTCATGCTGGAATTGGCAGGAACGTCTCCCTCCCCCACTCCATCAGGGAAAGAAAGTTATGTGTTTTGCAATTCAGAATGTTCTGCAGCCGAGATGTCACTACAAAAAAAATATAAAAATCCATGCCAAATTTGTCTTAGTAAGTGTATTCTTTAGGTTTTATAAAAGCCCATTCTAAATAGGGCAGTGTATTTGGCTCTCCTGCCGTGAAAATTATCAGCTTATCACACACAGTTTTGTTGAGCATTTTCTAAGGAAGCAAGCCACCCACATTCTTAGGTTGCTTTCCTTGTAGGCCAAAAGGTAAAGGAGGAACACAACAGCGATGCCATGCCTGGAAAAATACCATGAGAAACAAGTTACCTATAAGATAAAACCTTATGGAATTAATTTTGTTCTGATTTGCAATGCAAAACAGCCAGTACCCTTGAGTTTGGAAAAGGAAAATCACCTTTGAAGTCCAACATTACCACTAAGGTAGGTCATCAACTGCAAGAAGATTTTTTCCTGAGTCCTGTTCTGTTCAAGAATATTTCATAGCTGCTTTCAAATCTGGGATTTTGTTGCCAGTGAAAGAACTCAGAAGGAAACCAAAGGACAAAAGAGATGCACCCAGGACAAAGACAGACAAGGATAATCTAGTATACACACTGGGAAAAACGATAAGGCCTGAGCATCACCGACCATACAGCAAAGGTACATGCTCAGACCTCTCCAAAAATACAAAGTAAGAAGAGAGGTCAGGCCGCTGCCTGCTTTACAGTAAGCACTTAAGGTACAATCATGTTACTACCAACTTTCATACACAAATTTCAGAGTCAGGAAGAAATGGGGTCCACAAAAACACACGTGTGTCTTGAGATGGGTCATTGAGGCCAGCCAAACAAACTCACTTCCGTGAAAAACCTCCATTTAGTTTTGATAAATGATATCCTCTATCAACATACATGGATATAATGTTCTTGGTAAAAAAATATAAATGATTATAGAGAAAAGTATCCTGTTTTTATTTTTGTGCAGTTGAACAAACCCATCTAAGCCCTTTAAGTGCAAGCAGAAAAAGCTGCCATTCTAGACCTGGGGGAGAATGTAGTGGACGCTTTGTGTGGAGAGGACACACAAGGAAGACCAGCTCAGACTCTTGGAGCTCTCATGAGCAAGACTTCCGTCCATTTCTGCCTGAAGAAACATAACCGCAAGGACATGGTACTATAAACAGGTGCAGCTAGAGATTGCGCAGATGTTACCAAAATCTAGTCCAGTTAACCAAGCAAACTACCAGGGTGGGGTAAAGGCAGATATAAGGAGGAATAATTTACATACAACGTATCTATCACTTGTTAATGTGTACCATGTTCTCTTGAACATGACCATGTGCTGTCACATAGATTGCATGAGAAATGGTACTCTTCTCCCTAATTAATGGTACTTAATCTCCTGTGGAGATTAAGGCAGGCCACAGCCTGTCTGGTCTAATGTACAAACCCATGTATTCTCATGCACAGGACATTTCCTTTATTGATTTTCAAAACATATCACATATGAGTCCATCCGTTTGATTTATAGAAAAGAAATAGTTGTGAAGAACCATAAGAATGACACAATGTAAGTTTACCAGTTGCAATAAATGCACCAAGCTAGTGGTGGGGGCTAATAAGTGAGGGGAGAGGCCAAGCATGGGGGGAGCCAAGGACATGGGGAAAGTTCTAACTGCTTCTTTGTTGTGATTTAAAACTGATCTTGAGTTATATATAAATAATATATGTGAACATATTATATATAAAATGCATGTATATTCCTACTGTAATGGTTGGATTTTGTTGTAACAACAGAAAAAAAATTAAAACAGCTTTTGAAATTGGTTAATCCTTGTTACAGTTACAGACATTATGTGAAAAAGCCATGCATGTGGAGATCATGATAGAGTTTCCAGACTCTGTTTTGAAATTAAATAAATCTTGGAATTTAAGAACATGGTGGGAATGAGCCATCCATCCTCCGTGCTTACAGAGGCAAAGACCTCAACACAGCTTTGATTTGAGTTTTGTAACTTTGGAGAAACACAAATAATTTGGGAAAAGTTCAGGCAGGGGCGATGAAAGCAACAAAAGGGTTTGAAGGTAAGAAAAAAGGCTGACAAATGATTATTAATTACCCTCCGAAGAAAAGAGCACGGGAACTCGGGAGCCTCCTTGAAATGCAGCAGAGGTTGTTGTATAAAATATGATCACCGTGATTCACAATTCCATAGAGAAGGAAGACAGAGGAAGCAGGCTTAGGAGGAAGCATAGCGAATTTAGATGAAATAAGGAATAAATCTTTCATTCTAAGAGGCAAAGGCACTAAAACAGGCAGCCTCTTTAGGCCTTAGAGCACTGTTTTCCCCCAGAGCCTTCTCTAGTTGAGCCAACTGCGCCTGCTTGCCTTCCACACCACCTTCTCTGGAAAGCCTTCACTGTGTGGAGCGCTTCCTCAATATGTAGCAAACATCAGATCATTCCTATAATAAATTCTACAGTGCCCTGGACATGACAAACCTTACAAATGTTCACTTTAACCTTCTTGCTAAATTGTAGGGTCAAATCAATTGACTGATACAATCATGGGTTATACAACTGTTAGTCTTTCTTTGTTGTTTCTTGCCTATTTGACTTTAGAAAGTTCTTCAGAAGTTCTTATCTATACGCATGAAATTGTCCCCTGAGCCAACTGTCGCTAATGTTCAAAATAAACTGAAGAATAAAAATCTCTTTGAGGCTAGAAAGATGTCTCAGTGATCAGGAGCACATAACCCTTTTTACAGAGAACCCGAGTTTACTTCCCAGTACTGACAGCAGGTAGCTTCACAACTGCCTGTGACTCCAGCTTCAGGGAATTCCATAATCTCTTTTGGCCTCTGTGAGCACCTGTACTCACATATACACCTTTACCCATCTACACACACACACACACAGAGAGAGAGAGAGAGGGGAGAGAGAGAGAGAGAGAGAGAGAGAGAGAGAGAGAGAGAGACTTACAAATCTAGTGATGTATGAAAACTTCCTTCTTCTCATAAGGTTTATTTCTCCACCAAACAGTAGAGTTTGGGGGAAATTCTCCAAGATTATTCCAAGAGAGCAGCACAAAATGAACCATATTTCCCATTTTTGCTTACTTTGCCTAGTTCTGGCAATGGAGCCAGGAAGGTCAACACACAAATATGGACCTAATGTGACTGAAAACATGTGCTTCCAGCTGAAGTCTGTGCAGGAAGAGATCTGGAAAATTATTCAGTAAGTTCATCCTCCTTTCCCATGAAACACTAAGGTAGCTCACTGGCTTCGAATGACAAGAAATAAATAGCTTAGAGCCTGCAGCGGCTGACACAAGAGTCCTTAGTGGAAAAATCTGGGGAACATGTCCCTGGCCTCGAGTTCACTCAAACTGACTTCCGGAAAGTCTTTGTCAGGTTGTATTGTCAGCACCGGGCATGCGCTCTTCATCTCTCAGTTACTGAAGAAGTAGAATTAACCCCGTACCTACTTCCAGGGTAACGCCAGAGTGATTATTCACAGGTTCTCAAGCATGCAGGCACACATGAGCACATGTGTGCACACATGTGCACGCACACACACACACACACACACCCCATTCAGTTACAAGTGCTAGAGAGACAGTCAGCCGGTGCAGTGCTTGCATAGCAAGCATGAGAAGCTGAGTGGATCCAGCAGCCCTGCAAACACTGTTGACTACCACATGCGTATAAAGGCAGCACTGAGGCGCACTGATACTATGATTATGGAGATTCGCTGACTGAATCAGTGACCTCCATATACATCAAAGGACCATTCCTTAAAAATAAGGTGGAGAGTGACAGAGTATGACACCCAACTTCAACCTTTGGCCTCCATATGTACACACACGCAGGTACAGTCCCCCACATACACGTCTGCCTGTACTTTGGGTGTAGACCAAAACAAAAATATACATATACGCTTTTTAGTTACAGAGCTTTTTAAAATGGCAGTATAATAGAATTAGCTCATCCCGGGGAAGGAAATGACGTGAAGGATTTCTGCTAGATAGGGTGTCACTACTGCTATTTATGTGACAAAGAGGTCACTGATCACCTTTTGCAGGGGATGGAGTCTGAATCCTAAAAAATCCTCCAGTGAGAGAAATAAAGCAAATATCTTTATCCTTATATTTCTATTTAGGTGATTACACGTGTCTTGTTTTCCTTTCAGTAATAAAACAATGTGTGTTCCTTTGTTCCTCTTCTTATAAATGGACAGATGAATCCACATACCAGCACATTCTCGCCATAAAGGGAAAATCTGTTTTTATGCTCTTTAGCCAAGAAAATGAAAGCCCCCCCCTCACCACCACAGTACAGAACGCTGAGCCTGACTAGGCACAGAAGACAGAAGACATTCCTCGTGAGCCTCCTCTGCAGAACTGCCCAGAGAAGCACCTCGGAGCCGTAAGCGCCACCCTGCAATCACAAAGGCTCACACTGCAAATAAGGTCATTATCTCCTGGAACTGATCTAATCCTGTGCCCGATGCCATAAAATAAAGGTTTCTTTTGAATACCAAATACAAGGACTGGGACCAAAAGAGGGGGGAAAAAGTGACAATAATTTGACAGCCCTTTAAGGAAGAGTGGGTCTTTCCCTTCCTCCTGTCACAGCAAATCACACCGAATGATAACGGCTCTGTGGGCTGAATGAATGGAGATACATTTGCTGAGCTGAGGAAATTCCACAGGCAGACTGCAGCAGAGGAGTTCGCTCATTAGTGGCTCTCGTACTCGGGTACACACAGCGTATTTCACAAACCTACAAGGGTGTTGGGCTGCAGCTGTACATACATGCGGGCACTTCCTTTCCAAGTACAGAAGGAGGAAAAAATGTGCTTATCTCTTTAAAAGTCTTGACGCTCGCGTGGTGCTGATGTGTTTATAGGTATTTATAGATGTGCATGTGAGGGCTCCATTAATTCAACTTAACAAAGAAAGCAGATACACTATGGCGACATTTATGAACATCTGTGCTAAAATCATGAATAAGGATTATCTATAACACTTGGCCGGAGAAAGTTAATTTCCAATACCATGAAGAGAGAGCACAGAGATGAGGGAGATTCTTTCCTCGTGAGACTTATTTGCTACTTAGGAGGCATAAACGGCCCTTCTCCACGTGATGTCTCATTCATTAGCAGTTGACAGTATCACTAACAAAAAAATATTTCAAGATGGGGATCATTTAAAAATGGGATTCTGGTGAAAATATTCACTTTATTTTCTCATCAAATGCTTCTGTCTAGCCCCATAATTTAGGGAACAGAATTAGGGTCACCCTGATATCTAGGGACAGCTTACAATGCTGTTCTTATAATCACCTCGGGAATTAGCCTCCATGGTAACCATCTTCTTGTCTTCACACCATCACTTAGTCTACATTCTTGCTAATCTATGATTTTGAGGTGTTTGTGCTCTTCCCTGATGAAAAAGAACCCAGTTACTGAGAGGGACGTGGGCACACAGACTGTCTCTGGAAACTTTTAACTCTGTCCAAGCAATAGACAAGTATTCGTGCATCCATGGGCTACCATACCAGAAGTGCCCACATTGCTGCCCATCCCAAGCAAGGCATTTTGTACAATAGTCTCATTCTTTGCAATGTTCTGACAGTGATGAGGATTATTGCTGTCTCAGAAGATGGGATGTAGAATTTTTGTTTCCAAAGGGATTGTATCAGGAACACCTAGGATATTACTTGCTTGTGCATCAGTGTGTATGCATGTATTTGTGAAAGCGTATTCAAAGAGTTAATGCCAAGTAGAAGATCTTCTCATGAATTTGAGAGACGCTGCCACATGGTGTCCCATGTTGAGTCCCAGAGTGAATAGCAAGAGGGAAGTCTGCTGTTCCTCTTTCTTCCCTTCTCCCTGGTTCACTGTGATGTGAGCAAGCAGCCCCCTGCAGCTTACTGAGAACTTTCAAGTTGCTCTGACCACACTGCCTCAAGACAGGAACTAGGGCCAGTCTTCCTCCTTGAGACTGCTTTGTGCTGTGTTTTGTCACAACTGGTGCACTAGAGTCAGACTAACCAGGGCTCCAAGAGCCTCAACAACAGCTACGTAACTACCCCAGTGCTGAACTGCTGCAGCATCTTTAAAACACACATGTTGAAAGGTCCCAAATCACTGAATCACCACAAATCCTGGTCTATAAAACCATAACTTAAGTGAGGCCATGGAGACAGGCTCTCATCTCCTAGGCTCAGTGGCCTCAGAGGGAAGGACACCTGAGTGCTGTCTTGCTTACCTTTTATCTCCACTTTGAACAATCAGAAGCAAATCCTTGTGTGAATTAATCCCATCTACAGGCTAGGAAGAGTGGTAGTGAATACTGAACACTGGATGTTGGATCCTTGACCCTGACGAGTCCAGTTGTGTTGTAAGACATGCCACGCCATTTTCTGAAGCATCTGCTACAGCAGCTCAGCAGACAAACAGCAGTTCACAGGGACACGCTCTCCCACCACTCTGCCCAGTAGCAGGGGAAGACCCATTACCCATCAGTTTCTGTGGCAAAGCTTCCCTATGAGCCTCGTGGTTTTTCATTGTCTCTATTAGCAGCATCCACGTGAATGAGATGCGTGATGCTACAGGAGGATCTTCATCGTAATTTAACTGGAATTAGCACCCTCTTATTATAAAGCACCGTGCCCGGCACTGTCTCACAGTCAGCGACAACTGGAATTAATTCATGTCAGATGGAAGGCACGGAAAATCCATTTGTGACCCCGGAGTTACGGAATTTAGCATAATCACACATGCTCTTGTTTAGGTAATTTTTTTTCCCTGCTCATTGAATTAGTTGCCTACATTAGATTTTAATCCGATCAGTCCTAACCAGTTCTATTTCTGTAATCAAAGGCATTTCCTCTCAAATCAGCCCACATACACACAGGAAATTATAGTCGATGTTTAAGGCCCAGCTACGGTACAGCACCTAAACATTCACAAACAGCAGGATATGTAACAGATAAATTTAGTCAAATCATTTATCCGTCCCATCCCTTAATAAATATTTTCTGAGTAATCGCCTTGTGGTAGGCAGTATTGAAGGTGTTTGAGGGTTGTGGAGTAAAAAGACCTAATTCTAAGAAAGGCTTCAAGAGCATATTTGGCATTTGTTCCATTGCTAATGGAAAAATAAAACAAACACACTTCTGAAAAGATACCATGAAATCTACCTAGTCCATCTCCATCTCCCTCTTTCTCCCCGCAGCCCATCACCCATCACCTTCCTGTTGTGTGACTTTTCCTGGATGCTGTACGGAAATGCCATTAACCTTGGGTAGGGTACTGATGGATGACCGTTTACATCCAGGGAGATTACCTGGTCTGCTTACAGGAGCACGGGTAACTCATGAGAGCGGCATCCCTGAAGCCCCCTGCACAACTTGCAGGTAACTCACCACAGGGCCTCCCTCTCCAGCAGTTGCTGCTTCTTCTATAACCTGGAAGCTAGGTACATAAGTCTCTAACCTTGAAATTCCTGACCCAGGTAATATAGATGAACTTCTCTCCGTCCTCTAGGAGGCATGGTTTCAGCTCAGAGGGGCATGACTATATAATACTCTCACAGTCTATGGGAATATCTTTTTTTTTGAAAAAGAATGGGCATGATCACTTTATTAAAAATTTCTTATGTAAGAGGCCATTGTGAGAGCTATCTCTAGTTGAAGTGATTAAATAGGAGAAGCACTTATGACTCTAGATGCTGACCTCAGGTTCTTGTGCACTCTTGTTAAACACTTCATTCACTGAGTCATCTCCTCAGATGTAAACATGTCATTATTTTTAAGATTTTATTTTATATTTTTTTATATTTTATTTTTTTTTATTAAAGATGTCTGTCTCTTCCCCACCTCCGCCGGAGGCAGAGGCAGGAGACTTTATGGGAATATCTTTTAAGGAGCTTTTCTGATAGTATCCTGTGGGTAAGCCGGAGCATCGGGGTGCCGTGAGGTTAGTGCCTGGAATAACTGTTTTGATTTAAAAAACGTTTAGTTTACAGTGGCCCTTTTTGGAGATAGTCCCCAAGGGTGGAGCCTTCTAAGACAAGATGAAGAGAAACTATAAATCACTGGCTGAACACCTTTGAGAGAAACCAAAGCCAGGAAACAGTGCATAGCCTGTCAAGTCTAGGCACTGCCTGTCAGGACAGCTCTATCTAACCCACAGGGGAAGTTTCCATTGCCTGAGCTCCGAAGCCACCTGGCCTCTACACACTAGACAACTTCCAAGATCTGCTGTTGCTGGTTCCCGAAAGGATGTGAAATGCACTGTTCCTCCAAGTATGGCTCACCCTGAGAACCCTACTGGAATAATACAGACAGATTACTTTCCTTTTTAAACAACTCTCACAGTCCACTGCAGGCTTTTCACACCAACAAATTAAACATGGTAAGAAGTAGAGACCAGATTCCATCCAGGGAAACAGGAACACCATTCCCCTGGTTACGCTAATTTTGGATGCACTAAGGTATTTCCTTAAAGAAGAAAACAGCTACTTTTGAAGGAATATTTAAGGGCTCCGTGTGTGCTGAAAATAGAATCAGAGAGTAAGATTAAACTGTTTCTCGAATGTGGCCACATTCTGTGAGGGCCTGGTGTAACACATGGAACCCGAAATAAAATAGAGCTGGTCCTTTAGACTACAATTCTAAAATAGTTTCTTTCTCAGAGTGTATCACATTCGACACAGAAACCGTTTAAAAAGCCATAGAAAGTATGCTGTAAATGGCAAAGGAGCCTTCCTACCAGATTTTTAAAAACCTGAATTTAGTGGAATCTAAAAGGGATATTTTAAGTAGTTTGTTATAAATCAAGCAATGTGTCACCATGAACCAAACAATGAAGGGATTTTCACAGCCTTTACAATAACAAGATGTATTTTAAACTTCAAGAACATGTCTTGAAATAGTCAGGGTTTAAAAATATTCACAGATTTGACTGGGGAATGGGAAGAAGACCAAAATAACACAGTTTTTCTAAAAGAGAGACAAATGGAACCATTGAAAGAGTTCTCTGGTAGATTAACAGATCTTACTGTGTAAACAGGAGCCTTACTCAAATGACATTCCAAGATGGCAGCGGAAGAGGTATTTTAAAAAGATTATACTAGAGAAACTATTGCCAAGCAATACATCTTCTTAGACAAAGGCTTACAAAAGATTGTCACTCTGAATTTCAGGTGTTAATCTAACAGTGTTTCAGGAACGCTTCCAGGACATAAAACCATGGAAACGCATCTTCCAATAATTCATATCAGGGCAATAGGAAACTGCCCAGCACCTGGCAGTGGCACAGCTGCCAAGCAAGCAGGACAGGGCTGATGGGGCAGGGTCCTCATGACGTTGTCCCATACACGGCCATAGCCAGGCCCTTAGCAGCGCTACTGCCCAAACTCTGTGCCTTCATCTCATCTTCCTGGACTTTGTCTCTGGTCCCTACTTCCCTCGGGTGCTTATGTTCTCTGATGCCCACCTGACATTTCCTCACGTTACAATGGTTCCTGTCTAGTGTGCTCTCTCTGGGCATCTTATCTGCATCGCAGAGGTCACAAGAGGAAACCAGACTGGGTGTGAAAAGCACAGCAAGTTAATAAGAAAAAAACTACAAATTAAGACATTTAAGAAGACACAAAGTCAGACTTGAAAGATTTGGTAAAACAAAGGAAAATAAGTAGAAGCTAATGGACTCTGTTTTTGTTTCCCTGTGGCAATTACAACTGTTCCCTGACCTGTCACCACCGAAAGGTTCTGCTGTCTTCTTCTAAGAGAGAATACTAGAGGAGAGCTTAGGCTCTGGTGTGGAAGTCAAACTCACAGTTCAAACAGTTAGCAGCTGTATGACTCAGTAAATAGGTTAGCTTCTTTTCTTTAATATAATCAACGGTTTTTTAAATTGTCAAATTTCTTAATGATGAATAACACTTAGAATGAATAATACATGGAAATACTATCCTTTTCTGGTTACACTGTTATATCTGTTTCCTATGCTAATATTTTACTTGGGATTTTCATGTGAATGTCTACAAGAGAGAACTGCCTGTAGTTTTGTTATCTAGAGTGCATCCATTTTGCTAAAAATGTTAGCAGTATGAAACACATCGCAAGCCATAGTTTATAAATGCGAATCTCTGTGCCAGGCACAGGTTTCCTCCCTATGAGCTATTACTCAGAGTAGCTCCAAAGGCAGCCAAAGCAAGACAAGCTGCTACCACTGATCTTGGTTGCCGCCCATAAAGGCCTGGTAAGACATTTGCTGAAGACACCACACTTTGGGTACAGGGAATAGAGACATCAATCTTAAACTGACCAGGATACTCTTTCCCTGATAGCTAACTTTCGTAGTATTGGAAGGTGCCATGCAGGCTGCTAGGGGAGAAGGATCTTAGTGGTCTTATCCAGCACAGGCTCTGCATGTTCCAACATGCACTGCCTCACAGCCTGTTCTCATTGGTGCCATAGTGGCAAGACTGTTTATGGAGATAACCAACTCCTCTTCTGATTGTGTTGAGAGGACTGTTCCATGGGATGGGATTCATATCTGGTAGTGTAACATGGTTTGACGGTTAGGGAAATGATAGGCCCTAGGAGATAACCTCTTGATGTTGTTTTCTAAACAGTTGTACTGTGAAATTTCCTTTTAAATATTTATGATTGTACACATGTGTTTGTGCTTCTCTCAATCTTGATTTGAGAAGCAGGAGTAGCAGTCAATGAAGAAATTCGTTAGTGCTCAATGTGCTGAGAATAAGCAACTGTGAGTGCCTCAGATGGGATTCTATATTAACCCCCACCCCTGGCCTATGCAAGGCCCAGGGAACATTGAGGAAGAGGAGGCAGAAGAATACGGAGAATGGAGACGATGCTATCATATGATATCTTTGGATATAGCTGCGCTGTTGCACATACAAATTATAGCACCTACAGCAATATAGGGGATCAAGGTAGTTAAAAATCCCAACATGACTTCAGGAGGGCATCAGGAGCTATAGAGTTCAGGAGCTTTGGCAATTGATGGCTCATGAGGGAGGAAAAGTCAGTTTTCTTTTGTAGTGGGTCAACTGTTGGGTTTCCCATTTCCTAGTGAATGACCCTATGCCCATAAGCACATGGACAACGCTAATTGAACTTAGCTGGTTAATAAATGGATAAATAAAAATAACAAATAATAAATAAATATAGAACTTACAAAACATGAAAATGAGAGGGGGATGTGATGCAGGGTCTTTCGGGGAATGAGGGATGGATATGATGAAAGTACATAGTATATATGCATAAAACTTTCAAATAAGGGGCTGGAGAGATGGCTCAGAGGTTAAGAGCAGTGCCTGCTCTTCCAAAGGTCCTGAGTTCAATTCCCAGCAACCACATGGTGGCTCACAACCATCTGTAATGGGGTCTAGTGCCGTCCTCTGGCCTGCAGGCATACATACAGACAGAATATTGTATACATAATAAATATATTTTAAAAAAAACTTTCAAATAAATTTTAAACAAAAACAAATATAAATGCATAGTTTTTTCCTGCTTTGTTTTCCCTCTTTCTTTCATTTTCAGAAAGACAATTTCTGATTTCTCAGAAAATTATTATTTGTCTTGAAAATTAGATAGATACTATTGCTGTCAAACTGGTAGCCCTGATCTTATCAACAAAGGAAGCATGGCTGAATGGAGTAGACCATGGATGATGGAGGACACTCACGTCTGGATTCTGCAATGGCTCTTCCCCAGCTTCTTTTACGATTCTCTCTTTATATTTGGTTTTCCCAAGTTTCAATATGACACGTCTAATTATGGGTTTAAATGTAGGATTTTTTGTTGTTTATTTAAAATTTTTTCTACATGGCTTCAGAACATCTTTAAGTGGTATTTCCATCATCACATTGGGAAAATTCTAAAATCATTTTACTTCAATTATCTCTCTTCCTCTGCTCCCCTTTTTTCCTGGCACCACAATCATGTGCCTACTACATCTATTAAAAAGTCTCACAGTTCTTGAATGTCCTTTCAGTCTTCTTTTTCCTATTTCATTTTCTGTTCACATATAAATTTGGCAAATTCTATTAATTTACTTTCAAACTCCACTCTTCCCCAAGCTGTCTGTTTTCAGTCTACCTGTGGGTCTTTCGAAGGTTTGCATTTTCTGTTAATGTGCTTTCTGGTTTTAGAACTTACTTGAATTTCTTTCTCATATATTACATATATCTCTGTTCTTATATGCTGCACAACGTTTCCACTAGTGCCTTTAACATAATAATTTAATAATTTTAAATTCTCTGATCATTGCAAATTCAGCGTTACATCCGAATATGCTGCTGAAGATAGCTTTGTGTCTTGATATCATTTTCTTCCTGTTGTTGACACACTTTGTGTTCTTTGTTGCTTTGTTGGAAGCCACAAAAGCTGTCCAGGATAATGGGCACCAAGGTAGCAAGGCATTTAGTGTGGAGTATTTCTGCTAAACTTACACCAAAGCCTTTGGGTTTCAATGGTGAGCTTCTTGGTTCACCCCCACAGAGCTCTGAGGATTTCCTCTGCACAGCTCCTCTGGCAGTCTTTCTCAGAGCGTTCTCAGTAGAATTCTACTGTTTGCAATGTAGTGTGTTTCTGGACACACAGGAGTGGAGTAAGAAGTGTTTGTTCTTGAACCATCCAGGCCTCATTGTGTGCAGGAGCCAGGGCTTCAGTGTAGTGTTAGGGCCTGATTGTTAGGATTTTTGTCCTGCCCAATTCCCACAGCTGGTAAGCCCCAAAGAAACCACACAGAGAGGCTACATAAGTTAAAAACTGATTGGCCCATTCACTCAGGCTTCATATTAACTCTTATAACTTATATTAGGGCATTATTCTAGTATATGTTGGCCACATGGCTCTGTACCTCTTTCACTGGGACAAGTCACATCTTGCTTCTTCCATGGTCTGAGCAGGACTGTGGAAAGACCTTCCTTCTTCCCAGAACTCTTCTGTTTTCATTGCCCTCTACTTCCTGTCTGGTTGTCCCACCTATACTTCCTGCTTGGCCAATCAGCGTTTACTTAAAACATGATTGACAGAATATGGACAATTCTCCCGCACCACTTCAGGGCTGTGAACTTCAGGGATGTGTCTATACTCCATCTTTCTAGGCTCATTCCTTGTCTAGCTACCACACCTTCATTCTAGATCCTTGACGCCTTCTTCACTTCTGACTATGGTCGTATTGGTTGTATTATTTTCTCATTAACGAGGAAGAAAAGCTGGAGGGGTTGAGAACCAAGTGACTCCCTCCCAACTAGAATAAGGTTTCAGAGATAGTCCCCCCAAGAGGCTTCCCTTGCAGACCTTCCTCCTGCTGTTGGGGTAGCACTAGAAGGAGCCACTATGGCTGGTGTGTCCTTTTTTCCCAGATTATGAGACAATGTTTTCAAATTGTCCTCCTGGGGACCTGGTATGGTGCCGGGGAGAAAAGCTTGTGAAAATGACTGGTCCCCCTTAGCGGGAGATGGTAGGAGTTCAGATTTCTTTCTGGTCCCCACATAGCTCCCAGTAACTCATCAAAATTATTATTAAAACATCTCTGCCAACTATGGCACCTGGCAATTTCTGTTCCAGGGAAGCACATTTCACAAAGACCCAGTTTGCCTGCATTTTTCTTTAATGGCAGAGGTTATGGTTTTCAAGTTTCCGCTTTGTTAGAATTAAAAGGAAATGTTCCATTCATGATTTTCAGCTATTCAGGATTCCTAGTTTTCTGTAGTCGATTTAAGAAAACTGTGATTTCCAGAAGTGTTTTGATCTTAAAGCTTTCAATATTATGAGGACACATATACTGAAAGTCACTAAGTTAGCTGTGCGTGTACGCATACAAATACCTTAATTCCCACTAACCTGGAAGGCATGTATTCTTTTGGTTTGTGCTTCCTCACGGTTTTGATCATACCAGTCTTTTTCGACATTTCATTGGATGTAGTATTAACTTTCATATTTATCTTTTCTTGTATAGAGATCTCTCAGCATTTTTACTTATCTATCACTGAGTCCAGGCAATCATTGTTAAGATGGTCTCACACATATCCACAGATGAACCCTTGAACTCTGCTGCCTTAATGGATGTTTCAAGGCATGCGTAGGCATTTGGACTGTGACAAGCTAGAATTTTTAGAGAATTGCCGCTAAACATTTGTGAAAGCCTCTAAATGACTTAGAGATTGAAGTCACACCCAATCCCAGTGCTATAAGACAGCATGGCTTTCTTTTTGTTTTTTTGTTTGTTTGCTTTTTGCTTTTTTTTTTGTCTGTTTGTTTTTCGAGACAGGATTTCTCTGTAACTTTGGAGCCTGTGTTCTGGAACTAGCTCTTGTAGACCAGGTTGGCCTCAAACTCACAGAGATCCACCTGCCTCTGCCTCCCAAGTGCTGGGATTAAAGGCATGTGTCACCACGGCCCAACTGACAGCATGGCTTCTGTCAGGACCAAATACATTACCACACAGCAAAAGACGAACCCACTCTTCCCCTTCTGGTTTTAAGATCCAAACGCAGTCACCATCTTCATTGTTTTGTGAGTTTTTGAAGTCGATTTTCAGGACCTTTACCTGCTTTTCTATATGGTTATTCTGATTATCCCCTAAATAAATAAACTAATAATTACCTTTGTTCTCCACAAGACACCATGAGATTTTACTGTAGGAAGCAGGGCTTGGTTCTTGTGTGGGGGAAGTGCAGTGTCTGACTAAACAGAGTGGAATTGTTAGGCAACACAGCCACTTAGTGCTGTTCACAACACTTTAATTTCAGATACCCGTACCTCGGATTCTCTCAGACCTGCCTCTTGCAAGTATTTGCCATTTGTAGGCCACCTTATCTTCTGAGCATTATACACGCTTGTTGAGGACTGTGGAGAAAACACTTGGAAGAACACAATTCAAAGCAGAAAGCGCGTTCCTTCTCTTGGTAAGCCATCCAAGGCTGGAGCAGTTACAGTGGAAACAGCTCACTGTGCTTCTGGCCAGCCTGGAAGCCTCCTGTGGGCTTCCTTGCCATTGCCCTGCCAAGCTAATAAATCACCATCTGACATTTCATACCTGATGAAGTTATACATCTGCCTTTCTAAAAGTTCAACTTATACCTATTTGCTAGATAAAATTATGAACACAGGCAAAGAAGAAAATGTTACATATCCAAGTAATAATGAAGGCAGCTCCACGATGGTGAGCATTTAGCTCCTGAGCACCTCAGAAGCAAGAACCAGCAACAGTTAATAGTCTTTGTCCACAGATGACAGCCAGGATCCGAACTCATACCAAGGTCACCCTTGGGAGAGAACGTGTACAAGCAGGCACAAGGACCAAGCCCACTTCGTCCTCCCTATTGCTCTCCAGCCGATGTTCCTCCTGCCTGGTCTCCTGATTGAAAGTCTTGTGTCTGTGAAGAATGCTTGATCTGGAGATGTGGAGGTCTGGAAACGCCCCCCTCACCCGCCTATGCTGTCCGTGACTGAGAAGAGACCAATGTAAGTGGTGGTTAAAACATGAATGTGTCCTTAATCCACCGCTCTGTATCTAGCTCTGTGTGTTGTTCTCCACTCTGTAAAACAGGAGCCATGCCCTTGGCTAGGTTACATCAGGTCATCCCTCAGGTCATCTGCTCTCTGTCGTTAATGCTGGCTTTGTGCTGTAAGCAAGCTACCTTAATTTATACATTCTAGCATAACTTCCTAGGAGTATTTTGTAAATTAGTTAAATATTTCACAAGTCAAAACTATCAGTCTGAACAGAAAAACAAGTTAAGTGAGAATAGGTTTATAAAATCAGGCATCAGTTTCAAGTGGGGGGCTTCATAAGAAAATTCCATGCATGAGTACAGAATCCAACACTCAGATTATTGGGGATTTTCCATTTCCAACCCATTTTGAGGAGTCTGCAAGAGAAAACTGCAGATGACCTAGACTTTAGTAAAGGAAAATTATGTAAACAACGGGATTCTTAACTAAATAGGAGTGAAAAAAACAAAAGTGAAGCTCACAGTGCAGCCTTAAAAACCTCTAGTGGGAACATTCACATCCTACATTGTAAACGCATGAATCGGGCACTAGCTGGCCATCTTAACTAGCAAACAACTAGAGGTCTTAACTGCATCACATTTACCAATGATTCTGTGTGGATTCTCGGAGCTGATTAATACTTATGGATACCTGATGATTTGCTCTGCCTTTTATTCTGTTTAAATTACCAAGTACTTTCTGCAGATTCTATCTAGTTCTTGCTAGAGTCCCATAAAGTGATACTGAGTGATCTATGAGAGGAAAAGAACATCAGGAAAGCCCCACACTGAAGCTCAGGTCCTTGGCCTGGCATAAGACTTTCAAACTGGTAGGGAACTTATTTTAATGACAAACAGCCAGAGTTTTCTAAATGAAAGATCAAAATAGAATAGCCAAGAAGATATTTTTCTGTGAGTTACTTTTACTGTTATGAGTTAAAATATGTCTCATGAAAAGTATTACTGGGTTCATATCCTCTGCCTCCAGGCTTTGTGTGCTGTTGAGATCTTTGAAGGGGTCATCAAATTAAAAGTCAACATCATAGGTCTGTGTGATATGTCTGGAGTTCTTATCACAAGATAAGCTTAAACACAGACACAAAGCAGTGGGGAAGCTTACATGCTAGAAGACAGCCATGGGGCAGGAGGGACCATCTTTGCACAAGAAGTGTGAGGGGTGCTGGGGACCACCTGAAGTCAGAAGAGACATGACAGCATTCCCAGGGACCTTAACTGGAACCACATCCCTGGTAACAGCTAGACTCGGTGACTTCAAACCTCTGTTACATGGAACCGAGAGAACAGATTTCTATTACTTACCCACCCTGTATTTGGAAACTAATACTGTATTATTTTGTGAACACTTTTTGTTTTTGATTTGTGTGTAGGAGTGTATGCTTGTGTGTGTATTCTGGGTCATAGTGTAAAATTCAATTTCTACCATGGATTGCAGTAAAAGGAAGATTTCAAAGCAGTCCAATAAAATGAGCAACTAGATTATCTTTCACCTTTCAAAGCAGGATCCAGAACGAATGTAAACCGGAGAAAGTATGGGGAAGAAGATATGCTATGTCGGAGGGTGGGGCATAGAGAGCTTATGAAAGGGGGGGTGGGTGGGATGAGCAACATGATTAAATAGCGAGGCTAGTGAGCTGGTGACACACTGCGGGAGACTAGCGTGGGGCATGTGTAAGACTGCAAACAGCATGAGGTGCTTTTGGCAGGTATTTGGGGAAAAGGTTTTAGCCATCTACTTTGCATAAGTAAAAATGATTTAACCCAGCCAAAGCTTCAAAAGAAACTATGTGAGGCATGTTAATGATATTGGGGTCTCCATGCAGACAGGGAGGAAGTCAGAGTGACGGAAAGGCAGACCTTCAGGGACCCACGTGCTGTTGACAGCAGACGGTGGGAGATTGCTTAATATTCTTACACAATTAAACTAATTCCCTTTAAGCTTCCGCTGTATACCACAAACAAGACATCCATACCTCTCAGAAATTAGCTTGCTGTATCTGGGAAAGTGTACTTCTTAATGCCCAAATCCTCAAAAAAAAAAAATCCTGGTTAAATTTTATTTTTACAAAGGCCAAACCAAGAAGCACTTTGCAAACAGTTTTAGCCTGGATGCAGACTAGGGTAGCACACGTTGGCAGTACAAATCATGTGACACCAAATGCCTGCAATATAGGGTATGATTTTCATTGACTGAGAAAACAGCATTATCACAAGGCTCACTTACTTATAAAAGTGTGGCCAATAAGGCTAGCAAAAGGACACAAACAAAAGCTAAGGGCTCATTCTATCACATGATGGGCTGGGTAGGTGGTATGTAGCTGGCTCCTCCCAGGCTGCAGTTTCTCATCATCCCCCAGCCCTGCATGGGGACCTGATGGAGCTCAGCTCTGAGGAGAGGAGGTTTCTTCAAACCCCACTCCTCCCCAATCCCCGCTATCAACAAAGACTTTTCATGATGATATCAAGCCCAAGCAGGGGGAGTAAGTGGTCAAATATTTACAGTCTACAGCTCGGGATACAAAACCCTTCCTTGAAGGTGGTGGGATACCAGACAGAGCCTTGTGAAAACGGTTTGGATGAAGAAGCAAACCCCAGCTTTGCCCTGCTCTCCTTTAAGGTTCTGCTAAGTATCCACACCTGAGCCTTCTCCACATCAAGGATTCATGGCTTGGAAATTCATACCATTCCCCTCAGATTTATTAAATGCAACTCCCTTTTAAACCTATTCTGTATGTGATGGGCCCAGCACCTTGTCCTGAGTGCATCCCAGTACTGGGATTACAAAAACGAGCCACTGCACCCCTTCTGGTACTGCAGCCTCTTGACCATGCAGAGACTGACTAGGTTATAGGGAAGAAAACAGTGGGAAAATTGATCTCACTCATGAAGAAGTATGGCAGGTATTGTTACCCTACAATACAACTAGAAAATATGGACAGAAGGACACACAAGAGGCTAAGGGTGACAAGAGAGGGGTTGGAAAGGTGACCCTGAATCTTGGTTCCAGGGTACCGACAGAGGGACTTGAAAACACTGAGCAGTTTTGTAGAAAATTGAGGAAAGTGGGATTCTTGGCAGGTTATGCGGAGTGAGAATCTGTCACTCACAGGGAAGACCTGGGCCTCCTTGCAGTCTTGCTTTTTAATATTAATGCATGGTCAGGAGCCAGACAGAGAGAGGAGGAAGTCAATAGCCACACAGTTAGGCTGCAATGACCCAGGAAGTACTTAGGGAACATCCACTCCTCTATGAGTGAGACTCACACATATGCCCTCAATTCATTCGGTTTCCCCTTAAAACCGAAGTCTTTTAGTTTTATAGAAAGACAAGGAAGAAATCCGTGAGGGATAGATATAACAGGAATAGCGCTAGGAAAATTGTGGAGAAATCCTTAGGACTCTGGTTTCCATCGTGATGAAAAGTGTTAAGCAGGGATGCACTCATACATGTCCCTCATGGGGTCCTGACTGTTCATTCACTCTCTAGTGCGTGCATGGGTGTAGCCAGGAGGTGCTCACTGCATGCACTGTTTGTGGGTTCCTGTGTTGTATTCCCCACCCTCTGCCAGAACGTCTATTTTTGGGGGAGTAGGGGAGGATATAAAACAAAGCAAGCACATTGTAACAAGCATAAAACAATCTCGATCAATTCCTGAAATACTGCAAGACAGCAGATATATAAAATTCCTGTGTCAGCACCCCCCAGAAAGTAGATACCCCCCCCAAACAGAAGTTTAAAAATTCTCCCACATAGCTAAATAGCGATTTCGGAGGGAACCCCTCCACACAGCCCTTTTCAATGACTGCTCACCAACAGGCAGCCAGCAGATTGTATCATGGAAAATACTGCTCTCATGGAATTTAATTAACACGTTAATTACACTGTCAATAATTGCAAGTCACAAGTAAATTCAGCATTATTTTTAATACTTCTCGCGTCTGAAAGTAAAATTGCTAGCTCCCTTTCCCTTCCCTCCATTATTTAAATCAAGCAGGAGCCATGTTGTCTCCTGATCGCCATATCGGCCATTGATCTATGATGCCTTGCTCCTGCAAGGCTTGGGCTGAGGGCGTTCCTGCTGATGAGAACATATGGTTTGGATGGCTTGGCAGGCAGAGTCCTGGCAGAAGAGTCTGGAGGCACCGGCAGATGCTGCTCAGCTCAGACGTCCCAATGTTGGCCTAATTGCCGCTGCGCTTTGATGCCACATGTTTCCTGCGATGACAGCGATGTTTCTCACAAGGAGACTGGGGGCAAAACAGAAGCCCTCCCCAGTCCCCAGACAGCCAGTATGAGTGTGCACACACAGGCACACACTCACACACGTGAACACACACACACAGACAGACAAGCACACACAAGTAAACATGTCTGCAATAACAGACAAGGTCCCCTTCCCTGCACACCGTCTATATCTTCCCAAGGGTGTGAAGCCAGCTAGGAAGGGACTAGTAACCAGAAAACGAGCTTGTTTTTTGCCCCCATAGCACTGCTACCATTTAGCACACCCTTAAAAAAAAAAAAAAAGAAATACAACCAGCCTTTCAAAGAACTCTCCAAGATCAGGGAAAGGAAGGCCTGTTAAAAACTCAGACAGATTGCATATCTGTGCTCAGCCCCAGCATTCAATGCTAAGCAATGCTAAGCAAAACAATCTAGACATCTTGTCTCAATGAAAAGACTGAACCAGGTAAACAGACCAGCATGAGACGTGGTGTGGACCCTTCAGGAGGCATGGCACTTCACATAGATGGGGGACTAGGGAGACATGGGGGTAATCGGTGGATCCCATGAGTACTGAGAGCACACTATAATCAGGATATTCAGGAAGGACACACAGCCCAGCAGAGTGGACAGAGGAATTGGTCCATCATGTCAAATGGGAACATGTGATTAACAAGCATGGCATTAAATCATGGACAGCCATCACCATCCACAGACTGGGGTGAGAAGGTGAACGCTGTTCAGCTGGGCTAGAGCAGGAAGCATATGGTCCCTTGTGCTCTGTGGGTAGAATTCTGAGCTTGAAGGACGTCCACCTTGTGTGGGGGTCTGGAGGGTGGCAAGGCAGCAGCCAGCATTTGAAGCAATGAACACCACCCGAGCAGGGCCAGGACACATGTCCTGCAGCGTCTGACGTGATAGAGCATTAGGACACTGTCTATCCGTCTCAGAGGCAAGCTGGTGTTCACAGCCCTGCTTCCTGGCACTGAGGCATCAAATCTGAGTCCAGAGCGGACAGGTACAAATACCGGGAAGCATTGCCACCACCGCACTAATTTAGATAAATCTCTAAGTCGGAATGAGAAAATGATTTAATAGCACAAAACTGCAGAGCTGTCTGTTTTGAATGTCAAACATTTGCATAGCCCACATTTGTCATTAACCGGATGAAAAGTAGACAAATTAATGAGCTGACAGAGTAGAGATCTCACCCGCATTTGAATGATAGCCCCCAGAAAGCACGGCGCTGTCCCCCTTCGCAGAAGGGTGAGCAACTCTGAAGGAGTGAGAAGGAAAGATTATACACTGGGGTTTTCAGGATGTGGGCCCAGGACCTGAGTGGCTAACCCACTCAGCTGTTACCCCAGCAACAACGGACCGCAGTGGCTCACATGAGGATGAGGGCACACACAACCTAGAAATAATCAAACTAGGAAAACTTGGCAGGGTGGTTGAGTGTCAGGGGGGTTATTTTAGTTTTGGGGGTTATAGGTATATCTCTGGTTCTGCCACAGCTGTGGACAAGATGCCAGCTGCCACGTGCCTCCCAGTGCAAGCACTAGCAGAGGTGGAAGAGGGCGGAAGGACAGCGTGGGTCCTGGGTCATGCAGATGGAAATGCCAATCATTTCCTCCCGCAGCTTCTCTCTTACACAGCATTGGGCTACACGAAGTTGTTAGCCCCTGCGGAGTTTGAATGCTGAATCTCAGGTCTGTGTAAACTAACTAATAAGGCCTTCACTAGGCAGTTCCAATACCAATAAAAATTAGGTAGTTCCAATGGCTACTCAATGCCCACAAACTGAAGTATACTGCCTGAGCTGCTGTTTGCAAACTCACATGACAGACTGTAGCTTCAATCCTTAGCTGCAGGGTTCCCGCCTTTACCAACCCAGCCTTTCTCATAGGTCCTTACATATTCTGGACCACGACACCAAGTCTTCTCCCTTGTCTGTCCTCCCAGCACCTAGTCATCCTGTAATGTCGCAGCTTATTTGGGCTCCACCAATCTCAGGAGCCATATCTTTTATTTTATTTCTTATTAGTGTGTGTGGAGGCACATGTCTGTTGTAGAGTTGATTCTCTCCTTCCACCTTCATTTGTGTTCTAGGGACTGACACCAGGTCACAGGGTTTAGAGGAGCAACATCTTCACCCTCTGAGACCCCGCACCAGCCCAGGAAACCATCTTTAGGTATTTTCACTCCTCTTGATGTATGGAGATAGTGGGAATTGCTTGTCTTTGTGTTGTTCTGATTCTTCTGGTCATAAAAAAATGGAACAGAACTCCCCAACAGGGTGGCTCACATCAAGGTTTGACGTAGAATTGGAGGCACAGGGGAAATGTGCTGATTCCGGTAGGTGATTCACAGGCAAAACGCAGACAACCATCAAGGCCCAGCTAGCCATGACAGGAACCACAGTAGCTCCTTGATGCAAGCAGCTTAGGGTGCTCACCAAAGAGGTGATGATGAGGGGTTGAGCAGGGCCCCCACCCAGACGTGCCTGGCTGTTGCCTAGCACATTCTCCACACCTGGTTTTGCTCTGGTCTCTCCAGCGTTGCACTCAAAGAATCCCAGTCCTAGCTCAGACCTACATAACTCATTTGAGAGACCTGAGAGAGGGAGGAAAGCTTTTAGTTATCCCTCTGGCTCTCTCTAATCCATCATATCATAAGCTATATTCCTAGCTGTTTTAGAAGCTTTTCTTTTTTTCCTGTATTTTTTTTTTATATATATTTCAGGAGTCTTTTCTTTCCCCAACAAAACTTACCTCTTAAAGATCAAAAACTTTGCTTTTAAAACTGTCATTTTGATGTGGTCTTCAAAAGCCTATTTTAGAAAGGTTTTTTTTTCTCTTCTTTTTTTTTCAAGCAGTTTTTCTACCCCCCCCCCCCCCACTTGGCTTTGCTCTAGGCATGCCTCCTGCTTATTCTGCTTCCTACCTGGAATTCCTCTGATTCTCAGAAGGTCCTGTGAAGACCACTGGCTGTAGATAAGACAGTGGAGAAAGGGAAGCTCAAAGCTTACTATCATCAAATGTGAGCTGCTGCAGTCCCACACTGTTTAAGAGACTAAACCTGGGAAAGAGCCCAGCTACCACACCTGACACTTCCTCATGGGCAATTAGCTCACCAGGGCCCGTTTCATCATAAGTAGAAGGAAGAAGTAATTGTCTTCATTTCTGACTGCTACCTGGAGACCAAATTATTCTAAAGGGCTTTAGTGAGAACATCTCATGTCTAGAACACCCACTAAGTGATGCTTCCTGAGAGACACCAGGCACGTGGCAATGAGGCTTATGCCACCTAAAGGAATCAGTCTCTGTTACTTGTATCTGTTTTTCTTTAACCCTCTTCACATGTAAACCTTAGCAAATATGACTTCAACTTTTCATGGTATTTTCTCACTTGTAGAGCAGGACGAGGAATAACCTGTGATGAAGCTGTAAACATTAACAGACCTGTTTGTGAGTGTTGCCCCCAGTTTAAGGCCGAGAATAGAGGCCCTCCTGTTACATTCCCTATAGAAAAGCTAGGTGCCCAAGAACTTTCCTACGCCTAGCTCCAGAAAGTGGTTGCACTCACAGGAGATGCTCCAGAACATCTGCAAATCCTTGGGTCCTCCCTGTCACACAGGACATGCTCTGTGACAGGCCAGGTCTTTGGAGTTGGTTTTGTTTTAATTTTATGTTTCTGTTGTTGTTTCTGGAACTAGTCAATGACACTTTGCCAACTCATAGAAGGATGTCTAGATTAAGGAATTTAATCTTTCCATCACTAGCGATCTGTGATAATGTCTGGTGGGGCATGGCACCCCAGAACCCTATTTTCCTTTCACCTTATCCAGTATAACTCAAAACTGCACTTCAGACCGTCTTCATGTGTTAAGCCTCATGTTCTCACTATATAAATGGCCAATGAGACAACCCTCTTAGAAGCCTACTTTCCTTCAATTTCTTACGATCTCAGCAATACTCAGTGTTATTCCAAATTACATCCAAATTCAAAGTATTGGATATTTGAAGGCAGAAGTTCATACTTAACATGGCACAACCACATAGTGTCTGTCTCCTGACATGAAAGTTACAGCTAATGAAGACAGGGCTTCAATGAAAACAGATGGACAGAAAATACAGAGTTGGCTTTTGCTCTCAGTGAACCGTGTGACTTTGTGGGCTGAGTTATGTGTCTGTCTAAAATTCATAGACAGAAAGTCTTATTCCTAGCATGATGGCATCAAGAGGTGAGTCTTCTGAATGCAAATAAGCCGTGCAGGTGGAGCACTCATGAAGGAAACTGTTACCTGTCTTAGTCCAGATCCTCTAGCTATGACGTAGTATCTGATAGTGGGGAACTACAAGAAAAGAAGTGTAATCACAAGGCAAGGGAAAGGGTCTACAATACTTAGCTTCTGGAAAGAGACTCAGGGCAAGAAAATAAGAAACAACAAACAACTGACCCCAGCCCTGCAGCAAATGAACCAGAGGTGTGAAATTGAGAATTCCTTTCTTCCCTTAGGAAGGGTGGGGCATGAATCTTGTCCTCCTGACCCAGCCTGGGCCTGCCATCCACCTCCGTCACACTGAGGTATAAGCCTCATCATAGGCCATCCTTGCAGCCATCAAAAAGAGCCCTGTCCCCCTTGCCACACACGAGGACATGGACAGAAGACAAGTCTAGGTCAGGAAGTGCACCGACCAACACCAGACCTGTCTGTGTAGAATCTGGATCACCCATCCCAGACACATAGGAGAAATAAATCTCAGATGCTTAAGCCGGTCATCTACTGTGTTTTACTAAAGGAGGCCAAGCTCTCGAAGACCCTGCACATCAACGCAGTGAGTTTTACTTTCCCTATCTGTAATACAGAGGCTATCGACAGCAGCAGTGTTCTCTTCTGAGTGTAGATTATCAGTGGTCACACAAAATGATACTTGCTAGGAAAGACATGGCAGAGAGAGCTGGGCAGAGAGAGATCTTGTCTGAAGATGTCCTGGTACAAGGTGTAAACGGGACGCATATCTAAGAAAGTGATAAAGCAAAGCAGGACCCAGGCAAGGATTGCAGGCAAGAGGAGTGCTTGGTCCAGGGCGAGTCATGACCTTTGGCAAGATCAAACCTACTAAGGTGTTGTGCAGACAGCTCTCTCACGGCTGTCTGCTCTGATCCCTGTTCCCTTCTCACATCATCTCTCCAACAAATGTTTAGAAGGCATTTGTTCAGAAGACCATCTTTCTCGGGAAGTTCAGTCTCCCTCAGGATGGAGCTTCTATTCAGCTGGTCTGTATACGCGTAACCCATTATTCCTCTGCTAGGAAACTCACTCCTCTCTGACACACAGCAAGAAATCCTAAATAAACAGAACCAATTCTTTGTCTTATATGTCTGAAATATGAAAGTAGAAAATTAAGAAATAAATGATAGTTATGTCTTCATCTTCCTTACACAGTTTCGCTGTCATTTCTCCTCTGCAAAATAACTTTACCCAAGGCAATGTACATGCTAACACAAATAAGCAATATTAGCAGGCATCTCCTCTGGAAGGTTTCATAAAACAACCCCAGCCAAATAAACAGGAGGTAAGGAAGGAGTAGACAGGACCAAATAGAGTCGGCCACCAGATGAAGACAAATTTCTGCAACAATTTCATTTCCTGGACCAAGAGAAAGCAGATAAATAATTGTGGTATGTTCACAAAACCATTCTGATATAAAAATTTTTAAATTTCATTACTCTATCAGCTTGGAACAAAAACATCCAAACCTATAATCAGTGCTAATTTACCTCTTCCAATTGCTAAGTGCAGCTTCGCAAGACTTGGTGAAACCTCGGAATGGGAACAAGCAGTTCAGATGAAGACCCTTGGCTAGAAAATATCGTTGTACCTTATTTAAAATAAGAACAGAGCACCGCGACTCTTTGCTGACTGGACAAGCACTCTAAGAAAGCGACCTAGCAATGATCGGCACCACTGGTAACTAATGCTTACACAGAACACACTGCTTCAGCCCTGGCCGAGCCATTTCCATCAGGTTCTGAGTACTGCTGTCCCCACTGAACTGGGAGCAGAACCACAGACAGTGTCGTGCCACGTGGGGAAAGACCCCATCCAAGAGCTCATTTAATGCCTTCTCCAGCACACATTTATGGGACACTCATGAGAGTGAGATTCAAGGTCTTTTATGTGTTCCAAGGCATTTACTTGAGGTGAATGTCTATGTTTTACCAAGCAGGAAACTGAAACACAAATAGCATTAAGTTGTCTAAATGTTGCAACTGAGCAGTCACAGAGATGCATAATAAATCAGGTAGAAACGGTCTCTTGTTTATTACCTCAAATATTTAGAGTGGTAGAAAGAAGAATCCTTAACTCTCTGAGCTATTAATTTTATTATTCATTCTATTTTGCCAATTTTTCTCTTTGGGTTTTTCTACAGTGAATATGCAATCTTGGCTATAATTTTTATAATAGAGAAAACGCTGGCTGTGACATGAGAACAGTCACTGCACGACGGAGATAATGTGCAGAGAGCTAAGGAAACGCCAAGATGAGCTGTCTAAAAGGCAGCCTGAATCCAGTTTCAAACTGACCACCCATGGGCAGTCGTGGTCGCCTGCCTGCTTCTCCCCCAGAGCTGTCACAAGCACAGACTCAGTTGGGAAACATTCATTTTGTTGAAATGAAGGAAAGATCTGACTTTAGGAGGCAACTGAGAAAGAGCTGATAGTTGTTCTTGGTTGAGAGTGAGGTCTTATGATTTCTAGAAGGAAGCAGTCAGTTCCAAGTGCAGCTGCAGTCCCAGAGGGGGCAGGGACCAGGCATGCCATGCCATGCTGCCTGCTAGGAATCTCCACCTCTCTCTCTCTCTCTCTCTCTCTCTCTCTCTCTCTCTGTCTGCAGGAATCTGGGTCACTCCATCACAGGACTGACCCACATCTCCAGACAAGCAGTCTTCCGCTCCTATTAGAGAAACATCAGCTCGGTGGAAGCAAGCCTTATGAATAAGTAAATTTACAGATAAGCCTGTTTTAATTAGCTGAAGAAGACGAGCCCCACTCCTTCTCCCACATCAAGCCCACACTGATTTCCTTCCATCTAGGCACATCTGTAAACAGCTCCCCACCTCTGTCTCTTCCACCACGCTGATTAGTCTCTTTTAAATTCCTTTTGAATGCAATTAATGTGCTTTTCCCACTCTTTCGGTCTGTATGTCAGCAGCACTTTGAAGACTCACTCTTGCGGGATGATAGCTGGGTGTGATTTCCCTGAATCGGTTTGCTTAGATTTCCACAATAAGTTCGCCAGGCCGTGGGATACAGAACTCTGGGAGGAAAAAGCTTAAACGAGTCAAGAGTGGAAATTCTTTTCTGTGCCTTTCTAGTCAAAATATGAAGCCACACCCATCCCCACTCCTTGTTTCCTCCCCATTCCCCGCCAGAGAAATTCTGTTTTTGTCATTCAAATCTGCTTCCCAATTGCTCATTCTCCTCAGGGCAGCGACTCACCCTGATTTCCTACTTGATGCACAAAGAGAATAGACAAAGTCATCAGAACCAATCAGCGGTGATGGAGGAGGCAGGGTGCACCCTCGGGGTGGTCTGGGTGGGAAAGCGAGGCATGACCCCTTTGAAGCCTTTGAATTGTTTTACCCAAATGTCCCTCTCTGTACCTTTCCCCCAAACCACTGCGTAAGAATTAGCACCCCTTCCCATCACACAAAGAAGGCTGAGATTAATGACATTCTAGGTCAGCCCGCGTTTCTGTGGGGGTGGGGCTCTGTAAAACGCACATGGATTTCTTTGTTAAGTGGCGGCTGGGAAGCAGGCTTGCAATCTGAGGGTTCCATAAAAAGTAACTCACTCATTACTTTGCTGATTCTAATTCTACAGTGGATTGGTCCAGAGCAGGAATATCATCTAAATTAGAGGTCACACCACCCCTTTTTCTTTCTCATGGGGCTCTCTCTCCCTCCTCACCCTCTCTCTCTTCTTCCTTATTTTCCTCCCCTCCCCCCTCTCTTCCTCTACCTATGTTCATTCTTTATCTTTTAAAAAAACATGTTTGTGGGCCTGAATTCAATTCCCAGCCTCACATGGTAGAGAACTGATGATCATGCGACATGCTCTGTCCCCCATGTGTGTATAATGACATGTACAAGCACGTGCACACACACACATACATACACACATACACATGCACACATTAAAAAAACAATTTAAAGTAAAATATCATTGCTGAACTGGTGGAACAAGAAAAAAATTGTTACTTTGACCTGTGTTGTTGTTAGCAAAACAGTTGTCTCTCTCATGAGACCCCCTGGGCAAGGAAGGAAAAATGTAGCACCAAACAAGACAAAGGAGGTTCCTAGAGAACGAATGCCAGCATTGGCTAGGCAAAATACCCACTGGACTGGGTGTCTAGTGGCTTGCCTTGGGCTCCCAGTTCAGTCTTCTACCTGCAGGAATGTCCTGGATCATGCCACCAAAGGCTCACGTGATGCAAACTGGGACAAAGAACAAATACGCAGATGAAGCTCAACTCTGACTTTCATATTTCAATCCAGGGTTTCTCAGAGTGTGAGCGGTCTACCTGCAGGAGAGAAAGGCCGGTGCACCGGGGCTGTCTTAGATTTGGACCTGAAGGAAGAGACAAATGCTTGGTTTGCTTTTTTTGAAAGTTCTTTTGGGTGCGTACATGTGTGTGTGCGCTTACGTGTGCATATTGTGTAAGGAAGCCAAAAGGCAGCCTCCAGTAGCCTCCTCCATCCCTCACTACCTTACATTGCTTTAAGATTCAGTTGTTTTATTTTGTATATATGAATGTTTGCCTGCATGCATATATGCGCATGTGCATCACATGCATGCTTGGTGCGTGGGGAGGTCAGAAGAGAAGAGGGTATCAGATCTCCTGGAACTGGAGTTAACTTCTGATTTTGAACCACCATGAGGGAGCTGGGAACTGAACTCTCGTCCTCTGTAAGAACTACAAATGCTCTAAATTGCTGAGCTATCTCTCCCGTACTTCTATGGCAGTTTTTGAGACAAGGTTTCTCACTGAACCTGGAGCTCATTGAATCTCTAGACTAGCCGACGGATGAACCTGCCTCTGCTTCCACATTGCGAGGACTGCAGGCACGCAGGATCGCGGCACTGGGTTCACTTAGGTGCTGTGTGTAATGGTAAAAGTAAAGGCTCCCTGCCCGGAACCAGCTGCCTTTGTAGACCTGCAGCATCGTCTCGCGGCCTGCCCATCCATCTGTCTCTCCTCGTGGGACTGGCTGCCTCGTCGAGGTCTCTCACCCACCACGCGGCTCCCTGCTTGGGACTGGTTGCACCCTGTGGCCCACTGCAGCCACTTGTCGAACTGCGCCATCTCTGCCTGGGACTGGCTGCTCTAGGGACATGTAGCCTGCTGCCTCCCCCCCCCCCCCGCGCGCCCCAGGAACCTGTGGCATGGTCTCATGGCCCGCTGCCCACTGCAGCCACTCGGGAAACTGCAGCATTTTATTTTTACAATTACACTGAGGATTTGCTGGGGACTACTTGCCTGTACAGTGCTTTACCCACGGAGTGCTTTTTCCAGCTCTTGTTCTGATTTTTAACTTTAGGGAAAAGCCAAAGACTATTCAAGCTGAAGTCTGGAGGGATAGTCACCAGGAGGTGATGAAAGACAAGGGGTTAGCGGGTAGCCTCAAGGCAAAGGGGGATGCCCTTCTGGGTAGGACCTCAAAGCCGCCACTCTCTGAGCACTGGAAAGGGCTTATTCCAAGTCCTTCCTGGATGAGCACACCCCAGCAGGCAATTCCCTCAGTGTCAACACTTCGATGACCCCCAGACTCACCACCCAAGCACTGGAGGAAACCCCGAGTAAAGAGCAGCGGAAATATTGCCTGCTCCTTAAAATGACACTCCAGCAGAGTCCCCACACAAGGCCCTGTGTTTTTTTATAGTTTAAATACTGGCTCTGAACCCCACTTTGGAGGGCCTGTGCAACATGCATGCAAAATTCACACTTGGGAAAATAAAAAATACATGTGAAAACATGCCTTTTTAAACTATTAAGTACTAGAAGCTCATATTAAAATCCCAAATCAAAAGAAAACCCAGCTCTTTCCCCTTGATGTCAAAAACTGTAGAAGCCCAGACGCCGGGGTCTCCTAAAATAACACATGATTGATTGCAGGCAGAGTTCAATTTTCTTCCAGAGTTCCTCATGCTTTTATTAGACTTTCTTCCCCTGAAGTAACTTCAGCGTTTCAAGGAAGAACCAGTGACACAGACGAAGCTTGCTGGGAGGACATAAACTGCCCTCCGGTGTCTCAGAGAACACAGCAAGGGACACTCCCTCCATTTTGTCTTTATTGTCTGCATACCTTTCCATAATGGGTAACCAATCGATGTCTCAAAAATACTGCCCTTTAAGAAAATGGATGGAAATATTGCACTTAAATGGAGGATAAGTTGCAATTTTCCCTAGACTGCTGCTATGATTAAGAGTTTTAAAAATAAATAAGAAAATAAAGCATAAACAAACAAGCAAGCAAGCAAAGGTTTAGGATGCTTGGGAACAGAGCCCAGTGGAAGAGCACTTTCATGGCTGATATAAGGTCTCAGGTTCAATTCTCAGTTCCCCACAACAAACAAACAAGACAACAACAAAACAAATCAGAATCTATTTGGGCATGGTGGCTCACATTATAATCTCAGCATTCAGAAGACAGAGACAGGAATATTAGTCCCCATGCAGTGACCTATATCTCCTCTGCTGAGGCATTTAAATCATCACGTGACACCAGGACTTTCTGGAAACCTTCAGCTATGCTACATATCACCTCTTAAAAGTGCCTGTCGGCTACAGTTCTCTTTCTTGCTCTTCTTGTTCCTCACTTGCCTGTTCTTTCTGTCTGCCTCTCCCATGTCCCAACTCTGAGATGGCCTTTCACTCTTTCATTCCCCCAATAAAACCCCTTGAACTGCCATGGTGTACTCTCTTAGGTGCATACCGTGGCAGGGCCCATTGAAGATGCACCCATGATGTGGGAGTCTCCTTTGAGTGCAGTGATTACCATTAATGAATAAAGAAACTGCCTTGGCCTATTGAGAGGGCAGAACTTAGGTAGGCAGAGAGGACTGGACTGAATGCTGGGAGAAAGAAGGGCAGAGTCAGGGACGCAATGGAGCCATTGCCAGAGTCAGTGATGCCAAAACTTTGCCAGTAAGCCATTGCCACGTGGCAATACACAGATTAGTGGAGATGGGTTAAATTAATATGTAACAGTTGGCCAATAAGAAGCTAGAGCAAATGGGCCAAGCAGTGATTTAATTAATGCAGTTTCTGTGTGATTATTTCAGGGCTAAGCAACCTGGAACAATACAAGCAGCCTCCTCCAACACACCTATTTCTCATTTTCATCTTTTCAGAGAAGATCATTACAAGACCAAGTCCAGCCTCATCTCCACGGTGCGTTCCAGGCCATCTAAAGCTATATAGTGTGAGTATTTCAAGAGCAACTGGGGAAAAAATGAAGGAAAACAGAATAGCTCATCAGTTCATTACATTTTAGCTGTTTGGCTGCTTGTTTGAACAGAATTTTATCTGTTTACTTTCTAAAGTCAGGCAAGTGTTATTTTCAAACCTCAACTCCAAGATGTGTAAGGACCTAAAATTTCATAAAAATAGATTTCAGTTTCAGTTTCTAAGATTCTGCCTTCTCTCCTGTCACCACAGTAAATGCTATATCCCATCCTTCAAGATGACTGTGCTCTGTTTTTTTTTTTAAGGCAAGGTCTCATGAAGCCCAGGCTGACCCCAAGCTCTATATGCAGCTACCCACAAATTCCTGTCCTCCTTTCTGCCCCCTACTAAGTGCTGGGATTACAGATGGGTAACACCGTGTCCAAAAAAACACTCTGTATTTATAAAAAAAAATAAGCAAAGTCAGAGAACGGATTTGTGGTTGCCAAGGGGTCACAGGAAGGAGAACGGAAATGATTGCCTCTCAGGTTTAATGTTGCTTTCCAGGGTGAGGAAAAAGCTAAATAAAGAGAGTGATGGATGTACAATTTTGTGAATAAAGTAAAAGCTACTGGAATGTACACTTGAAAAGAGAAATGTGAGCTCTCCGAATTTCCTCTCAACAAAACAGGCAAACAAAAATCGTAAAAATCCTACTTTCTCTGGGGATTTTGTCTCATCAGTAGCTCCCAGACCCAGAGATGTCAACCGGAGGCTGAAGGAGGAGAATGCAAGTTTATTTTGCAGCACCTACTGATAGAAATGTGATCCCTATGTCTTTCCCAACCTAGAAAAAATAAGTCTAACAGGGAAATCAAAGGCTAATGTGTCACCAGGAAGAAGCCATCTCTCAAACAGTAGGTTGCCTGAAGGTTAGGGCAACTGAGTCTGCTTCAGGTCCTTGAGAAAACTAGATCATGCAAGCAGGGTTCTCTTGTTTCTGAAGCGTGGGTAATTGGGCCTCATGAGGCTAACAGTTGGTCACATGGGTACCGTCTCACAACATGGTGCTCAGTCAGCAAGGTTTCTGTTGTGGTGCTCAAGAAAGAAAAGATATGCTGATATGAATGAACGGTGTTTGGCAGGTGAAACAAATGTCAAAGAGAAAGATGGGGAGGAAGAAGTGATAGGAGGCTCCAAGATACTGGGAGCCATGGCTACGTAGACTCAGTGAAGGCCATGAATGCCATTGAAAGCCATGGGAAACATACTTCATGTACCAGTTCCAAACTGTTCATTCCAAGCATTCTGGAGAGCAACAGGAAAGGTCACAGGCCACCAAAAAGAGCATTTTAGATATGAAACACATTTACTGCAGGTGGCACGTGAACTCACATTCATTTTCTGGCTCTTTCACAAATCTCCCTAATAAAATTGAACCCCAGTTATCCGGAGAACAAAAATCTCACCTGAAGTATTTTCATTCCTGTCTTCCTTGGGCATCTATAGGCATGCAACACACACACACACACACACACACACACAAGCATGTACAGGTGTGGACACAAAGCTGTGATTATCTGGCAGCCTTGCCAACAGTATTGTCAGGCAAAGGTGCCATCCATTCATCTCTCCTGGGCTTGTCCTCCAAATCTTTCTCCAACTGATAACCAGATCCCGTAGTGTGGTCCCCAGCCCCACCTGACTTCATAGGCACAATCTTCTTCTACAGCCAGGTCTGATCCCTTCTTGAATTTCCTCCTCCTGTAATGTTTAGAAATTACAAGCCCAAATTCCTCTACTTCAAAGGTTCTGTACCCCCAAAACAGTGACACAGAAAAGCTAAAAGTCAAATGGAATGATGAATTTTGTCTCCATGGTTTCAGCCTTTACAGATTATGACCTTGACTTTGAACAGATGGAGACACCAAAGCCGAAAGATGACTTACAGACCTATACATCACAGCTGCCCAGTTAATACAAAGCCAAACTGCCTCGCCTGAGGCTTAGCTGTTTGTTGTTGTTTGGTTTTGCTTTCATTTTCCCCTCATCTACAAATCCACCAAAGAGATTTTTCAGGGCTGCAGGGAAAGAGCAATGGGCAGTGATGTGAGTTACCAAGCAACCAGAGCACTGTGGGAATAAAGAAAAAAGAGGAGCCTTATCCAGAAACGTGTGGCTTCTCCTTAGTCCCCAAAAGCAGAATAAAGCTATCCAAACTAGCTCATGCTATCTGCCAGAAGAGAGAAGTGGCTAGGGCTTGTTTAGTGTGGAAATGATTAATTCTTTACAATCATCTGTTTCAAAACTGGGGTTTCTTTTGGAATGAGGAAGTCTGGTGTAAATCCATGAGGAATCCGTTCTATACATAAAATTGCTCATTACAGTCCAGGATGGAAAGGATGTGGAGAGAATACACTAGCATTTTTTCCCATGCTGATGGAGAAGACGCAGAACTCTGAAAGGGTCAGAAATGCGCTGCCTACTACAAGTGAATAGAGTGTGGGTCAGGAGGGGTGACGGATGGCAAGGACGGAGATATGGAAAAAATGTAGCTCCGAGGTCTGCATGTTTGTCTTTCCAAAATTAGTGTGGAAAGATCTTCAACAAGAATAGGAGATACAGCCTCTTGGAGAGGAAGAGGGGATGGGACAGCGTGTCCATGAAAGGGATAACAGCCCTTGTGAAAAAGGCCTGGGAAAAATTCCTCATCCTTCCAACTATGTGAGAACCCAACCACAAGATGCTGATGAGGAAACAGAAAACAGACCTCAGCAGACACGGTTCTTTAATAGCAACCCAAATGGACCAAGAAAGGATTTTTGCAAAGAAAAATCAAAAGAGGTTAATGCATAAAAAATGTATATGTATATATATACATATATATGTATATATATATATCTTGGAGCAGTGAACAACAATATCCTGGCACAACTGAGATAATATGGATATGGACAACCTTACAAAAAAACTGTAGTCAAAGCAAATCTGAAGCTTCACTCAAGGTAGAGAGTGCCTCCTGAGGCAAGACTGTGGTGCTCAGACACAAGGCTGTGGGGCTGATGAAGAGTAGAGGCTTTCACTGATGGGAGAGAGAGAAAAGGTGATGGCCATCCTGAAGATAAAGCCTCCCAGATAACAAAGCTTTAAAAACTGGTCAAGAAAGTGTTAAACACATCATTGTGGAAAAACAAGCCAGGTGACAGAAAAATACCAGGAATCCGAGTAGATCATGTACATGAGAGTGTACTGGGTAGATCTGGGATTTTCTTTTCTTTCTTTTTTTATTTCTTGAGAGAGGGAAAGAGGAGGTATAAGTACAAGCTGGAAAGCTCTGTTGGGGGCCATGAAACACAGTGAAAGTTATCTAACAGTAATCATTTTCAGTTTGGTTTCTCCAAACCTAACCTGTCATCATCTCGCTCCTCGGAATCTGAAATGGCTGAGAGAAAGTATGAAGAAACCCAGTGTTGCAGTCCAGATCTTCAAAGACCCCCAGTGTTTCAATTATATTTCATGGACATATGCATTATTCAAAGCTTTAACCACGAAAGAACAAAGGAAGCAGAGCGGATTCTCTTTGCCGGATTTGAAACTTGTGTGCACATGGCATGGCTTCTTCATGTTACTCAGAGTTTCAAAACAGCTCCACCAAGACCCTCAGCTGCTCCTGCCTGCGCACAGGAGGTTTCCCCCGGCTTCTTCCATGCTTACCTACAGTGCCAAGTGGTGAATGACCCAGACACAGGGGTTCATCAGGGACCAATCCTATCTTGAAGGACTCACACACAGTGGGAGGAGATCAAACAGACAGCTGATCCTGAGCTACGAGACGGACCACCAGTGTAAGATGGGTTCTATGCCTGCAGCTGGAGTGTGCTCGGCACCCTGAGAAAGGGAGCGGACTGGTATGGCTGGTGGACAGCACAATCAGGAAACCTGGTAGCGTGAACATCAAGTGGAGAAGCCCTCTCACTTGCAAGCTGGGCAACTGAACAGGAACTTCGTTTGTACTATTATTGTTGTTGTTGCTATTATTGTTATTGTTATTAATTAACATCATTTCATTTTCTTAATATAATAGTGCATTTTATTTTAAAAATAAAACAGATTTTTAACACAGACAAAATACATAAAAGAATCTGATTTTACTTTGTGACCTGACAACAACATTTGTTTCCTAAAACAGTGTGACTTTCCAAACATTACCTAGTGTGAGAATAGAACATTTAGAATTGTGTGTGGTGATACACACCTTCACTCACAGAATTCCAGAGTGCAGGCAGGAAGGTCAGCAGCAGCTGGCTACACAAATCCTTGTCCAGAACAAACAAGCAAATAAACATTACACTACCTTTACCCATGAACACCCTCCTACTCAGATGGTCACTGAGATAATTTTGCATTCATGAGATGCACAAAGAACTGAGGGAAATGGCTGAGCCGTTGGGCAAACCTCTAAACTTTCCTGGGCCTCTATTTCCCCACCTATAAAATGGGAAGAGGACTGGGTAACTCATTTAGTACTTGTAATAGTGAAATAAGCATGAAATGAGACCTTTGAAAGCCTTAGCGTGTGTCATTCCAGAGCCCTATGTGAAGCTGGGCCTATGTTGTATACATTTGCTCCCATGCATGAGCCCTTGTGGAGTCTCATCCACTTCTTCATGTTCTTACGTGGACAGAATGCTCTGGGTTGGAAATCTGTACCTCAATATCCCTATGCTCTTTAAAAAGCTGCTTACAATTGAGAGTCATCGTTTTAATGTTCTCCAAAGAAAATTTATACTGTATTTATGGCCTGGACATAATCATTACCTTCCAATAAAAATGACTCATTAAATAAAAAGCAATTTTCACTAGTGAGTTCTTAAAATATATTTGCTTACTTATGGAAATCCAATAGCTTCTTGCTCAATATTTTCTGCATTTTTCAGTACAGTTATTTGGGGCCCATATGTCTCTTCAAGACTTGTCAAATCAGAACAACTTAGAAACACTCAGATGACAGAAAGCCACAGCAGCAAGCAACCAAGCAAAAAAAAAATCACTATCCAAAGTGAATGTGGCTCCAAGGTTCATCAGAGAAGAACAGTGGCCCGAGGCCTTCAGTCATCTTCAGGTCAGAAGCCAACACACAGCAGGACAGCTGCACCTGGTGTCATTATTGCGAACCCCACAGACTAACTGGGAAATATTCCCCAGCACAGAAGTGTGTTCTTGATGGCAAAAGCTGCTTGGCAAGCTCTGCTTGTGAAGCAACAGTCCCATCCCAGGCCTGGAAGACGATCACCGAATGGAGAGCCAACAGCACACCTGCTCATTAGGACTCAGGGTGCCTTCCAAGAAGCTTTGTCTGCCTGGAACCAGAGCAGACCACAGAAATAGCCACCAACATAAAAGAAGTAAGGGCTGAGAAACTGTCCTCACAGCTGGAGAACCTGCAGATGACCACGAAAGTCCCTCTTCTCTGACTTCAAGAAGTGGTCTGGCCAGTGAATTCCAGCAGAGAAATTTTAGCACTCTTCCCCCCTCATTCAGCCCTGAGGAGACGAGTGTAGAAGGGCCAGACTCCCAACATGCACTGCCTGAGGCACAAATGCATGGATTGTGCTTTCCATAACCTTCTAATATTTGCTAACAGCACAGTGGCTTGCATTTAATGCTGGCGCTTTAAAGTCTGACTTATTTATATAGCCACAATACAATAATTAGGGAATGAAAAGCTTCGAGGAGGCTTTGCATGTGTTAATGGCTTAGAAATCTTGGCAACTAAAAAGCTGAAGTTGTGTGATTTTTATTTTTATTTTTTTGGGATTTTCGAGACAGGGTTTCTCTGTGATTTTTAAAAATGCTCTTCCATCTTTGTTCCGAATGTTACATCTTGATTTTTTGTTTGCTTGTTTGCTTGCTTTTTAAGTAAGGAAAAAACAAAATGCAAAACACCAAGTTGTGATACACAATCAAGGTGGACTAGAGAGGTCTCTTCAGGGAGTGGTCTTGGGAGGTGGTCCAGGGGTGAACTGGGGGGAGGTGGCTAAGGAGGTGAACTGGGGGGGTGGCCCAGGGAGTGAACTGGGGGGTGGCCCAGGGGATGACATGGGGAGGTAGCCCAGGGGGTGAGCTGGGGGGAGGTGGCTCAGGGGGTGAACTGAGAAGTGGTTCAGTGGGTGAACTGGGGGGTGGCTCAGTGGGCAATTGCTCTAGCTTTAGGGCTTGAGTTTGGGTCCCCTCCATGTTAAAAATAAACAAAAGGTGTCATGGTGGCATGTCTCTGTAATCCCAGCACTACAGAGACAGGCAGATCTGCAGTAGCATTGGTCATCCATGTCAGATAGACAGTAAGCTTAGACCCCTCCCCCAAAGTAAGGTGGAGAGCAGCAGATGAAGACACCCTGTGCTGACTGCTGACCTACACACATACAGACAGGAGAGAGAGACACACACACACAGACATACACATACAGACATACACAGATACACACAGAGAGAGATACAGACATACAGATACACACAAACACACACACAACACAAACATCTACATACATAGAGATACAGAATAGAGACACACACAGAGACACACATATACAGACACATGCACATATACACACATAAATATACACACAAATAGATACACACACAGACACACACATACACACACAGACACGCACACGCACACACACACACACACACACCAGGACTTCCCAAACATCACTGGTGCAGGAGAATTGTCTGTATTCTGTCAGTCATGTTTTAAATAAATGCTGATTGGCCAGGCAGGAAGTATAGGTGGGACAACCAGACAGGAAGTAAAGGTGGGGCAATGACAACAGGAGAATTCTGGGAAGGAAGAAGCCCATTCCTCTCCATTCCGGCCCAGACCACCAAAGAAGCAGGATGTGATCTGCCCCATTGAAAAAGGTACTGAGCCATGTGGCTAACATAGATAAGAATAATGGGTTAATATAAGCTACAAGAGCTACTAAGAAGCCTGAGCTAATGGGCCAATCAGTTTATAATTAATATAGATCTCTGTGTAATTTCTTTGGGGGTTACAGGCTGTGGGAACTGGGCAGGAGAGAAACCCCAACAAAGCAGGCCCTCATGCTACACATCACAGTATAAATTTGAACTGTACACACTGGCACCAAGACATTTTTTAGAGCCTTATCAGAAACAAAACCTTTGTGGAGTCAGTTAAGATGATAACCTCAAACATCAAAAGTACTTTCTAGATTATGAAGATAGCCTTGAGCAGAATAGAGGCCATGTTGGCAAGTACTGGGTTCTAGGCCGACCTGTCCCATTCATCAGTAGAGAGCTCTGGGAAAATCATTTCACCTCCCTAGTTTCAGTTCCTGAAATACTGACTCTGGGTGTTTCAAGGAATCAACAGTTATAAAAATCCAATTGAATCACATTTTTTAGTGTCTTGAATAACTAATTCTTTGGAATTGGCAATTTTGCCATTGTGTTTATAGACAAGTTGGTGTCCTTTTCTGTTCCCTGCATGGATGTCTATTCTCCAAACTCAATGCCAGTCTTCTCAGCCATGGAGGCAGTTCCATTCCCATGGCATCCGATAGCTGGCTGTTCCAGGCGCTGTGTTTAAAGGCAATGGATTTTATAGTAACAAAACCAGACTTGGTAAAAAGAGCATGTATAAAATGGGTCCATGGTGAGGAGACGAGGTATATGTGCATAGGTAAAAAGAGTGTGGCATCCAGGTACTGCATATTGGGTCCATCTACATGAAATCTTGATTCATCAGAAAAATATATTCCAACAGGATGTTTTAAAGCTTAAGAAACCTCTAAGTACAACTGTATTTTAATCCACATTCTTACTACGGTGTTTTTTTTAATATTTATTTTTATTTTTAAAATTTATGTATATATCTCTGCGTGTGTGCCCCCATGTGTGCAAGAGACCAGAAGAGGATGTCAGATCCTGAGTGCAGGAGTTACAGGATGTCGTGGGACATCCAGTGTGGGTGGTGAGAGCTGCACTTGAAGTGCTGCTGTGCTATCTCCCAGCCTCCTTTTTATCTTTCTTTTCAGACCAATTATCAGAGTTTGTGGCAAGCATCCAAATCTGTTCTAATCATTTTTTCCTTCCTGCAAGTTAGAGACGTCATCAGGAGGCTTCTTAGGGAAGTTTCTTCCTATCCCTCTACTACCTATGTACTCCTTTTCCTTGTTTGCGTCTCAAGTCGCCTGTCTTACTGCCCCTTGCATTTATCCGTGCTGATAATGACTGTCTGCCCTAGAGTGAACAGTAGGGCACTTCAGGTTGAGGGAGGCTGGAATAGCTCCGACAGCTCTACTTCTGAGGATGCCTTTGAGCACTGCTGGGCACTTGATCAGTGAGAATGAGCAAGATCTACCGACACCCAGTGTGAGTGAGCACCAAGCAGAGGAACAGAGCAAAAAGAACATGGATGTGAACTTTCTCTTCTGGGTCTGAAACACTGTATCTTCTCCCGGAACAGCAGAACTCAAGGCTCTTCTGCCTTTGATCTCTGGGATTTCTACCAGTGTACTCATCTACATAAGATTGTTGCTATTTGGTTATAGACAATCCTTCTCCAAATGATGAAGTCTTGGTTTCCAACTAGTGGTACAAAAAGAAGACTGCTGGGTCATAAAAGTATTGACTTCATCAAAGAGTTAACCCATTGATGAATTCACAACCACGGGCTGGCTATCAGGAGGTGGGGCACCTAGATTACTGCAGGAAAGTTGCTGAAGGTTGTCTTTTATCCCTGGCCAGTTTGTTATTCTTCTTTCTTTGATTCTCTGTCTAATTCCTGGTTTCCAATGAGCTTAGTGGCTCTGCTTCAGCAAACCATTGCCCTGTGATGTATCCCAGCACCAGCCCAGGAAAAAGGACGCCAGTTGAAAAAGAACTGAAATGATGAGACCCAGCAACTGTTTCATCTTTTAAAGTTGTTTGCCTCGGGCATTTTGTGGCAGCAACAGAAAGTAAATAAAAGCCTGTGGGGCAAGGCTGTAAGCCTAGAGCTGTAACCTCTTTCTGACTGGAGCTTCACTGGATCTCCTGCTTAAAGACCTATCCTGGAGGCTCCCAAAATCCTGTATGAAAGATCCTTTATACCCCGCCTCCTCCACACACACGGGGATGGCAGGAGGGATGAAGGCTGAAGCTCAGCAGATGCCATTCCCTTAGATCTCAACCCAACCTCTTTTCTTTCTCTCCATGTCCCACCCGCAAACTCACACATGGATGTTTGATAAAATTACATTCTGACTGTAGATGCTCACAAGAAAGGAAGGGCACGAAACTGTTCTAGTCACACTGATCAAATCATAAATTATCCTGTTCTTTTCATTTTATGCTTTTAAGGATTTTATGGTCCAGAGATGCACATTGTGGGGTTTTGACACACCAGAGTCCTGGGAAATGTGTCATTTGTGTCGTGGGTTTCTGAGTATCAAAATGCACTCCTCCCCAAAACAAACACAAGCCTCACAATGTGTGTGCTCTTGCCTTGCTTTTTGGTTTTCCTGTGGGTACAAAATCTTTCCACACACAGCTCATTCCTGCCTGCTCTTCAGATGGTGCTCTGCCCGTGTCAAGCCTGCACCAAGGCAACATACTGCTTATCTTCTCATCCTGCTTCCTAACTGGAACTCTCCACTGATGCAGCATAGCACAGATCCCTGCCTGCCACTCCCAGCAGCTGCCATCAGAAAACTGGAGATGGTGATAGTTGCAGATGGATGAACTGGACTGAGAAGTCCTGGCTTCCCTGACAGTTACCCAGACATATCACATCACACAGCTAAGAAGTCTTAGCTGGGAAGTTGGTTCTCCCAGCGATCATAGGAGGCCAGGCATGAAAAGGAGACAGCAACGCTAGCCTCCGCTCACTTTTCTTCTAGGTCCAGGCTGAAATCGTTCTACCCTCTGGTTCCCCGTGACTTCCTGAAGACACACAGGGGACTGAGAAACAATATGGTACTGTGAAGCTGAGGCCAATGTAGTAACATGCCAGTATGTAGTTGGCCTCCCTTCTATTTGGCCAGGTTTCCACTTGTCCTCACCTGTGTGTACTCCCCTGGGATTGCAGCCTGAGGACCTATCAGGTACTGTGGCATCTCCTAGCGCTGTTTTAGAGGGATCCTGGCTTTCGTTAACATTACTATCTCACTGTGAGGTAATGAAGTGATGAACTCTTTCTGCCTTAAATCCACAGGGGAGGCTTGGGGCTGTTAATCCTGAAAATGGCTAAAGTATTCTGATTTAGCTCTCGGAATCCACTGCTGACCTGCCTGACCCAAACTGCGGCTCCATCACAACACGGGAGGACTCAGAAAAGAGCTTCCAAAGCAAGCTTGCTTTCTCGTGGGAGAGATCTGGAAGGCAGTAGTGTCTACCTGCAGGTGTTTCTGAAGGAGAGTAAGATAACACTAATTCACTGCCTAATTATAAAGTAGATAGTGGGATCAGTCTAGGCATCTCGCTTGTCTAGGTTCACAAACCTTTTTGGGAAAAAATTTCTGCTTTGCAGTCTCTGAATGTCACAGGATTATGTGTGTGGTAATCGATTTTATTAGAATTATGTACAAACTAACATAACCAGGTTATGGGTAACATATACATTTCCTATAGATTAGAGCAAATTTGTTTTGAGGGTGATTTTGGAAACTCCCAATAGTAGATTTGCTTACATTTTCCTTCAAGGTGCCCCACCAAATTATGAAGCTCTAAATTAGCCAAGCTATGATTATATTCTTTGGAACCATGTTTTGTGCCTCTAAAGTTTAGAATTCTGACCTAATATTAACATCTGTGAGCATCCTGCAGCTATACCTGAATGATTCAACAAGAGCACACCAGCCACATCTCCACACACACCCAGGTGAAGTGGGAGAATGGTGAGTTCTGTGTGTGTGTTTATGTGTGTGTGGGGGGAGGTGTATCTGTGTGTGTCCATGTGTTTGTATGTGTGTCCATCTGTGTGTGTGTATGTGTGCATCTGTGTGTGTGTACATGTGTATGTGTGTGTATCTGGTACGTGTGTGTATGTATGTGTATCTGTGTGTGTACATCTGTGTGTATTTTGTGTGTGTGTGTGCATGCATGTGCATGTGTATGTGTGTGCATCTGTGTGTATGTGTATGTATGTACGTGTATCTGTGTATATGTATATGTGTGTATGTGTAAGTATGTGTGTGTATCTGTATGCATGTGTATGCACATGGTTTATGTGTGTTCATGTGTGTGTGTGTACATGAATAGAGTGTATGTAGACACAATGATTGATGTTGGTGTCTCCAATCATTCTCCATCTTTTATTTACTGTTTTAAGATCTGTTTTGGTGTATGTTTGTATCTGTGTCTGCGTGAGTGGATATACACGAGTCTATAGGTGACTGTAGAGGACAGGAAAGGGTGTTGGGTCCCTTGGAGCTGGAACTATAGTCATCGGGTACTGGAATACAAACTCCAGTTCATACAGTTGACAGCACGCACTTTTGCCTTCTATAGCATTTCTTTGTTCCCTTCCATTTATTCTCTGAGACAAGGTCTCACTCTGTACCTGGAGCTCACCAAGTACAGATAACCTAGCTTGGCGGTCAGCCTTCGGAATCCTTCTGTCATCCTTTTATGTCTGCCCTAGGAACCCAAACTCAGGTGTCTGTGCATATCCAAGGAGCATTTATCAAGTGCACAACATATCATCTCTCCAGCTCTGAAAGTGTCCGTTTTACTGATATGATTCAGTGTCTTTGTCCTTTCCACTGTAAATTTCTTATGTAAAGTAAAGAACCTATAAGCATTCTAGGGTTCTGATTATCTTCTCTATATAAAGGACCCAGAAGGCTATCTAAAGAAAATTACCAAGGCAAAAGACCAAACACTTTCTCTTGGATATTATGTGTGCACTGTGGTTTGCTTTCTTCAAATAATCAGATGCATAGGAAAAAGAGTTTGATAGAATATCTTCCAAAGTTTGATAGCAAGGTTGAAAGTTTACATTACATTAGCAATAACAAGTAAGCCTGGAAAAAATACATCTTAAACTCTCAATAATAAAAAACAGATTTCAGCCGTCCACTGTGGAAGATAAGTAAGTGGTATTTCCATGCCTTCTGCAGCAATTATAACAAAATTGCTGTACTACAGAGAGGCAAGCAAACCAAAGATGCAGCCAAAAATGTAGGCAAATGTGAGGGTTTGATCAATAAGTATCATATCGTTTCTGTGGGTTTAAATGGTGCCTGTGATATTTATGAACTTTCCAGTTTATCAAAGTGTAATTTTTTCCTCACTGCAAAGCATACAATTTTTCTGTCATAATTTGTTCTTTCTTCAGTGCAGTCACTCGATGGTGGGTCTTTGGCCCTGAGGAATCTGGGTTCATTGCTGGGCTTGCCTCATAAGACCATCTTATCACTAACTCACTTCAGTGTTCCAAGTCTCTCTCAGATAGTCTTCCCTCAGAACGGATGGAAATCATCTCCCAACCCAAAGGTGATATTAAGGCCACAGGAGTGGCTAGCAGATGCTTACTGCTCTTGTGCACAATATACTTTGCTGAATTATGTTTCTCTGTCTGTATTAGCAGCCCTTGACTTGACCCACCATTTGTTCTGCACAAAGCTTCATAACAACGAAGAACAGGTGCACAGTTAGTTTAGAACTTGGGAAGAAAGAGACAGAGGGTCAGAAGAACATTTTAGAGGCCTCAGAGGTAAACCTCTATGCTTTAATGTTTTTATCAAACTATCTTTTAAAGTGTGTGTATTGTGTATACTGAAACTTTTTATCTTAATTTCCTCAAATTTTATGCACTTTTTAGGTCCCTATGTGTCATAGTCAATTTATTTTACTAGCTATCGTTTTCGCCATTATGTTGCTTTTTAAAAGCAACCAGAATATTAACTATGCTATGCAAATGAAAATCTGAGAATTTAATCACAAAGAATGGCCCAGAGGAACCAGTAAATCCTACAGTGTCCAGTGGGAGAATTTGGAGAACCCTATTATATTTAATAACTCATAGAGCAGCTTGCAGAATGGAATCTAAATCAAGCCAGCTCCTACTCACAACTCTTTGCAGATATTCTCTGGATAAGAAGACGTGCTTTCCCAAACAAACAAAACAGCAGCAGCAACAACAACAAAGAAAACACCAAACCTGGCAAGCTGAAAATACAGAGCACAGTCCATTTTTGTTTTCATTTTGGTGAGGCACTGTGAGGATAGTAGCATCACATTAATATTTATCAAACTCTATAATTCTTCCAGGTGTAACGATAAATGAAAATATCCTTCAAGGTACATGCAAAATCCTTCCAAAAATTGCCCTGGTTAGAAAACTGAACTGATGAAAGTGATCTAAAGTCATGGAGGACATGAAATCCATCCCAACAGCTTCTGCACAGCCTGGTACACAAATATGAACAGTCCCTGACATCGTGTGCCTTTCATGACTGCCCGTGTCCATTTGTAAATGTAAAAGGAAGATCATACACAGAGGAAAGAGCAAAAGCACAGGGGGGTCAGCTTGCTACCCGATTGTGGATTACTTCTTTATGTTTGTTGCTACTCTCATCATTTCCTGGTTATCCAGGAACAATAACAGCCCAAGACCAATACACAATGCAGACATAAACCAGCAGTCTTCCATTAAAGCTATATTGTCTTCAACCAACAGCTAAAAATAGGTCAAGAAAAGAGCACCTGCTGAAAACTGTGGTAGACACTCGCTCCCCATCATTTCCGAGAAGCTTCTCTTGCCTTTCCTGCCTGACTTACACGACAGCTCCTAAGTTCATCAGAGCAGTGTGCACTGCTCAGCGCTCCTCCGGGAGGCCTTACTGTTTTTCTTGCAAATCATTACGGCCAGAAATCCCAGAGCCAAGAAAAGTTTCTGTTGTCACTTGATTGTAACTTCATTCCTCTCCTTTGCTTGTTCGGATCCCAAGGGAAGCAAGGGCAAGTCTGGGCCAGCATCTGTGCTTTGCTGAGTCAGAGGAGCTCTAGTAAGATATCACAGCTGAAGCAGTTGAATAAAAGGAAAGCAATTGAGAACTAAGTTGGCTTGAGTTGCACCAAAATCTCCAAATTCATCCTGAGCTTATCCAAGTGGAGTTACCAGTGGTTTGAAGAAAGGTAGGAAAGATAAGCAAACATCTGTAAGATAAATATAGTTCCCATTGCATCTGAAACCAAAGGAAAGGAAACTCAGAATGCAGTAAGTCAGAGATGCTATGGTAGGGATCAACCATCCTGTCAATACCTGGGCTGGGATCACAGTTTTGCAACTGCACAGAACTCTTCAGTTTTTTCTAACAATGCAATATTTCCCTTTCTTGGTTTGCATCCACCTTCTGAATTATCTGGTGATCAGACACTACAGAGAAATGATTCTAAACAAAGCACTGGCCTCACTTCTTCAGCAGAACTAAATATATGCTACTCAGCTCATGTCTTTACTGTTGCCTTGGCTACCAGGTGAGATGCAGCTGTCTTTTTGCAGAGAACCAAAAGCACAGCATGACAATGATGGAGAGTTTGAAATATTTGGGTCACTCTATTGTCCGCTGAGCCCCTTTCTCTTGCAGCTGGTTGGATTTGGTCTTTAGTAAAGCAAACGATGTCCATTTATGATGGTGGAGATGCAGGGTAGGAGTTAGACGGCAAGGTAAGGAGCTGCTTTGCTTTCCTCCCTGTGAAATAGATAGCTATCACCTCCATGCTGCCTGCAATCCATCATATCAGGGTTATGGAAACCACACTTAATAAAACTTGCTGGAAAAGTCTTCAAAATATATTTAAACTTAAATCTGTTTTAAAAGCATTTACCTAAGAAGAATATGTTACAAGTTAGGGTCCTGGAAGAAGGCAGACAGCTCACATTACTAAACCGAGGAAGAAGCATATATTCAATACTCCCCGAACAAAGGCAGGGGTGAAGGTCAAGAAAAGTCAATAGTTTATACTTGATATTCCAGGACTAGTGACGCCCAGTCACCATGGGATTCCCACAGCACCTAGTGTGAAAAGAGACCGAAGAAGAAATACAAGAAATACCCCGAACCCAGGCTTCCTCATGCTTCTCTTACTGTCAGAGAACCAAAGAGCAAACTTGCCCATAGTCTTGTGGACACAACAGGATACAGAGTAGATTTGAAGAGTCAAGTGAACATACCTATAAAGTTATAAAGTTTTATTCATTGGTTGTTGGAATAGATTGTCTAAAAGAGCAATAACTCTTTCAATAATTATTATATCTCAGACCCTTCTGTGCCTGTGAGCTTCCCCTGAAACATCAGAGGAGTAAAATCTAGAGGAAACAAACCATGGCTCCTGAGACTTCAGAGTGTGGTCACACCATGAGCATGTTATGAAAAATGTGTTCTGGAACATTGCTGTTCTGGAAAATTGCTGTTCTGGAACATTCTGAAAAGGTCACCACTGTGGAAGGTCCATCTCTTTGACATCACTAGTTTTTCTCCCTTAGGTAAAATCAGCTCTTGTGAGAAGAGATAGATAAAAGTCTCTGTTCTCACCACTGTTTCACTGGGCCATCATTTAGCAGTGATTCATTTCTCTTCTCTCTCCCTTAGTAAAGGAGCTGTCATCTACTTGGACTTCTATAACAAAACACCTTACGCTGTGTAGTTTATTGACAAACACAAAAATATTGCCTACAGGTTTAGAAACTGACAAGTTCAAAATCAATGTGAGAATTGACCCAAAGTCTGGCAAGTGCCCCTTCCTTGTAGGTGGTTTCTTCAACTGTACTCTCACACAATAGAAAGGGAAAGAAATCCGCTTGTACTGCTGTCCTAAGGTTTATGTCCTGTTTATGAGGGTGGAGCCTTTCCACAAAACCCACTCTGTCATACTACTCCCAATGGCTACTAGATCCCAATACATGGATTCTCGGTGGATGTTGACTTTCAGGGACTTCCAGACTGTCTTTCTTTGTCACAAATCAGTGCTGAGCTTGTCCTAGGGCTGTGTTCTGACTTTCAGAACATCAGAAGGTTCTGTATGGAGTCTCTGAGTCCAGCATTCCATCGTGTGAGGAAGACACAGGGACTGCATATGATGGCTTGTTGGGTGCAGGAGGGGAATGATGTAAGACTGAGAAACTTTTCCACTAGCTTTCAAATCTCAGAACTTCTAGCGACCAGATACGTGATCCTGAATGGGAAAGCCTTTGAAACTAACTACCTCATTGACTTTGATAGCAACTTCTCCTGGGCCTGGCCCTTTATAGAGATTCAGTGAGTAGAAGAAATAAATAGTAACAATAGATAATACAACATCTTCTCAATTCTCTCTGACTAAAGTCCAAGGTAGGACTGGTTTGTCTTAATTAAATATTTCTTTAATTAACCTCAAGTAAGCAAATTAATAAAATTTGTACTGTAGTTTGTGGTGTACGAAACAATCTGATATAAATTCACAGTTTAAAACATACTTGTGCTCTTTTGAGAACAATGTTATACCTCTGAGTAGTCATGAATATGGATTCCTGTTGTGCCAAAGAGTAAGAATTCATTCTTTGTGAAGGAAAAACTGATTAAATCGCATCTTGCACACTACTGATTTAAATTGTGATCAGACTCAATGTAGCATGAGGAGAGTTAATCCAGCTACTGTGGATATTATTAAACATTTCATAAACTCTGGTGCATGGGGAAGAATTTAAAGGTGTGGTTTTGGTTCTGTGTGCCAAAAAGTCAAGACCATAAATCTACAAAGAGCATTACCTCTCTCAGACACTTCCCCTCGTGAGGTACAAGCTCCTGCAACCTAGGAAGGGCATTACCTATCCCAAACACTTCCTCTCATGAGGTACAAGCTCCCATAATGATTGAAACAACGATAGGTTTAGGAACCATCAGAAAGACATTCAGAAAAAGATTACCACTGAGGAATAATAAAAAGGTTTACTTGAGTTATAAGATTGGATTAGAAAAGAAATGTGTCTAGTACCTGAGTTAAGCCATCTGCTATTTAAATGTTCAAATCTTTGGGGGATTTTGCTACGGGATGGCTGCATGCCACCTTTTGCAATAAAAATGAAATTGATGAGAAAAAAATGGATGAAAGAAAAAAAAAGACCTTAGAAAAAATGCAGACTCTGCCAGCCCATTTCTTGGGAGCTTAGGGTTCGGACGTACTTTCAAAGCCTGTGTGGCAGGAGCACTTACAGAACTGACATGAAGTTTCTCAGCTCACCCAAGATCTACCCACTTTACGGTCTGGGGCCTTGCCAGGGATCACACATTGTAAACAAATCCCTGGGATTCTTGCTCTAAATCTGCAAGCTGGTGAGTAATACAGGACCCTGGCAACCTTTGGCAGCTGACTTCAAACTTTTAAAAGGCAAAAATAAAAATAAGCAAAGATCATGTCTCCTTCATGGGATGTAAGGGCACAGAAAAGGATAGGCCTGAGACTCAGGAAATGCTGCCAGGCTCAGGTACCACTCTCTCAGTCTTGGTTCTGGTGATGCTTTTCCATACTTAGGGGCAAAGAGCAGATGGATCCTTAGACTCATGTGGGCCTATGAACAGTGCGCTGGTGGCTTTTTTTTTGTAACCTTTCCAGACCCTGGACGGTGGCACAAGTGCACACAGCAATTACTCAGGAGCTCCTGGGCTTAGATCCTGAAAGTTTGGGCCAGTGAGACCCAAGGAAGAAATATGATGAGACTATTATGAGAATTCTACTCTTCAGCTTCATGTCCAGGCATTGTTTCTATGAGACAGAGGGGTGGCTTCCATTGTCTAAGAGAAGAAAATGGGATAAAGGGGGAAGGACAATTGCTATGCCTTTACAAACTAAAAGGTGCTCCTAGAAAAAGATCTCAGAGACACAGAATGGAGAAAGAGCACTGTGTTCAGTCTCGGGGATGCAGGTTCACAGTTTGGCTGACTTCCACATTTAATGTAAAGGCAACCTCCACAATGCACTTAGCTTTGACCCAGTGGAGCTATTGTTCACATCAAATGAACTTTTAATTTATCAAGTAGTGTTACAACACAATTAGCATTGTTTTTATGAACAAAAACGTCTATTTTTCAAAGTTCTGCTTACAATGAAACAGATATGAACCACTGAGGATTTATTTGTAGTTTTTTGTTTGTTTGTTTGGTGGGGAGTTTCCAAAAACAAGGACACCAAATGTTTGGAGCCATTTTCTAAAATAAAAACTCAAGTAAAAACAATAAACCACGAAGCATATGGGCAAAGTATAGGCTACTCTTGACAGCTTCTCCTGCCCTTGGCTCTTTGAATCAGGCCCAAGCTGTAGCTTCCTAATTGGATGAATTACTGAAGCTTTGACAGCAGTAGTCAAGGACTTAGCTGTACCTCCTCCTAGTGACATCCACCTGAGTTAAAAGCCTAAAATTGCTCATTGCAGGAGGAAACTAAAGGCCCCTCCTTGGGGGCATAGCAAGATGGAAGTCCACAAGTTCAGAAGAGGCCCTCTGCCTTGACCATGTGGCTACATTGACCTTAGGCATCCATAACTATGAGAATTATGTCTTTTAAAGCCACCCATGGTGGTGGACGACTTTTATAACAGTCCAAAACTGAGTAAGATAGGTAGCAAGCAATTCTATGACTGTTGTAGAAAATTAGTTAATATGTACATATTTGTCCTGGAAATACAACACACTAATGCCACCGCTCACAGCAGCAGAGAAGATGCATTTTCTTCTTTTGAAATACTTAGAATTTACTAAGACTAAAAAAATATGTGGTACTAACAATAGAAGATACATGCATGTGTGTCCCAAAACACATGTCCCAAAACACATGGGTATAAACTCACACACGGAAAGGGACATACAAACATTCATGCACATATACATATACACACGTGTCTAGGCATATTTACATTTGTACAAATCATAACCATAGCAAGCATTTTTAAAAATGTGTTGCTATCTATGATGGAAGGTAAATAGATAGATTCGGGCAATAAAATATTTGCCACATTTGCTCTACATTTTAAAACATTTATAAAATCAATTATAAATAAGCATTATACAAAAATCTCAGATATTTTCAATAAAAGAAAAAAGATATAAAAATAAACTATTAATAGTTAAAGATGTCTTATAACCAAGTTTTTATGACTAGAATTTTATAGCATGATTCTCCTCTCTTATAGAAATGCTTTTTAAGTCACATGCATGTCATGACAGAGGATGAATGCCCGTTGTTCAAGGGCTGGATGTACCGGTTCAACATTAAACACCAAGCAATGATTCCCTGCAGCAAAGCTTTACTGTAAAGGAAAAGATTCGCATTCAAGATGCATTTGAAAATCAATTTCATACTTCTAATTTAAAGCTAATTCAAATGTAATTACTGTATCAGGACCATTCATTTGGTGAGGGTCAGGAACACAATCACCAGGGGCAATAAGGATGAAAGTTTCTCAGAAGATAGCCTCGGAACAGTTGTACCAAGCAAGGAAACACAACACAAATAGAAGATGCACTGGATACCGTGTGGACTGATCTATTTAGAAACCAAGACACTCTAAGACATGGTTCATGCTCTGTGCTTTGCTTCCTCTAATAGAGAACCTTCCTCATCTGTTCTGAAGCACTGATTCATACCCCATCTCCAACACTGGCAAACAGAAGAAGTGATAGGAGACATCGAGCACAAAACCTCACACTTACCACTCTCATCATCTATGCTGAATCTCCCGAGACCACTTCCATCTCTGATAGAGTACTGGATCTCTCCATCCCTACCAGAATCCTCATCATGGGCAGACACCTGCAGCACGCTTGTTCCAATCCGTGAATTTTCTTTTACAGATCCAACGACAGCAAAGTCTGGGAAATAGGGCATATGGAGGTTTTCATTGACATCCACCACCTCCACCTCCACGAAGGAAACTGATGACAGGGAGACAGGACGCCCTTTGTCTTTGGCCCTGACTGTGAGGTTGTAGAATTGCTGCTTCTCATAGTCCAGCTCTTTGCTCAAGCGGATGGCACCACTGGCTTTGTCTATTTCAAATCTCCCATTATAATCATTGACCAAAGAATAGCGCACTTGCCCCCCTAATCCAAGGTCAGGATCCTGAGTCTCAAGCCAAGCAATGACTGTACCAACAGGGAGATCTTCCAGAACCTTCACACTGTAGCTAGTGGGAATGAAAGCTGGGGAGCAGTCATTGACATCATCCAGAAAGATCTTTAGGGTGACAACAGAAAACAGTTGCTGGCCACTTTCTGCTTTGTCCCTGGCTTCTATTTTCAAAGAATAGTTGGCTTTGGATTCCCTGTCCAACTGGTCAGCTACATAAACAATTCCAGTTGAGCTATTGATGGCAAACTGCCGTGTGTCTGTCAAAACCGAGTACATTACCTCACCATTAGAACCCAAGTCTTTGTCTCTTGCTTCCACTTGAATAATCTCGGTGCCAATGCTTGAGCTTTCAAGAATGCTGACTGAGTAGCTGTCCTGAAGAAACACTGGGCTGTTGTCGTTAGCATCCTCCACATTGACTGTCAGCAATCGCCATGATGATTTCTGGGGCTTTCCGAGGTCGTAGATGGTTATGTTGAGGAGATAGAGGTCTGTGTGCTCTCGGTCCATGGGCATGAGAACTTTAAGCTGTCCAGTCTCCATGTCAATATTAAAGCAGCTGTCTGTGTTCCCATCTGATATTGTAAACAGCACCTTCCCATTGAAGCCAGAGTCGGCATCGTATGCTTTAATCTTCAGGATGTTAGTCCCAACTGGCATATCCTCCTTCACGGCCACATCAGAGGGGAAAGACTTGTCAAAATGTGGTCCTTGCCTGTTAATTGAATAAAAGTCAAGAAATCCATCTTCTACATTCAGCTTCCCGTTAGCTTTTGCTTTAATGAGTAGTTTTTCTGCCAATTTCTGAGCCACTCGAGTTTCTCTGCAGCTGAAGCTCTTTGAAGACACTTTCCCATGGAGGACTGAGATGTTAATGGTCATGGGGTCTGCAAAATTCTCCCCATCTGTAGCTGTGATTCTGAGGGCAAAATTACCATTTTTAATACCAGAATTCATCAGTGGCTTTTTAAGCTGTAAAACACCAGAGTCTGGGTTCAAATAAAAGAACCCAAGTTCATTTCCTGAAATGATTTTGTACTTTACAAGTTCGAGTTCATCGACATCAATCGCAGAGACAGCTGTAATATGACCCCCAACAGGGAAGTCATATGAAATGACTCCCTGGCAAGCCACTTTTTCGAAGAGCGGGATGTTATCATTGACATTTCCTACCCGAATGGTCACGTTCACCTCACTTTCATGGCGGTACGGTGAGCCCCAGTCAGAAGCTCTTACAATGAACCTGTACGTCTCTGGGGAGGATTCAAAATCTAACTCTTCAGTGGTGCTGATCACACCTGTGAACTGGTTAATGACAAATGGTAAAGGGTTCAGGCTGGCAATGCTGTAAGTGATGTAGCCATTCTCTCCTTTATCCTTGTCAGAGGCCGACACAGTCAGAACATTTGTTCCGACAGGGATACTCTCATTCACAAACGTCTCATACAGTGTCTGCTGGAATTCTGGGGTGTGGTCATTGGCATCCTCGATCCCGATGGTGACTTGTGCCTTCACCTCTCCTTCCTTGTCTGTCACTTCCAGCTTGTAAACTTCTTTTTTCACCATATTCAGGGGTTGTGCTGTGACAATCAGACCTGACCGAGGGTTGATCTTGAAGTACTCGGTATCTTTTCCAGGAGAGAGTTTGTATTCCACATCCAGAGGCTCAGGATTTACCTTGACTATGGCCACCAAGACACCAGGAGGGGAAAATTCACTTATTCTGACTTCATACACATCTTTTTCAAACCTAATTGGGATGCTGTCTCTCTTGGGGTTGGCAATGTGGACTGTCTTTAGTTCTGAAAACTTCTGTGGTGATCCTTTGTCTTTTGCTTGAAGAGTGAGGTTGTAGCCATAGGAGAAGCTTTCCCAGTCCACCTGCCTCCTCTCCTTGACTTTATATTCATTCATCCACTTGCCTTCTTTAGCCAGGAAGAATTGATCCAAAGGATCTCCAGCCACAATGGAAACAGATTCGATCTCTCCATTGGCCCCCTCGTCCAAATCATCAACTGTCACTACTGCGTAGGTTGGCTCCTTGTCCAATGAGAAAGGGGTGTGAGTGACCACATGGATAATGGGAGCATGTTCATTTACACGTTCAATGTGAACATAAAGTTTAGCAGTACTGCTAACTCCGTTATTGCCATAGAGTTTCATTCCCCGGTCCACTGCTAGGATTTCTAGGTCATACCTGTTCTTCTCATCATAATTTAAGCGTCCACTTAAAGAGATGACACCACTTGTGGGGTGGACTGAGAAAAGCTCAACCTTGTTCTTAAAGTAGTAGTAGAACTCTCCATTGGAACCGATGTCTGCATCTGTAGCCGTTACCTGGGCAACACTAGTCCTAAGTGGTGTGCTTTCTGCAATGGTGACTGAGTAAGTGGTAGGGGAGAACAGAGGCCTCAGGTCGTTCATGTCTAAAACCTGGATGTTCACTTTGGTCCATGCTTCCAGATCTTCTCCTCTGACTGAACCTTTTATGATTAATAAATAATTGTCTTGGATTTCCCTGTTCAATATGGCAGAATTGCCACCTTTAGTTCTTATCCTGAGAAAGCAGAAATCTGCAATGATGACCTCCTCGGCTTTGAAGAAGCCTTCCTCATCACCAGACATGATTCTGTACTTGATGTCCCAGGATAGGTCGATTAAGGTGATGCCCATTCTGCTTTGGCTGTTGACATAGGTCCTTGCTGCTGAGTTTTCATACACGGTAGCATTGTACATGGAATGTGTGAAGTGGAAGCCCAGGGGCCCCGTTCCTGGCAGTCCCTGGGAGACAGTGGCTAGCAGCTTCAGCAACAGCAGCAGGAGGCATGAAGGAGGCCTTGTGCACACACAGTGTCCCATAGTCACACCCATCACATCACATGTCCATCCTGGAGGGAAACACAGAGGAAAGGGATAAATTAATTCAGAAAACGGAGAGGGAAAAAAACACAAAATAATTGTCCTGAAACGATGCTTTCAGAAGTCTTTATTGTAAAATCTTTTCATTAAAGCATCAATAAAAAAATCTGAACCTTCACTGGCACTAGATAATAAAGAATTCAAAGTCACCAGGCTCTAACCTTATCTTGATTGAACTTTGTTAAATGATTCTTTTCCACTTCTTTTGGGATTGGTTTGGGGCACCAAATTTATTGTATGTTGGAGGTCAACTTAGAAATGGATAATTGGAGACCTTAAATGCATTTAACGTTGGCCTATAGTAGCCTTTTATATAATTATACTAGGAAGCTATTTAGTTATCTTCATTACTGTACAGTTCAACATTTAAAAGGAAAAACTCAGAAGATACTAAAAGTCTATCAATAGAAAATTAAATAATTTAGAGTACATTCTTAAAATACAATGTCACAAAAATGATGGTTAGAGATCGGATGCTAAAGATGAAGAGCTAAGATAAGAAAAGGTGGCCAGGCTGCATTTAAGGGTATTCTGTTTAGGGCTGGAGAGATGGCTCAGAGTTTAGGAGCACTGGCTGCTCTTCCAAGGGTCCTGAGTTCAATTCCCAGCAACCACATGATGGCTCATAACCATCTGTAATGAAATCTGGTGTTCTCTTCTGGCATGCAGGCAGAACAGTGTATATATAATAAATAAATCTAAAAAAAAAGAGTATTCTGTTTAAATATGGAGGTGGACAGTTGCATCTTTAGCTTTGAAGTGCCCGCTACTGAGGTACGTGGAGACATCATTTCAGTCCCCACTTCTTTCACTGAACATTGCTCAGTTCCTTCCACACGATTTTAACCTTGTAAAGGTCTGCTTCAAGATATCACTGTCTTCTACTGTGCCTGTTTCAGAACTGATCAAAATGAGTGGATAGTTCAATGTCTTGAGAGTAAACACTTTATAATGAAGCACAGCTGACAATCCCTAAAGGAGCTGCATAACCCAAGGGACCCTCCTTGGTGGCTGTCATTCATTGCAGAAGGTGGGTAAAGGCACTTTCCCGAAGGTATATAAGGGATTACAAGAGTGGCCTCAACATCCTCCTGAATATTAACCTTCATCAGGCGATGAAAGGAGACAGAGACAGAGACCCACATTGGAGCACCGGACTGAAATCTCAAGGTCCAAATCAGGAGCAGAAGGAGAGAGAGCACGAGCAAGGAACTCAGGACCGCGAGGGATACACCCACACACTGAGACAATGGGGATGTTCTATCGGGAACTCATCAAGGCCAGCTGGCCTGGGTCTGAAAAAGCCTGGGTTAAAACCGGTCTCGCTGAACATAGCGGACAATGAGGACTACTGAGACCTCAAGAACAATGGCAATGGTTTTTGATCCTACTGCATGTATTGGCTTTGTGAGAGCCTAGGCAGTTTGGATGCTCACCTTACTAGACCTGGAAGGAGGTGGGTTGTCCTTGGACTTCCCACAGGGCAGGGAACCCTGATTGCTCTTTGGGCTGACGAGGGAGGGGGACTTGATTGGGGGAGGGGGAGGGAAAGGGGAGGCGGAGGAGGGGAAGAGACAGAAATCTTTAATAAATACATAAGAAAAAAAAGAGTGGCCTCAAGCTACTACTTTTCGGCTTGGTTCCAATGAGGCAAAACTCTGAGTGTGCATATGCTCAGTTCCTATGGGATGGTGTGCCTTGCTGCTGTCACCAGCTGAGCCATCCGAAAATGCTGAGCAGCAGGGAGGAGAAAGCAATTCAACACAGGGATCCCATAAGCTCATAGACAGCACAGAGCACAGTGAAAAGCAGAGAGAGGGAATAGCCTTCTATAAAAGAAGGTAATTTCACATGCAGCTTCTCTGAGTGTCATCAGGAAATGTCTAGTGGGCTGAGAACATAAACAATCAGAGCTGTGCCATTCGTTGCTCCTAGAGCCAGGAAGAAGACCAGGCAGAAGACAGCCAGCGAGCTAGTCAGTAGGTTTCAGGAACAGACTATTTGGCTCCTGGGCATTTCAGAAGTGACTTGATTTGTATTTTGTGTTGTACACAATTAAAATCTGAGTATGGTAGCCCCTTCTCTAACAATCACACTCTGAAGCTAGCAGAAGTTTTAATGATATTCTGTATGCATTGATGGACCGGTCTGATCATCTTTTGAAGATGCCTAGGACCAGTGGAGATGCTCATCTCAGCCATTGTGACTATGAACGCAAGACAGGCTCTCAGAAGCAGGTGCAAAGGCCACATTCTGTTCTCTCAAAGGAAAACCCTGGAATCCCCACAGTACAAATCCAGTGCCTGCCTATTTCTCATGCATCCTGTTAACTTTGGAAGCTGTCTATGGGAGCAGTTTGTCCCATCCTCTGCTGGAAGAATCTGAAGTCTACAGCTACAAGAAAGGAACCATTCCCCAATGCTTAGCGCCTGTCCTTACATCCCCAGTCCGAGCTCCTACAGCAGAAAAGCTGAAAGAAACCCCGCTTGTGCCCAGTTCTGTCTCTGGCATCCAGTGCAGCGCCCACTTACACGAAACAATCAATGTTAGTGCAGTAAACAGCACCTTCCAGTACTAATGTAACTGGAGGGCTTAACTCGCTCATTTCAATGGCCCCAAGAAAGGACATCTTATTTAAGAGAGAAACAGAAACAGAGAGACAGAGAGCAAAACAGAGATGGAGAGAATCCAGAAATTACATAGGTTAAAAAGCAGCTTAAAAACACAGTTTTCATAAGGGGAAACTGAGGCCTGAGGAAGGAAAATATTCCCCCATACCGAGTCCTCAGATGTCCCAAGAGCAACAATGTGTCCCTTCCAATCTCATCCACTGACCAACCATGAGACAATATGAGAACCAGCACTCATCAACATTTGGGATGATCCTCGTGCTCCAACCCCCGATTACACCTATAGGATATTGTCTCTTTGGAGTAGTGTGACCCAGAGGTGGTCACGCCAACAAAACCTTTTATGAATCTTTCAAAGTAAAGAAAGCTGCCATAGGAAATTGACTGTTTAATTTAAATAATCAAAATTGATGCTTACAAAAACTGAGCTATTTTTTCAGCAAGATCTCTGCTGCTTCTCTCTCTTAGAAACTCGAATGAGTGGTGTTCAATACAATTGGAAATACTTCAGAACAGGTTTAAATAGAGTTGTATTACAGTGTATGTAAATTTGTATTGAACTCACAAAAAAAGAAAACAAAATGAAACACTAAGCAAGAGTACTTTTGTCAGCTTCGGCTGTCAAACCCGAAATATCTCATACGACATTTCTATCTGTGGTTTTGAAGGAGGAAAACAAAACCTCACCTGGCAGAAAGGCTGCCTGGCAGTTTTCCTCGTGGGTTTCAGGAATACATGTGTGCTAAAAGTTAGGGATTTGGTACAATTACAAAGTAAACACTAGAAGAAAACTCTAGCTTCTGTTTTGAGCATGCGAAGATAACAGTTTTTATTATTTCAGCAAGGTATTAGTTTTTCCATACACAAGCCAAATCTGTTGAAGCTATGATAGTTATGATGCCTTAGATGCCCTGCGCATTGATTTATCCTCCTGATTCTGGATTATTTTAAAGAAAGCACCTATTTCTGAACCCCAGAGCCTATTTTCTACAACTTAGCAACATAATCAATATTTTTATACAACCCCAAAGAGATCACTGAGCCATCAATCTCGGAGACATCCGTCTTTTGGAGTTAGTGCTGGCAGGCTCCCAGCCAGCCCTTCTCACTGTGAGCGTGAATCTCAGTGTGGGACTGAGAAGGAGCGTGCAGATCTGCCTTTCCAGGGGATGAATAAAGACGAGAGACACTGGGGCCGGGACGGTAGTGACTGGGACGGCCGTGACCCTGTGCGTACTCAGGCATGAGCTTACAATGCTGCTGCTGATCTTGCTTTTCACACCTAATTAACATTAGGTCATTTGGGAACAGGGGAAAACTACCTGAAAGGATATTATACTTTCTCTCTATTTTTTGAGTTACTCATTTTGAAATGGTGCATTCTCCAAGATGTACCTCAACTGAAGAATGGATAAAGAAAATGTATATTCTACACAATGGAGTACTACTCAGCTGCTAAAAATATGGCATCATGAAATTTTTGGGCAAATGAATGGAGCTGGAAAAAAATCATCCTGAGTGAGGTAACCAGACCCAGAAGGACAAACACAGTATGTCCTCACTATAAGTGGATATTAGATGTAAAACAAAGGATAACCATGATACAATCCACAGACCCAGAGAGACTAGGTAATAAGAATAGTTCATGGGGGGACACTCAGATCTCCCTGGGAAGGGGAAATAGATTTTCTAGGTGGACCGGGGTCAGGTGGGTGGAAATAAGAGGGATCAGGTGGGTAAATGAGAGAGTTGACTGGAATGGGTTCACTTGTGGGGGGATATGTGGAAACCCAGTGCAAAAGGAACTCAGAGGATAATACATGTTAACTAACAAGGAATCCTAGTAATGAGGGTTTAGAGCCCAATCTAGTCATCTTTTATAGGCAGGCAAGGCTTCCAGTGAAGGGGCTGAGACACCAATCTAAGCCACAGAACATAAGCAGGGCTCTCACAGGGGCTCACAGGGGCCACGGGGGCTCACAGGGGCTCACGGGAGCTCACAGGGGGTTACAGAGTCTGGAGCAGCTATCATGGAGCCTCCATGTATTTTCTCTAGTTCTTCTGCACACATGCTGTGCTTGTGTAGCTGGATGTTCTTGTTGACTCCTAACAGTAGGAGTGGGAAGTCTTTGACTCTCATGCCTCCTCTTGGGGCCCTTTTCCTCCCACTGGGTTGACTCTTCCACCCTTGACAGGAGAGTTTGTGCCTAGTTTTATTACATCTTGTTATACCATGTTCAGGTGTTATCCTTGGGAAGCCTGCTCTTTTCTGAAGGGAAACAGAATGGGAGGATTAGTGAATCTAGGGGAAAGGGGAAGTGGGGAGACTGAGAGGCTGTGGTTGAGATATATAAGAAAGGAAGGAAGCAAGGAAGGAAGGAAGAAAGGAAAAAGAGAGAGAAGAAAGAAAGAAAGAAAGAAAGAAAGAAAGAAAGAAAGAAAGAAAAAAGGAAGGAAGGAAGGAAGAAGAAAAAAAGAAAAAAAGTGTCTGCTCTCCAGAAAGTGCTCAAAATGTACCCCGTGAAGCTTTATAACATGCAGCAAAGTCAACACATGCAGTATCTCCCCTACATGTGCCATTGGAGAAAGATGTGTGAGTTCTAACTGTGCCAGGCTGACTAGTCACCAATCGGAAGTACACTGTGGCAGAGCTCTCAATAATAAAAGGCTGCTTAAGTTACAGAAAATACCCTTTGACACATGACCTAGGTTCAAATCTGAACTCTTCCATTAGGTGTGCAAACTTGGACCATTCTTTTAACTTTGTTTACTTTTATTAATAAAAAATGATAAAAAAAAATAGTGCCCACTCAGCAGGATTTGAGTTAAAATCTGAAGAACTTCAATTCCTGGCACAAGTAATTATATGAATTCAACCAGCCATCATTTACTAAGGTAGATGTTAGAGACTAGACCTCTTGAGTCTGTGGAGGAGATCCATGACCTACTCCATAGTTTCTTCTCTCTCAGGTCAAAGGAAAGGAGGCCTCATTCTTGGCCAAGGCTATGGAGATTAGTGTCCCCATCACAATGACAAGAGAAACCTGAATAAAATTTTGTTTGTATTAAGTCTGAGTTTTCTTGTCTGGCAAATGGAGTTCATAACAGACCCTACCGCTACTCCCAAGGTTTAGCAACGGGTGTGTGTAGTGTTTCACACATCATTCCAAACTTAGGAGGCTGAGAAAAGAAGGATCTAGTTGAGAGGCCGGCCTGAGCTACATGGAGAGTTTGAGATCAGCTTGTCTATAGAGCAAGACCCCGTCTCAATAAATAAACAAACAACAAACAGTTCCATAAATACTGACACTATAATTACTTAGATGCTCAGAACAATACCAAAAAACAGGAAATCAGTGAACACCAATGGTTTACCCTTAGCCATGCTGGGCATCCTTCCTATTAAAACTACCATTCTCAAATCCAAGATGCACACCAGTGGGAAAAGTCAGCATCCCTGAAGAGACAGGGCTGTGCAGGGACACGCTGTCCTGGGCCTTATGATCACAAAGGCAGATCTGGCTTGAATTGCCTAGACCTCCCTTTGTGGATTGCTTGTCATTGCTTGGCACTCCGGGCCGTTGCTCCTGAGGTCAGCTATAGGCTGCCTGCTGACACATGCGTGAACAAAGCTGTGCTGTGGGACTCATGTTAATGACCGCCTGAAAAGAAGAAAAGAGTTTAGTGTGTGTGTGCTTGTGTGTGTGTGCTGAAGCATGCTTACACACATACACACACACACGCACACACACACACACACACACACACACGAAACAGCAGCTAGAGACAGTACCGGATATAATAATAGCTATTTGGATCACAAATCATCAGTGCGGCAACGCTGTCACAGATCATATAATGACATATTGAATGAAAGTCACTTAAAATCAATGAATGTTACAGTCAAAGGTGTCTTAACATGAACTAGCCTAATACTGAACTTTTACCACACAAGAGAGCCACCAGTTTACATACTAAGGACAAGATCATAAGGTTCACCAGTCCCAAGGCTGAAAAGGGTCCTCAGATCTCCAGTGTGAACCAGACATCAACACTTCTCTGTCTCCTATCCTTGCTCAGATCTGTCATGGCTGTCTACAGATTGTGCTTCCCTTCCGAGGTTTAGCCTATGAACTACTTCAGCAGTGTCCAGGGTGCCCAGAGCTGTCACTGTACCTGTTACACCTGTTTCTGGTCCCTTCTCCTGAGGTTCTGACTATTGACCTAAGGCCAGTGGCTCTAAGAATTTAGAGCTCTAACAAAAATAAGAAACACAGCTTGGCAAATGGTCCAGATATTTCTAAAATTTGTATTATCTATTTTTCCTTAGCCAAACCAAAATTACCCCAATTACTCTGAGATGTTAAACCAAATACCAATTTCATGTATTCTCCATCTGGAAAATGTTGCTTGCTTCCCCTGAGTGCTCATCTAAGCGGTGCTTTCTAAGTAACTAGAATATTCGATTCCCAAGGCTCCATCACCTATTAGTGTGCAACATGAACACGGAAATCCCAAAGCCCACAGCGGCTTTTGCCAACCAGCCAAAGATGCGGTTTTTTTCTTACTTATAACATTATAAAGTCTAACTTGTTGCCACTGTAGCAAAGCATTTTGTTGTCACAGAGTGACCTCCTAGCAAATGTCAGGCAGTCCGAAGTAAGAATCGTTTAAGTTTCTTCAGAAGAAAATGGCCACATAGGCCTGGGTTATGAATTTTCTCCTTTATTTCCTCCCCAGGTGCTGGAAATATTTCCATACAACACTGGTTAATGTCAAGTATCATTTCATCAGTAAATGCTTCAAATTCAGGGGTAATTCAACCAGGGGCTATCAGAAGGAAAGATTAGTATGTTGTTCAAGGCTTTCAGAAATCACTTCTCTCTCTGGAGAAAGAAATTCATCATAGTAGAAGAAAAAAATGTGTGGAGAGAATATCATTTGTTCCTGTGCTTGGCTGTCTGGGAAAAATGCTTCAGAAAAATATAATAATAAAATCCCGATTTCAGTTTTCCTCTGGTGGCCTCTCTCACTGAAAGCCAAGGGTAAGTAAACACATTAGCATTCTCTTCAACTCAAGTTTAAAACGAAAGGACAACAAACAAAGTCTTTACACAATGGCAATGTTTACTTTGTAATAACTGTGTAAAAAGAAAAGAGCCAAAGTGTTACAATGGAACAAACAACCTTAAAAAGTTCCAGGAGTTGTAGGGGCAAACGCAGCCTAGAGGGAGGATGCTCTCTGTCCCTGCCATAGATTCTTAAACAGTAGAGGTCACCTCTCCAGTTTCTGTCCCTGCTGTTCTTCTAAGTCATCATTTCTGGAGTCATCTATCCCAAGTGCCAGAACTGGTTCTTCTCTGAGGCAAAGACTACTCTGTTAGAAACAGCGAGGATCAGGAAGGGTACTGTGAGAACTGACACACAGCAGGCCTCTTTCCTGTGAAGAAAGGAAGCCCTGGGGGTGGGAAGAAAGGAGGAGCATGTTTATCAGACACAAGCGGAGAAGGGGGAGTTGAACTGAATGTTAGAGATGTGCTGTTGGGCGGCCCAAAGTTGCAAAGGATTTGATAAAAGTAACGAGATTTTCAGTCTTTCCAAGGTTACACGTGGGTCAGACCTCCTCCTGGACAGAGGAGAAGGCAGGTGCAAGTGGGCTGCTTTGAAGGCGCTTGTCCATTTGGACAAACACTTACACCAGAATATAATGCAGAACACTGAGGTCTCCTATGGTAGACAAATACTGTACAATTGTTGCTAAAGGAATCTAAGGAGCCAAGAGATGCTGAGCTTGCTACAATATGATTCCCTGTTTTCTGTTGCCTCCTAAAGGCTGAGAATGGGTGGATGGAGAGAAACTAAGAATATGGTGCGGACTATCTCAGGGTAACAATTGGTATGAAATGAGAGCTGGGAAGAGATGCCAAAGAACTTTGCACAGAGAAAGATGAGGACATGGTGGAGAGATTCAACAAAGCAAGCAGAATCAGGAGGAATTGTTTAGAGATATATATCAAGAAATGTCCCCCCCTTCCCTAGGATTTGAACCAGCTTGTGTGTGGACCTGGGAACACCGTCTAGTAATCTGATGAGTATTTGGTATGCCGGTCTCGTCTCATGTTGTCATCACTGACAAGCGTGTCTCAGCAAATGTGGGCTGGGTTGCTTTGGTTCACCCATACCCCACATCAAAATTCCTAGTCACGGATGGGTTCTGATGTGGGAAATACGCTTTGGGCTCAAGAGCCCTAATGGCTGATTTAGCAATCCCGATCAGCAGCCGATAGAGTCAACACAAGAGCACTCGGTTTCTCAAAATGGGCCTGAACAAGCATTGTCCCATGGGAGTTCCGCCACAGAGCTCAGGACAAGTGTCTAGTGCCTACGTGGCTTCTGTCCTGGTGAGTAAAGAAGAGCAGGCATGCGTTTAGCAAAGGGGTGTGGACCAACTTCCTCTGGGTCTCTGTGAGTGAGTCCTGCTATTTCTGTGAATCTGAGGATTCAGTATGATAGAAGAGGATGATTATTTGAAGTAAAGTTACTCTGTTATCTAAGCAACTACGGAAGCTAATATGGGAAGATTGGAACTGCAGGCCAGCGTGGGTTACACAGAGTCCCTGTCCAAAACAACCCAAACAAAAAGCAAATGAAACAACCACAACAAAATCGTTCAATTACTAAAGACCTTGTTTTTCTCCTGATCCCACTCCAGGTATCATGTTTGAAAGTGAAAGCCAGATGTGGAAAAGTTCAAATGTACCAGTGTATAAAGAAATGAAAGCAGAGCACAGGTTCAAAGCCAGGACCTTGGGGCAGAGCAAATCAAACCTCAGACTGAGCAAGAAGGAGAACGGTAGTATGCCAGGCAAAAGAGAACAGCATCCTGTTGCTTCAGCTATCCTGCTAGCCTGGTGTACCTGCTCAACCAGCCCCAGCATTCCTGCTGTCCCCTGTCGGTCCCACACCTCTCCCTAAGCGCATTTCAGTCACCAGGTCAGGTGGCCTCCCGTCAAAGACTTTCTGAAGATTCCAGAACAACAAAGTTCAAAGTTGTCCATATAGCCGAGGGATTGTGGTAAATCTGGCACTGGTCTTGGGCACTATCTCAAGCCTTTCTCTGCCTCCTGGCCGTACTGGCCTTTGCTCTGTTGTTGTTGCTGTCTTTCATATGCTTCCTGAGTTTCATTTTCTTCCCTTCCCCAATGTGCCATCAAAACAGGCACACAGCCAACAAATTACAATGCATTACAAAAAGAACGAGACTATCTCTAAGGGATGTTACTGTCACCCACATTAAACGCTGTCCATCCAAAGTGGTAAGTATTCAATACATTTCTACTGTCTCATAATGTTCAAAAAATTATCAGATCATAGAAGATGAGTTGGGGTCCATTTTTCTCTGCAGGAAGTACTGGGTGACGAATGTAAATCTTTTGCTGTTAGCACAGCATCAGGACGAGTAGGTCACAGGTGACATTGTGGAATCTCATGGGCCAGCCCTAGATCTGATTATTATCTTAACATGCCAGCAATCCTGACTCCAAAAACACTATATTAGAGGAACCAGTGTCATTATTTTGAGGATAGATCCAACCAGGTAGAAAAGCCACAGTTCTCTCTCTTTTTTTTTCAGACTTGCAGAAATTTAATTGTATTTTCCTTAGCATCAGTGGCTCAGTATTCATTAATTCAGTTTTAGTAGTGACCTTGTAGAACATAAACTATCAATCATGATGATTAACCATATTAGTAATTTAGTTATTACCAACACTGTGAAATAGATAGTAGTATTCTTGCTACTTTACAGATTAAGAAATTGAGGCAATATATAATTCAGTTTTTGAAAGTCCCGTAACTTATATATTAGTAAAAACAAAGGAGTTGAAACTGAATTCTTCATGTTTGCTTGTACTTTATGGTGTTATTTTTCTCTGCCTTCCTAGTATGACTAGGCTAGTATGACTGTTCTTACATCTATGTCACAGTTCTCTTTATCAAGGTGACTACCTAGAATGTTTCTGCTCCCACTGAAAGGTTCCCCGGAGAAGGTCAATTCTCGAGCCTTCAACAAATGGGGTTCTCTTTTTCTAGTGTTGAAATGGATCCTATCTCCAGTAAGTTAACCCAATGCGTTCTGAGCTCCTTGCTTACAGCAGAGACCAAAGGAACCCCTGCTGCTGGTGGTAGAACCATTTGACCTCATTCCTCCAGGAAGCATTCACATGTGGCAAGACCATCAGTCACCCTGACAGCTAGAATCTCCGTTTGCTCCCACCAACCAGTGCTGTGCAGGCTTCGCCCAAACTCTGTTGGCTCTCACTCTTTACGGGAGCATTTATTCTGCCAACAAAATCAAGACCTTGGAAGATTGATCTTTCCAGGTCAACACAGGGTTGCGTCTCCAGAGGTTTGCTTAATTTTCTCTGCCTGTCTATGAAGACTGTAGACGAGTATCTGGGAAGCCACAGCTATCCGCAGCCCCGGAGGTTGATTTGGTTCTGCAGTTTGGTTCACAGGGCAGGGGCTGTCAAACTCTGCACTGGATGAAGGACTGAGCACAACTCCTCAATTCTACCCTAAGCTACAATAACCCAGACACGGTAACAACAGCGCTTATGATCAACAGCTGCTGGAAAGGAAGTGGGATTGTTGCTCTGGCAGGCTTTAGACCTCGTAGACTCATTTCACACAGTTAAAGAGTTTTCTTTGAGTCCACCCCTGAGTATATGTAGTTAAAAACCAAGTGTACCCTTTACTGCTAATTATGTATCACAAATAAATAGTTTACATGCGTGTCTGTAAACTGTGAGGGGGGCGCCCACAGCAGATGTTTAGGGACAGCTGCACAGTAAGGCTGACACGAACGGAGATGAAATTTATTTTAAGCTCCCTCAAGAGTGAGAGAAGGTTTGTTTAACCTTTTACCAAACTCATCTCTCGAGGGGTTCAGGTCTGAATGCTCCTTTCGAATAGATTCCCATTTTGTTTAACATGCCTACATTTCCTCTTTTCTCCCCCCACTCCAGAAAGGAGCCCTGGCGATCTGACCACTTTGAGCAAATGTCACTCAGACATTACAAATACAAGCTCAGAAGCTTGCTTTTGAATGCCTGTGTGCTATTAGCAAATCCTAGGAGACACGACTAAATGATATAAATTTAGAAACAGAGAAGTCTGTGTGCCAGCCCCCGTAAGGACCCACTAGGCTACACTACTGTTTTTTAAGAACCACCACATTCCACATCAAAACAAAAAATGTCACCCCTCAGTGTCTCTGTGACAGCAATGTCACCCACTCATTACTCGCGTTATACACCGCAGGACTAGTGAGAAGCTGTTTAAAGTAAACGGCCTTGACCCTATATTTGGGTATATTCCTTTTGACTTATGTGTATGTACTCTCCGAGGATAAATATTTGGCATCCACGAAGTATTCAAATTGGTAAGTAATAATAGATAGCACAGCAGGAAGGCTCTTCTCCTTTCTGCGTCTCTTGAATTATTGTTTTAAGATGTTCTGCAGTTTGGTTCACAAGGCAGGGTCCACATCTTCCTGTTTAAGATGGCCCAAAGGTAGAGTGTCTAGAGTCGGGAGTGCCAAGATAAAGAACCACGGGCAGTGAGAGCAAGCGTGCCTTTGCCTCAGCTGTGAAGTGATGGTGCGTGGAGCTGAGATGATACTCCACAGCAGACCCCAAGGCCTGAGTGCACAAGTCCCAGACCCAAACTAGGTGGCTACAGCAATACGGCCTTTCAAAGCGACTTTCTCTGGGTTGAAGGAATATGCTTATTGATCATGCTCTCATAGACTCTCAGAGGAAAGTCATGTGGTCTACAATCTCCTAAGGTCTTCTCTGAAGTCTGCCTGTCTCTCAGAAACCCTCAAAAAACATTATCTGATAATTAAATTATCTGGTTCCACTATGAAACAGTTTTGCGTTATTTCAGTTTTTTTTATGATAAAACTTCTTTTTGTTGCTGGCTATCATAATACTGATCTCTTGTTAAGTAATTATAAGCAAATCAACTAATTAGGTGTGTAATTGTATGACATAAAAGTCACATAGAATATGTAAAGCCATGATACTCAATACATATCAACCTGATGCTTTTGAACTTTTGTATTGCTATATTTGATGTGGGGAGAAAATTCAAAATGAATCTTTGTTATATTTCTACTCCCTAAAGATTCCTTTCATTTCCATCTTACATGTTCACGTCGATGTGACACCAAGTCCCCTTATTCCTTTCTTAAGGCCATTAGTTGAAGTTGAAAGTATCAGTGCACATATACTAAGTGAGACCTGCAGCACTCTATTCCAAAGGGGATAATAAGTCATCTTTATATTTTATGTGTTTATCTACTATTTATATATTAAGATGTTTAAATATAAACATATACACAAATTCTTCAGGATTGTGCTTTTAAGCCTTTTGTGTGCGGGTTCTTTGCTTCCATCATTCAGAGCATCTGAGCTTGCGGCAAAGCCTTACTTAGTTTTCCTTTTGGAAGATGGTAGAAGTGGGCAGTTATTATAGAATATGTGATTTCAAGCCTTAACAGAATCCCAAGGGAACTTACAATAACTGCAATACACTAGTTAATGTCCATCACCAAACTGTCTATAAAAGTCCTTTAACTTGGAAAAAAGGTTATAATCAGTCAGTTAACTTAAGTGAAAAGCCACAGAGTAAAAACCTTCAATTTTGAAATAATTTAAGATGTTTGGAAGCATTCAGTACAGTGCTAAGTCAGGAGGGAGAAATGGCCATGATTCCCTGACCCTGACGTTTTTAAACAAAAATGAATATTTAGGTTCCCAGAAGGTCAACAGAGAATGAAGCTGTCAGAATGAGGGCTGTGAGTTGTGGGAACTCTACATCCTCTAAGGGGCAGGTGACCGACCGGGGTGTGGCCAGTCTTGCTGGTGAGCGTGTCTACTACATTCAGAGTTTAGCATGATCCTGATAACTCATGTCCTCTCTGGATAAGAATCTCCTCAGGTGTAATGTGTGATGAGCACACGCTCCAGCATCCCTGACATCCCTCATGCAAGCCTCATTTAATTGTGGATGAATCTTATCCGAGTCAGCGCTCTGCTGACAGGAGAGAACTCTGAGCAGGCTTCCTGGTGCCTTCCAGAGGCGGTTCAAGGTTTGTCAGGAATTGAGGCAGATGTCGCTCTCCTTAAGGTGGTATTTCCATATTCTACTGTGAGTGGGATAATGAACTCTATAAGAATGAAAATGTCTATTTGTTATGTCAGAGGGAGACCCACTTCTTGATCTGCGATTCCTTTAAAGAAAATTGAAATTAAAATATAAAGAAAGAAAATCCAGGTACTTTATTCACCCTGTGATGAAAGCAATAAAAACAATTCTGAAAAAAGCCATAAATCATAATCTTATTATGATTTTGATTACATTAGCATTACAATTTTAAAGATCTACTAAATATAATGTTGCTATTCCCCTCAAATTATTATTCCTCCTTCCTTTACCTCCTTCCAGAGGAGAAGAATATGTGTTGTGTGCTTACTGGAATAGTGAGTGACCAGCTACCTTGGTTGGGTAGCAATCAACCAATTCCCCTCTCAATTTTCGTCACACTTAGAATCCAGTTTGCTAGGGAAATAATGAAAACTCTTTCTCCATTTGATTCTCCTCTGGTGGGGATGTTAGTTAGGTGAGGCCATGAATACTGGGCACTTTGGGAAGAACTTTAACTCTTTGCTGCTCAAGTATGGGACAAGCCAACATTTAACTCTTTGAAGGTGACTTTCACTTGACTGAGTGGACTTAACCTAAGGCATATTTATATAGTCACGCTTAGTGATACCTATCTGCATCCCCACTACTCAGAAGGCCAAAGAAAAAGGATCCAAGTTCAAAGCCTGCCTCCATTTCATGAAGAGTTCAAGACCAGCCTGCTCTACTGAGTGAGCTTCTATCTCAAAACACAAAGAGAGCCACAGTTGAAGCTCAGCAGTAAAGCACCAGTTTCAGATCTACAAGGCCCAGGCTTCAGTTGCCAATACTGGGGAACAAACAGGATGCATTATAACCTGAAAAAGATTAGGGCATGAATGAAATTTCTATGGGTTTACTATTCGTTTTTGGTGTTTCAAGACCAGAATGTGGAAGATCTAAACATCAGGAATTGGAGCTTGATCTCTCAAGACCAAACTCTTCGAGACTGCAGAGATGGCCACACCAAACTCAACACACCTCCCTGCTGTCAAAGACCAAAGCCAGTCACTGTTTCCTTGAGCTTCATTCTCTTGTTTCTAGACTTTCAATTGTCTCAGGGCAATTAGTTGTTTCAGTTAATACATAAATCACATTGCTATTATGACTTGATGAGAATCTAGAACTCACAGCAATCACTTTTACAATAAATATCCAATGCTTTGAAAATAGTGCTGCATGGTTGAATGAACTCCCCAAAGTTCTTGTTAGAGTAAGGCCATATTGGTAGGTGAAGACTGATAGGAATCTAGACCTTAGGCCCACCTTCCTGAGTGGATGAACGAGAGTCTTGCTGGAATGGGTGTGTTCTCCCAGAAGGCGGCTCCTGCTGCTGGCTCACTCTCACCCTTTCATACTGTGCCCTGTGATGATACAACATGCCAGATGTTGGCACCATGCCCTGGGACCTCACAGCCTCCAGAATCGTGAGCCAATAAACTGCACAAGTTACCCAGTCAGTAGTACGCAATTACAACAGGAGAAAAGAAGGTAAAAAGACAGATGCCAATCAGACCAGAGGTGCCAAAGCCAAGAAACATAGAGACAATTTGCTCTAAGTTTGACTCCATTCCTTTCCAGTCATCTGAGGAGATCTTTCATGTAAGTAGCTGGCCTTCCATTCCATTGCTTTACAGCTTCCTGCTCTTTCTATATTATGCAAGTGTGAAGTTTATGTTCCCACCACGTCTTTGGAACTATTAATTACACACAAAGAGTTATTTCTTTCCCATTAAACACCTGGCAGAGATGAACCTGTAGGAGCTTACGGGAAGAAAATGGCAACAAAGCACTATAGAGTGAGTAGAACACAGCAATAAAATCTATGAATCGGAAGACCCTGACCAGTATTAGAGAGGGCCATGAAATGGCAGAACTGTGGTCGTACACTGTTACTGGATTGTTTGACTTGATTCCCACAGTAGCTCGTTATGTCCACACAACAGATGGGGAGACTGAGGCTGGAGAGTTTAAGCTCCTGGCCCACCTTGTGTTTCTTCATACCTATTAAGGCTGCATGTCCAGCATGGTGTGTCTGAATTCCTTGCCTAGCTTCTTGGCACAGCACTAAATTTCTATCTGAGGTGTTCACATGGGCAAAAATGATTCTAATAGTGGGTGGCAATCTTTCGGTTCAGATCCAGAGAGCACACAGGACATAAATCCCCATGTGGGAACAATGATGGGGGTGTTCAATGAGAATTAGTGACCTGGGTTCTCTAAATCAGAGGAAGCTGAAGGGCAAGGTAGGTAGCACTCACGCCCTAATGCTACAGAGCTTATTTTGGGGGGCAATTTTGGGAGCTTCCCTGCTAAGTTTTCGCTTTTAATGTCCAGGTAACCTCTGGGAAGGAAGCGTTGCCTCGAGGAGGCAAGAATTTCTCGGGACTGGGATAGAAAATTCCATATTGTAAATGCCAGCTTCCCATTCAGCTTCTCATTCTCTCCAGACTCTACTGTGTTGTCTACTCCCTGAGCCTGAAGCAAGGGGGCTGGGGATGCATTGGTTCTGGACTAAGAACAAGAAGAAGCTTTGGTTTTATATCCCCTTTTGTTAGAAGGTCAGCTGCTTCCAAAAACCTGGTGACAGACACTTTAATAAGGGGACTTTACGGCTGAAATACAGTGCTCACCTGCCCTGGGGAATGTTGGCCGCTTGTCTTCCCACTGCCTTTATTCTGTTAAACAAACTGCAATATGACCTGCCTGAAGAGAAAATATTTATTCAGATCAAGGAAAGGACTTTAATATGTGAAAGAGGTTTGAATGGAACTCTCATGGAGAAGGAAAGGAGAAGAAAGAAAACACTTCTTGCAAATTACATTCTGCTAGCCATTCAACCATGGACAATACTACACAACCATGCTAAGGCATTGTGAAAGGAGATCTTCCTCATCTCAGGGATAGGCTAAAATCTAATCTCAAACAGCAGTCCCTAGTGTGTGTTTTATTAAACAAAATAAACCTTTAATTTTAGACCTAAATACATCAACATTTACAAAACTGTGCATACCATATAATGTTAATATTTTTAAAAAGTTGTACAACCTTCACACACAAACAGGAACATATACACAAGCACACATGCACAGGCACACACACAGGCACACTAAGCACAGTGTTCTCTTGTCAGTTTCTCTAGCAAAAAATTCCTTCCTTTGTTCTGTTACTGTAATTCGCAAATCAGTCAATGGAAACTCATCAAAATACTTAATATTACTAAAGATGTCCTGTGTTTATCAGGTATTGCTACCAATGTGTTAATAGTCTCAGTAATGAACAGTTGACATATTGTGACATATAACCACACTCAAATGAATGTTTGCTTATAATATATTCAGGGTTCTGAAATGCCTGTCTCTGGCCTTTACCCAGTTTCTTGCCATTTTGGTTTTGTTTTTCTGAGAGAGCATTTTGTTATATAGTCCATGTTGGTCTCAAACTTACTATGTGGCCCAGGCTGGCCTTGAACCTCTTGCCTCAGATCTTCAAATAGGACCTTAGGACCACAGGCAGAAGCACCATGGCAGCTGACAATTCTGTTTTCTTCCTTCCTGTTTCCACTATCCTTCAAGGGTTTTGGAAGTGCCTGTGAGTTTCCCCATATGAAAGATTCCCAATCTTCAGTTGAAGACACAGGAAGCAGAAAGTCATTTTAGAGTATGGCTTAAGAGCCGGCTTGGTTTCTAGTAATGGAGAAAAATACATTCAGATGAAGTTGCGGTTTATTAAGCCCGGCTAAAGGCTCCCTATTTATCAGCCCACCAGCCAGCTTCTTTCCTCAGGGACATTTATTACTGTAGAAGCAGGCCAGTTTTGGACTCACAGATAGGTAGGGACCCAGAAGCTCAGGGAAAGCTGCAGCCAAGGGAGAGGGCTTCTGTCCTTACTTTTGTTTTCTTTGTCATTCAGCAGCAGTCTTCCCCCCCCCCCCCCCCAGCAAGTTTAGGGCCTTGTCTGAAGCTCACAGGCTTCACAAAGGAGCTGGCAGCCATTCCCCTCTGTTTACCATCTCGGCTGAGAAACAAAGGAAGATAGGCGCCCAGCAACAGAAGCACAGCAGGAAGAATTTAAGTTGGCCCCGATGTTCAGAAGCCAAAGTTAAGCCAGAGAGTCAATAGCAGCCTTCTTCTCCCAGAAACCCCTTGACTCCGCTGTACTGGCTGGCAGGGGCTTTAAGTGGGGAAGTGCGAACAATGCTTGCAAAGGCAGAACTCAGAGAGCAGAGAGGTTGGTGCCTGTTGAGAAACTGTCTGCTATGCAAAGGCAGAACTCAGAGAGCAGAGAGGTTGGTGCCTGTTGAGAAACTGCTATGAACAGGTTCCACTCAGCTCTCCAGCGTTGAGGTTTTGGAGGCAGATGAGATGTCGTAGGCCTTTGCAACAATCTATAATAACGTAGACAGATAGATGCTCACGTGTCTCCACAGCCAGGTAGCTCCAAATGGAAAGAGGTGGGGAGGCTTTCTGTGGTTCAGTCATTTGTAGTTTGTCTTTTTCAGACATAATCCAGAGACACTGTGAGAGTCTAGCATTAGCAGGGCTCTCCCTAACACAGGTAACTCGGGAGAATGTCTCCATTACCTGTGACCGCCAGCAAACCGCTGTGTATTACCCTGTGTGTGCTAGTCCACTGACACTGTCCTCCAGCAGACAGGATGAGCGTTGCCCTCTGAACCGCAGCCCCCCACATCTCCTTCCCTTCTGATGTCACACTCTTTAAAACGTATTTGAATGTCACCTGCTTCAGGGTACCAGAATATAGGGGGGAACTTTTCCTAACATCAGAAGAAACTTGATCTATGCCAAAAAGATATCCAAAAAACATTTCCCAACCATTTATAGCACTAATACACGAAAATCTCTGCCATCTGCACGGTTTTCAAATTCTTCAGGTAATTTTTCAAGTTTTTCTAGCTTTTTCTCCACAAGCACTGTTTGAGTGGGGCAGCAATTCCCCCTTGCCTGCAGCAACAGTAACTGAAGGTCAAATGCCATCAAAATACTCAGTCAACAACCTGAGGATAACTGTCCCACGTCGTAAATCACACTGGCAGGGTGTATTGTCATGGCTCTTTGGCTGTCCCACAGCATAAGCCACATTGGCACGGCGTATTGTCATGGCTCTTCGCTAAGCCACTAATCACTGTTCATCTTATCTCGTCCCTTGTATAAATCAATTAAAGTCTGTCATATGTGTGAGTATTCGGAATTGGAAAACACACAATATATTGCTCCTTACACTGTTCATAGTTTCAGTCACTAATTGGTATTCTCAAAAGTTATCCTCCATGGACAAGAGGGGAAATGTGTTTCTCTTCATACAGTGGAGAGGCCAAGGCTGAGAACAAAGAAATAACTTTTGCTCTAAGACCCAGAACAAGGACTGATCTCCCAGGTTCTTGGTGCATAGAAGCCCTACTCTTACAGACATGGAGGGGTTTAGTCCATTTACAGCACCGTAAATGCCACAGAGTCAATGATTCTCAAGAGAAACCAAGCACAGTCTGAAGAAGCCAGCAACCCACCAGAGACCTGTTGAAGTGTGGTGTTGTAATACGGGCTACGTTCCTGGCACCCAGCCACCCGCATGGCTAGCTTTATACCCGAAATAATTATAGGGAAACTGTATTCATTTAAACACTGCTTGGCCCATTAGTTCCAACCTCTTATTGACTAACCCTTACATATTGATCTAACCCATTTCTAATAATCTGTGTAGCCCACGAGGTGGCTTACCAGGGAAGATCTTAACCTGCGTCTGTCTGGAGTGGGAGAATCATGGCGACTGACCTGACTCAGCTTCTTTCTCCCAGCATTCTGTTCTGTCTACTCCGCCTACCTAATTTTCTGTCCTATCAGAGGCCAAGCAGTTTCTTTATTACTTAACCAATGAAACAACAGATAGAAAGATGACCCTCCTCCATCAGTGTGGCAAACTCATGGATAGAGAGCAAAGAATAGAGATATGGGTCTCTCTGCTTTTCTTCTTTTACAGCCACTAATCGTATTCTGGAGTCCTACCTTCAGGACTGCGATGTATTCCTCATTGGCTTCCAATGGCACACATCCCATCACCGTGAATTTGGAGATAAAGTTTCAAACACAAGAACTTGAAAAAACACAGACAAGCCAAGCTCTGCCATGGTTTCAGACAGAGAAAGGAAGCATCACTACACAAGGGAATTTGTTGCTCCTCAGTAGATGGTACTTCACGTTATAGCTGACTGACTGAAAGACAAGTCATGGGCCATGTTTTCTGAAAGAGTGTGGATATAGATGTGATGGGCAGTATATGTGTGTGCGGGCATTCCCCTCAAACAGATGCAAGGAGGGGGGGGAGTTGAGGGTGCTCTCAGTAGGAAGCTTCATCCCAGCCTCCTGGCATCCATCTTTGGAATGCTGGGCAGAAAGCTCCATTCCAAGCTCCCTCCCCTGAGAGTTGCCTCTGTCCAAACTCCATGTCCAAGAAAGCCCTCCAAATGTTGACCCCTCCCCAGGGAGGGTCAGGACCACTCCCACAGGCTATTTAAACTGCCCCCCAGAGAATAAACACGTGGTCTCCCCTTTTCCTCTCTTTCCCTCCGTGTTTTCCCAGGACCACCCTGGAGCTCTTGCACCCAATTAAGCATAGATATCTTTTAATTTGGTCTGATATGATCTGACTGGGATTATTTGTGTCAGAAGAGAGATTCTTCTTAATAAAATACTTAATAAAATGCCTGCATACTTCAAATTGTTTCTTACTCCCTTCCGCAGAACTGCAGGTAGTTTTATAGATCTCACAATAGATCACAAGGTCTTAAGTGAGCTAAATCTGATGTTACACATCTGTAATCCTAGCACTAAAAATGTTGAGGCAGGAGAATCATGCCCAGGCTGGGCCACATAGACAGACCTAACAACACAACGAGCAAGAAAGGATCAGAAAACTCAGTTTTCTTTTTTCGAAGAAAGGTTTGCTGAAGTAGGCACTATGTCTGTGTAGCCTCGTCTGCATAGCCTCATTTACCTTATTTACATCCTAAAGGCTGATGCCACTGTCTGAGTGTACTGTTCTGACTTGTGCTGTCCTTCCATTCTGCACAAGTAGCTCAGGAACCCACACTATAAAAACCCAAGTGTGGTCTGCTGCCCCCCACGAAAACTTCTCTTTCCTGTAGGAAGTTGCCCCTCAGATTAAGCTGCTCACAAGGAATTGGCACATGTGATCCAATCCCTTTTATGAATTCCCAAACCTAGGGAGACCAGTCCTAAAGCACAAGTCAGGGGTTAGAAACAGGGGTGCTTTGTGGACAGCTCCTAGGATCTTGGTGGTTGAACTGGGGCAGTAGATTATCAGTTCATTCAAGTGACTTTCTGGATCCTGGGTCACTAGGAGCTCTGTGGGAGCAATTCCGGGCTTTCCTTTCTGAAAATAATTAAACTCAGAAGCCTACCAGGAGTTCTGTTTGGATAAGAATCTCAAAACCAAAACTAGTCAACATACATAACCAAAATAAGAAAGTTAAGAAAGAATGGAAGTGGAGAGAGGAACAGAGAGAGAGGGAGAATATGGAGCAGAGGGAGAGCAGAAAGGAAGGAAGGAGACAGGTTGGTTGGCTGCTAGAAAAAAAGTCACAGTAATTCTACTGCAAGGTAAACAATAATAATAATACAATAAATACCTAGCTTCATTTGTTACCCTAGGGTTAATTACTTTAGTAAAATCATACAGGAACTCATTAGATTTGCTTTAATGTAGAGAGCATGGAGAAGCTGTCAGGAGGCAAGGAGTTGCGTTGTGAGGCAGAAGACAAGTCTGAGTTTAAAGTGGGAGTTGACAGTACTACAGAATGCCCAGACAGAATGAAGCCAAATGAAAGGGGGAGCAACTGAGGCAAATTCTAAAAGGAGCAAGGATAAAGAACGGAGCCTGTGCAGAGAAGTGCCCAGAGAAGGTCAGGAGTGAAAACCTCAGTGTCTTCTGTGGGGAAGGGGAAGAAAAACAAAGGCCATGGATGGATGGCAGTGCCCTCCTTCTCTCTCTCTCTCTCTCTCTCTCTCTCTCTCTCTCTCTCTCTCTCTCTCTCTCTCTCTCCTTTAGTAACTCTTAGAGAAACAACCTTCGGTTATCTTAAGAAGATGCACACTCAGAAGTGAGATGAATACAGTCAGTTTAGAAGTTCAAGTGGTCAAAGAGCTGCTCTGTTTCACATTCTCAAGGTAAAAGACTTCCTTGAATTCTCTACTCCAAAACCTGTTACCAGAAGACTAAGGAAGTAGTCCAAGGCCCACTGCTTCAGCTATGAACTCCTGCAAGGACTCCAGTCGTGGGGAAGGATATGCAAATACCGCCAAACCCTAGAAAAGTGAGGAAGTGTATATACACAGTGATTTTTTAAAATATCTTTCTGGCTGTCATACAGTGTAGTGTTTGCGTTCCAATTTTTCTGAAATCCTCATTTCCCGAATAAGAACCCACCAGTATGAGCCCCTGCGACTGCTCGCGTCTCTAGCCTTTCAAGTTGTCTGACCTATTTCTGTCCATTCCCTGCTTTGCTCTGCTCAACTACAAAGAAACTTGGATCCTCTGATTCCATGGTTCTGACTCCTGGCTTTGCAAGGGGGAAGGGATAGATTAATAAAAGGAAATCCGCCATTCAGCCTAGATGCCTTTTAATATGGACTCTAAAGAAGTCTTAAAAGGAAAAAAATAACCTAAAACAACTTTCATGGAGAAGGAAAGACACAAACAAGCTGCATGATAAGCAAAACAACCTTGGCTTTTAATAAATAAAATTTTAAAAGACTCTCCACTGCATAAGGAATTCCTTCAAGTCATAACCACGCTGATTTCACCTTGAAAAATGGCCAAGTGAAATAAAAAGACCTTCAATTTTGTTTCTCTACCACAAAACCAGGGTAAGAGCAGTTGAGCTATTCTGGGTCAGTGAACACCAACTCCAGAAACCTCTGTCCCTGCAATTACTAAAGAGTTATTATGTGAAACTAAACAGGCCACATTCAGAGAAATGTGTGTCGGTGAGGTTTTCTTTATAGACGCTTGTGCACGCGCATGCACACATCACATGTGTCTGTTGGATATGAAAGTAGACACGGGACAATAGAAGGAAAGGGAGAAGTCTATCGAAGAGGGAAGACAAGGAAGGATGTTGTCATATGTGAGTGAAAGGGAAGCAGCCAAAGGGTTAGGAGAGGGTTGGAGAATGGAGGGGGAGATGTTAGGAAATAATCTTTGTATACTGTGAAAGAGGGTCACTTGGATTGGTTTAATAAAAATGAAATGTCCAATAGGTAGGCAGGATTTGGGGGGCAGAGAGAATGCTGGGAAGAAGAAGGGGGAGTTGCCATCAGACACAGAGGGAACAGACATGCAAGGAAAGAGGTAAAAGCCACAAGTTGTATGGTAACACGTAGATAAATAGAAATGGTTAATTTAAGGGACAAGAGTGAGCTTATGAATGGGATGTGCTTTTATAATTAATAACAAGTCTCCATGTCATTTATTCGGGAGCTGACTTGTGGGACAGAGAAAGACTAACTACAGAGAGAGTGTGTATGGTAGGCCAAAAAGAACAAAGTAAAATAGTGTAATCATGTCACAGTGAAACCGTGCCTTCACATGATAGCCAGGATTTCTTAGAGTCAGTTGGTTGATAGAAGAGAGATATTTCCAAACGGACTATGGAGCTAGGGAAAGCATGTGCACAAGAGACCGTCAAAGTCAAACCAAAAGGAACTATTAGACCTGTCAATAACATGGATAATAACTCAGTTTGTACTGGTTTTAATTTGTGCATTAGGTGCCTAGGTGCTAGGAGGAAATAACCCACTTGTCACTAATGAAGAAAGGGACAGGGCTCCTAAAACTGTGCAGCAAATATACTAGGTCATTGTCCTTCATAGTGTAGATAAGAAACAGCAGGTATCCTGGTTGCTTGTCTGGATGTCCTTTGATCAGGACCATACACAGCCCAACCTCACATCCATTGTAACCTCCATCAGTTATCCTCATCCTAAAGTTTGTGATGCAGGAAAAGCTATTGCAGTGCAAAGTATGGGACTTGGAACCGGAATTGGCTGCTCTCAGTGGTTTCCTTTTTGTCCATGATACTTAACACAAAATACAGATGTTCACTGTAGCCAGGTCACATACAGAGAGTAGGCAAGCTAAAATCAGCCATGTTTTTGTCCCTCCAATTCATAAGACTGCTTGCACAGGAAAAAGAGAGTCTGCAGTGTGGGGGTAAGACTATTCTAGACTGTCTGACGTTTATGCCCATGGTGTTGCTTGGAGAACAGTAATTTCATTAGAGAGAAAACACTGAACCCCAAGAGATGATCATAGTTGATGTCTTTTATAGATAATATGTGAACCCTTCAAGCCAATGTGGATACAAAAGTATGAAGCAGAGAGTGAAGATGCCCCCAACTAGATACTGAATGGCAGACAGAAGGACCCTACCTTTCTTCCCCTTCTTCTTTTGAATATGGCAGCTATTTTGCAACCAGGTAAAGGGGAATCTAAGACAATTTCAGAAACAACATGGGAGAAGTAGGGGTTTATTGGGCTAACAATTCCTGCTCATGGTTTCAGGGGGAGTTGAGATGGGACCTGGTGCAGCTACTACCATCACATACACAGTTAAAAGCAAAGAGAGAACCAACAATGAAGGTCATCACCCACAGGCTTGCCCTCAGGCCAACCTGATCTAGACAGCTTCTCCTTAAGACTTGTTTCCTAGTTGATTCTGATGGTGTCAAGGTGTCAGTTAACAACTAACCATCACATCCCTGCACAGAAACACTGTTTTCCCATCTGGGCCAGAATTTCTTCATTTTTCTACCAGTCTCTTCTGCCTTTTTCTCCTCTCTTTCTCTCTCATTTCCTTATTTCCTTCTTTGTCTTCTTTCTCCCTCCTCTATCTTTTCTTATTTGACTAATTAGATCACTTTTATTATGTCATAGAACATCATTGAGGAAATATTTTTTTATTATTCATCTGACCCACCTCTCTTTAAAGACTTACCCACTTCATAAAATTCTTGCCATATTTTCTCCATATAAATTTTTTATCTCTGAGGAATTGCTTTCCATAAATGCATTACCTCTTAAGCATTATTCTCTAGAATAATTAGAAAACATAGTTTTCTCCTTATTACTCAACCTTTGTGAACATGTCAGCTGACAAGAAGACAAAAAAAGACTAAGAATAATGAATTATGCACCATTTCAAAAAAACATGTGTTCCCCCACAGAAGCATGCTCTTCAGTGGGCCCTGAAAGTCAACACACACACAAAGTCAAGACTCAAGCTGACGACTTGCCAGCTATATTTTAATCCTGTGTAAGGGAATGTGCTTGTTAGTCTTTTCTAAACCACTACACCCCAGAGAGTCAGCATGCACTTCTGGAAGAAGAGGGGTTCCACTGTGTCAAGCTGGGCCAGTGCTTCCTGCAGGCTCGGGGTATCAGGGTCATCTGGGGCCAGGTCTGAAACATATCAACTACCTAAGAGAAACTAGAGTTACCTAAAAGGAATCTTCCAGATGTGTCTTGAATACAGTCATCAGCTCTCAGTTGCTGGAGTTTGGAGTCAGTGAGGCTCTGGGGCCAGAACTTTGGGATCAGAATGCCAAAAGGGAAACTACTGCCCAGGATAGAATATAGTACGTGCCTCCGTGGAAAAGCCAAGGACAAAGCACTTGGAAGAAAAATCAACTCACTTCCTTTAGCCCAGTATTAAAAACTCATTCAGCTATGGAAAACTCATCTGCTTTTCTCATTCGGCCTTCACTCAGAACCAGAATCTACCTAATAACAATATTCCATTGAATACAATATGGGAAAAAACAAATAAAAGCAGATTCAGGGGTGTCACAACCTTCTACAATTATACTTGGGATCTTATTTTCACATATACTCGATTAGAAATGACAGATAATTCTGGCAGATAGGTCTCAATGCCCTGGTTCCCATCGAATGTCCCTTATTCTCATGTACATATATTTCCAGAAAGGTACATGAAAAACTGACTTTTTAAAAGCCAATTCCCATAATACCTTGAATCCCCAATCTTCTAAGTTTCTTAATTGTGTGGACCAAGGCTTTCATTTTCCCATCAGTATCACATTGCACAGGATATAAAAGGAATCAATATTTGGTATCAGTGCTGATGGGAGAGACCCACCCTACTGCACTTACTGAACATGGAAAATGATTAAAGCCGTTGTAAAAGGAAAGAAACAAACTCATTTAAAATAACACATAAAGGACCATGAGTGGAGAACGGCTTGATGCTGCCTAAAATCTCAAGCAAGCAAATCGTGTTGCTTGCAAGCACTTTTCCACCATTGTCTGTCATGCAATGAACGAGTTCTGTATCACGTCCACCACTTTGACTGGCTCCAGAGTGTCAAGCAATTACCTCTGCCCCCTCTCCCATCAAGTTCAGCAATTAAAGGAAAACATAGACCACTCTGAGGAAGGCATTGTGAAGCAAACAAATCACTTGACCTGTTACTGCCCGAAATCTTCCATAGTTTCCAAGAATCGATTGACCTACTAGATGAAGGTTTCACAAGAAGGTACTTGCTGTGCTTACTGCTGCAACAATGCAGCGCTGATCACATGCTCTGTAATATCCACCTGAATGAGTGTGACATCAGACTTCACAGTGAGCATGGCTATCTTCTGACAGTGCAGATTTAGAGCACAGCCCCTACCACCTACCTCTATTGCCACCACACTCCCATCTTGCATCACCCGTCCAGATGTGAGCCTCTTGATTTTTGAGGCATGTTTCTTAAACATTTATCTTCAACTAAACTTATCTGGGACTTCTGCTTATTCAATAAAAGGGCTCATTAATGTTGACTGTATTTCAGCAAAGCAATGCTTTTACCTTTATGGATATTTTCATCCAAAATCCTATAAATACATTTATTTCTGTAAGTTGGAATTCTTTTACCTGACTTCATGTCCCAAGAATCTAAAGCCAAGGGGAAATGGTCAATTAAGATTAAATGAAAGGAAAAGGAGGAAGATCCTTTTCTTAGGGCAACGAGCATTCTAAAACAAAATATCTCACTGTTAGACATCACTATATTCTTACCCTTTACATATACCTCTAATTTTTATTTTATTATTATTATTATTATTATTTTGGTTTTTCGAGACAGGGTTTCTCTGTGGCTTTGGAGCCTGTCCTGGAACTCTACTCTGTAGACCAGGCTGGTCTCGAACTCACAGAGATACCTCTAAATTTTAAAATGAAGCCCAAATCTCCAGGACCTTAGCAATAATATAAAGTCGTAAAGGTTGAGAAAGCCTGGAAAAGATTAATTTGGAAAACACAAAGAAACCAAAGGCATAGAACACCATCTTTCCATTAGTGGGAAAGCAGTCTTCATACTCAGAAGTTCCGTGGGAAATCACTCCCTGATTCGCTGGTTGATTGATGAGGGATGGGACATCAGGGATGTCATTCCTTTGTCTAGGTCTCAGTTTGACACACACTGAGGTCAGGATTTGCACTATACTGTAAAATGTCGAGGGACCTGTGGTTTGCCAAGTCCTTCACAAAGCATTTTGAAAGTAAAGACAGAGACAACTTCCCTCAAAAAATTCTGGAATTGGCAGGAGGTTTATAATAACCCTTCATTTCTGTCTTTTTGGACCAGGCTTCCCTGACAGGTGGAGTCTTCTCTACTGAATAAATACAAATAAAACATGGGATTTTTAGGATCATAGCATCATGTTGCTAGCTTGAGGAGGCAGGGTCTCTTAGAAGAAATCCTCCAAGCCAGTCGGTTCAGTCTCCCAGCAAGGTCAGACTCCTTTCCACAGGTCTTCAGTAAGTCAAACATCGTGTCTTGGAACTGTAGAGCTGCCAGGAGAAAAACCTGTGGGAAAGATGAACAATCTAAAAAGATATAAGGTGTCACTATTCAGCCTTGAATGTGTGGTGACTGCTATGGAGAAGCCATAAGCTTTTGTAACAGATGTTGGTCTAGCAAAGGAACTTGGTAATTGGGAGAGAGCCTGACTTCATGTATATCTTCCTCACAGCACACTTGGCAAGTGTCCAGGACTTTGAAGAACAAGTTCTTTCCTCAATCAACAGCCATGTCTCTCTTTTGCTAATTTCAGAAGCAAATACAGTTAAACAACAATAACTAACTCAAAATTCAACCAATCAAACAAGCAAAAACCTCTTTAGCCTCAGGGAATGTGGCAGATCTGTAAGTGCTGAACTACAGAAAAACTGCAGGGATATCCAGTAGGGGAAAGAAGAAAAAAAAAAGAACAACTCTGACATTTTCTTAAGCCAAACTAATGCCAACACCGAGGAAGAATGGTACAAGTCTCCATGTCCTCGTGCTCAGAAGGAAAGGAAGGGAAGTACTTTGCTCTTGCAAGCTCCTGATTTTATTTATTCATTCATTTTTGTTTTGACAGCTGCACTGGGGAATACTTTTTTTCTGATAATGCTAAGTAATCAGAACACTCTAGAATCTTGGCCATATTGAAGTGAATTGAAAATGATGTCATGAAAAAGAATAATTCCCTGTGGTCCCAAATCTAGTACCTTTAGTGATAGGTATGGATGACATGACAAGGAGTCAGATTTGAGAGGAAGACAATGGGGTCATTTATTAGTTTCCCTAGCTCAACACAGGGCAGTTTGATGTCTCCTTGCCCTCTCCTCTCCTCTGGGACTAAGGGTAGAGCAAAACTGGCTGAAAGACCATTCCAAATGTGACTTGATCATTTTTTCCTCAAAACTGGTAGAAAGTAGGAAGTACGCGATTCTTCCAGAAACTTATTTGCATGTGCATTTTTAGCTTAATTCTAGAAAGCAGTTAGAAAATTGATTGACAGTTTGGTTATATAATTTGCCAAGACTAACCTAAGCAGTTAATTGTGATGGAGTCAAGAAGTGAACCATCTCCAGTTTAACTCACATGGGTAGCCGAGGGCATAGCTTTGGCATGATATTGAGAGAATCATTTTAATAGAAATTCATTTAATTTTTTATACCAAAGCAGCCAATAAATATGCATTTGGTATATATTCTGCACGAACAAAGAGTTAAAACTGCCAGGAAGAGTGTTATCACAGGGCACAGGTTGGTTCTGAGTCCAGAGCCCTCACTTTGCTTCAGCTGAATGCAACCTCCTCTGCTTATGAAGCTGCACATGGAGGGTCTGTTCTGTGCTTCCTGGCAAGTTCGTCTTCCTAGTCCTGTCTAGTCCTAACTGTGCTTTGCTGATGCCTTAGCACGGGATAGCAGGCTTTGCAGAACCTCTGAAGGTCGGTCAACCTAGCACTTTCCGCTCATTCTTTACTCGAGGACTCATTTATTTTCATGATAAACCCTTTGGGAAATCTTTTAATGATCTCATCATTTTTGCATGGTGTGTGAGAGAAGATTTAAAATAAAGCATTTCACTTGAGATCAATACATTATTAAAGATTTTATCTCAAAGTTCATTTAATACAACTTTAATAATATTCATTATGTATGAAGACAAATTTCAACTTTCCCTCATGTATAAGTAATACATTCTGTTTAATTTACTTCACACTTATTTTATAAGAAAAAATTGTAGTTTGTCTATAATTAAAATTTGAAATAATATTATAGCAGGTATTATTTATTTATCTAGGATCAAGTGTTCAACTATTGAATATCTTATCAAATATAAACTTGATTTTTGTTGATGGAAAGGTATATACCACATAGCTTAAAAATTTACCAATTTTTTCCATTTTCATTATTTCATGATTCAATTTGCAACCTATTGACAAGCATAGAGTACATGGATAATATTTAATCTCCATGATTAAGAAAGCAAACGAGACAAAACAGACACTTCAGTTTGCATTTTTTACAACCTGATATTCAGTATTAGCATGTTGATCAGCTCAGCTTGGAAATATGCTCAAGACGATCTCAACAGCATCAGCAGGAATGCCACTTCCCAGTTTCTTGTCAGTTTAAGGGTGCTTCAATGTTTCTTATGATTTCTGTTCTCAATCCATCATCTATTCATGTAAAACATCATGCATGCTTAAGAGTTAAAAATGAGGTTGAGTATGTCAAACACACAGGCAGTGAGCCTGACTCTCAGGCAACTGCGCGTGCTCACGTGATCTTCCTTTACTATGGCGCCTGTTGCCAGGCAAAAGGTCTAGTGAAGGGGTTGGAGAACTCTTTTAAAGAAGTAATTAACGCCCCTAGTTATTGGCCACAGAGATAACACATCGGGACACTGGTTACTACAGCCTTAGCAACCACACTAACCCCCGCCCCACCCCAGCACCAAACCCTCAGTATTTTACTTTGCCTGAAGTACAACTTTAGAGGTGAAATAAACAGTGGCCCAGCATGAAGGGGCAAGGGTTTCCCTTCAGCAGGAAGTTGTAGGGAGTCCCCTGAGCACTGTAACTCCTTAGGGTCTAAAGTCTCTTGTGGCTAAGGAGATGACTCAGTGGCTAAGGTGCCTGGCAATACCATGAAAGCCAGCATCCACAGAAAAAGCTGAGTGAACACCGTGGGCCTTCTCTGAACCTATGCCTATGAAGCAGAGAAGTACAAACTGACCAGACAAACTAAAGAATCCGTGAGCTCTCAGTTCAAGAGACCTGGCTTCAGTGTGTAAGGTGCAGAGTGATCAAGAAAGACACGCAACCTCCAGTCTCAGCCCTCAACACACAAACACACCACTTATACTCGTGAGCAATAAAAAGAATGATAAAGACAGAATCAGACAGGAAAACCCAGCTCCCATCCCAAGACCCACAATAAGCAAACACTGGAAGCAAATAAAACAAGCATTCAGCATAGGGTTCTTCCTAACTCAGTAAGACTAAAATTCCCTTACCTGCCACCAAACCAGGACAGAATTGGTTTTTTCTTTGCTTAGGCCATCAAAAAATGTTGCAATTGTTATAGAGCCTTTTGTTTTGTTTTGTTTGCAATGGCTGAAATTGAACTTAGGACTTTGAGCATGCTTGGCGAGTACTATAGACCCAGCCTTTCTGTAAATGTGAAAATTACCAAGTCTGAGTTTGTTTGAGGAGGTTTCATACCAAAACATACAACACACACATCACTCTGCTCTCCTCTGAACCTTAGAATCCATTAAAATTATTGAATGCACTTGTTTGTTAACTAGCCAAATATTACAAAAGTTCTTAGGTTAGGAAAAAATCTGAGAGGAAACTACACTGTGTTTTGTATATGTGTAGAGAAAGACATCAGGGCATGATAACTATGCTCAGCTCCTAGTCTCTAAGAGTTTATTATACAGTTGACTTTACACTAATAAAGCATGTGCATTCTTAAAATTATCTGTACTCTGCAATACCACACAGTAAACCAAATAGCTAATCAGGCAGAAGAGGCTTGGGGAAAATCACCATCAAAACATTGTGTATAAGTTACCTTTTGGAAAGCAAGAAGCTCTCCAAACAATAACAAAATGGTAGCAAAGTGTATCGTGTTAAGTGGTTAAAAGCTATATGAATACTACAGTAGAGGTTGTGATTTATCTTGTTAAAAAGTCCTAGAATTTGTTGGGAAGATGGTAGGGAAAGGGATGTGAGCCACCCTGAATTTCCTGGTTCGTTACTGTGAAGTGGTGGGAAGCATGTTCTGAACTCGGGTGGAAAGTTGCTGAACCAAGAGGATGGTTAAGGTTCATAAGATGGACAAGGGTGCCCTTGCGGCATTCCTGTGAAGCTTCAGTTCTGGTTTCTATATCACTTGGTGCTTCTCCAAGGATCTCCATATTCTGAGCTTTGATGCAATGCAGAGCGCCAAGAATCTCAAGATTTTTCAAGACTGTCTGAACTATGGAAGGTACCAAAAGGAAGAAGTTTTAATGGGAAAAACACATGCTTTGGTCACAGATCAGCCCTTAGTCTGTGGTTAAGAGGCCTCAGCTGGTAAATGAGGAGCACCTGGGAACCTTCTGCGTAGGATAAATATTTCTCTGCAGGAAGAACATTCCTTCTGTTTAAGGAGACGATGAAGCTCACCCAAAATACACAGGCAGAAGAATGTTTTCAACTGGCCGTGCTTTTCCCACCCATCACCACGAGGCTTCTGTGACAGTCAGACTGGAGTTCCCAGCAATTTCCAAGGCAACTATTGTTAGTATGGTTGACACAGAAGCCAGTTCGTGTCTTGCGTGGTAGAAAATGACTAGCGGACCCAAGAGTCTTTCAGATAACTCAGTTGTTTTCCAAAACTAGGATATCATTCCATAAGAAGTCCCGTTTTCTCAGCTTATATATAAGACGATGTATGTATGTGCCTTGCTCTTCTCCACATGCAACAAAAGTGGGGCAAAAGAGAGCACCTCTTACTCAGTAGGCTTGTCAGACTCTAAAAACCCCCAGGATATCACATTCAATGAACACCCACTGTGACCTTGACAGTGGTGCAGATTTATCAAGGCTGCATTATTTATACTTCACAAGTGAGTCCATTGAACACAACTCTAGGTGTGGCATGTGTACTCTGACCTACTGAATGGCCTGGTCTCTTGAGGGAGTCCTCTCTGATGAGATAACTGAGGGGTGATGGGAGAGAAGCAACACTGGACCATGTCGGGGGACTCTATTTTGCTCTGCTCCTTTCTGATACCCTTTCTTTGTTTCCTAGCTGCTGGGATGTGAACTGTTCTTTTCCATGTCCTCACCATCATGAAGGACTTTGAAATCCTGAGCCACAAGTCTTTCCTCCTATAAGTTGGGTTTCCTGGGTATTTTGTGACAAATAAGTCCAACTAATGTAAAGAGGCTAGTGACAAGGTCAGGGTTAATGACGCTAAAACCAGGAAACTATCCCACATAAGCGCCAGGAGCCCTGGTCAGATCAAGAAAACAAACCTTCCCCTTTAATGGGTAACCTTTTGGATTTGGTATCTAGATCGCTCTTGGCTCTGCTCAAAGTTGATTCACTAAGTAGAAACAGTGCACTTTACTCCCATCAACATATTGCTTAAGTGACTGAGTCAACGAATTCTTCTGAAGGAGAGAGGCCATGCATGCTCTTTGAAACAAATTCTATAAAGAAAAATATAAAATAAGTTGGTCTAAATTGGGTATTCAAATATAAACTCTCCTTCATTTATGAATCATTGGATAGATTCATAAGCAGAACTACAAAGTAACACAGGTCACACACGGAGCATCAGCCTTAAGAGAAAATGCCATTAAAGGGATCTCTAGCAAAATGCATCAAACTCCCCTACCAAATACTCCCTGTAAGTAACCAGCTCTTGCAAAAATTATAGAAAAAAGTGGAGTCTTTGTAAAAATAAAACAAAAAAGTTCAATTAGTTTCCAACTGTATGAATCCAAGGGTGGCATCCCATATTTTTGATCTTGTTCTAATTTTTCTATAAGATAACTAGCTACAGGTATTCAAGTTCCAATTGTTTTAATGAGGTGAGGTTGAAAAAACACAATCTTAAGATCTATATATTTCTCATCTGATTTTTATAGCTAAGATTCTTTTTACCTATGGTTCAATTTGTATTTACATTCTGGATGGCAACTTTCATTTATCAAACTAACTGCCAACAGGTGTAACTCCATTAATAATGACTGAATATCTTCACATAGATTACTAATGTTCTTTGTAATTTTTAATTGACAAGTCACAATGTGATGAATTAAAATAGTGTTGTCTTGGAAAGATCACAGCTCCTGTTCCCAGAGTTTACTAGCATCATTGTAAAGATGGCCTTGGATATACTACAACTCTTCAAGGCCAAAAAAAAAAAATGTAAATGGAAAAAACAGGGAATCAAAAGTTTGTTGCTTGTTTTTCCTTTAAGACAATGAAATACATTCTTTTTACAGTTATAGATTGCTCTGATTGCTTTCCATTCAAATATTAAAAGAAAAAAGACCCAGAGAGGTCTAATAAGATGAGCTACAGAAGTCAAGAAAAAAAAATCTCATTTCAATCTTCCCTCTAGACCCAATTAGTTGGAAGCCTTAGAAAGAGAACAATGCACCAATTCTTTGCAGCAACAGATTACAGAAGCCCTTCCTTTTTAGTCAGAGTAGTGACAGATAACAGCATAATAAACTCAGCAGGCATGCCTGCAATACACACTTCTCAGTGAGCTCCTCCTCTGGTCCCCAAAGAACTGTGTGTCAGAACTCCTGCCTGCCTGCTCCACCCTTCCTTCCCTGTCTGGATAGCAGGAGCCAAGCAAGGCAACCACTCTCCCTTTCTTAGAAACCTTGTCCTAGAAGAGGAGAGGGTCCTGATAATCACTCACAGAGTTGAAGTACTGGCCATGAACCCAATACACAGGAAGAAGCCCCTTATCTTGAATGGTGCTGCTTACAAGTTCTGAGCCTGCCCTACTTCTGTCTCTCAAGGAAAAAAATGTGTGCAGCTCTCCTCTCCCACCATGTGTGTGTTCATGTGTGTGCAAGAAAGAGAAAATGCATACACCAATGCATGGATGAGGAGGAAAGGGCAAGAAAGAGAGGAGTGTGAGAACCACATATGGAAGGAGCCTCAGAACAATGAGGCCAGGACCTCCAAGGGCTGCATTCTGGGGCAGCAGGTTTTCAATACAAGACTTCATGGCTTTGCAGGAAAATGGGTTGTGGGGACACATAACACAAAACAAGTAACTGAAAGAAGAAATCAGACACAAAAGGAGCTGACTGAACTACCAGTGATCAGTTCCCTATGTGTTCTCAGTTTTCATTTTCATGCAGCCTGAGGAATGACTCCACCCCCTTGCTAGAAAGTTTCAGTTCCCCAGGGTGCTGAATTCCAGAGGACCCAATTAACACCATACTTGGCTAGCTCCCTGGTATGATCTATATGAAATAAGCTGCCTTTAGCAGCACTTGAAAAGAAGAGAGCCTGCTCTAATTTATGCCCTATGTAGAGTGACAGCCAAGTGGGGTGACAGGAGGGGGTACCCACATGTCAGACACAAAGTAGGCTCTGAGTCAATGGAATCTGCTTTAGACCTTCATGTTGAAGGGAGTTCTGAGTCAGTGAGTTGCCCAGAGGTACTTTCAAGCTTTTCTAGGTGGGGCTGACCACTGGTCATGACCTCATCCTGGTGTTTCTGCCTGGGAAGTGTGACCTTCACAGGAGGTCTTCCTTACTAGTTGGTGTTTTGTCCCACTGGTTTTAATTCTGTTTTGTTGTCAGAAGACTGAATTTTGTCATAACCCAGAGACAAAGCAAGATGGCAAACAGCACAGCATTTACATAGTCATCTTGCTGTCACTGAAAGAAGACTGCTCTTCTGAAGTTTGCTTTGGCTCTTCATTGTATTGTTTTCAGGATGACTAGCTTCATCTGGGATACACTGATTTCTAGACGCTGTGCTTGACACGCCTTGTTCTCTCTCTCTCTCTTCTTCCCCCCCCTCCCCCCTCTTTTCCCCTTCCCTTTCTCTCTCTCTCTCTCTCTCTCTCTCTCTCTCTCTCACACACACACACACACACACACACACGATAAGGGACTTGAAAGAAAAGACCATGCTTTTCCTATTACAGCTCTAATCCTCCGGGTTCAGGAGCTGTGTGGCTAGAAATAGAACGTGCATGTTTAAGTTGGGAGCTTCAATAGACACACACATCTGGCTACATCACCTTCTGATAAAATTGTAAAGGATCAAATTTCTGTAAGAATGAGCTCAATTTAGAATTTTCATATAAAAGGAGACCACTAATTCCCATGAGTCAGTAAAGGTCTTAAAGAGTTAAGTCACAGATTCTGAAAGCCTGTGTTTAAATAATCTTCAAGCAATGACACAGGCTGAGAAGGGACATAAAATTAGTAAGTGCCAGGAATGAGGGGCTGTCAACACTAACTCCGAATTTCATGCTTCTTGGCCTAATGCTGTGTTTTATTTAATACAGATCTCCCTATGAATAATTGGTCTCTTCTTGTGGGGTCTGGTCCTTTAGCATCTACTATGGAGGAACTTGTACTGTGAACTTATTTGAGAGACACATGACCCAAAGAACCATGTGTGCAGGGTTAGGTCTGGGCTGGTAGCTGGAACCTACAGCGGCCTTTCATGGAACGCCTATGATGCATCTCTCCCAGCCTCCTTTCCAAGCCTCCCTCTCCAGCCTCTCAGGGGCATCCCTCAGGAACAAGATTGCTTGGATGAGCAAAACTGGTCACTCTGCTCTCTGGAATGTTGCTTGTGTCTCACTGGATTATATTTCTGTCTGGCCAGGGAGTGAGCCAAATTAAACAAGGGAAAGCTTCTGAAATATTGTATTTTGGCTCATAGATCATGTTGTTTTCTCTTGTGCTGTTTTGGAAAATGAGTTGGGTTGAACTGTCCTGCAGGGGCTCGTGAGAGAGAATTCTCTGGCATCAAAAGCAGTCTAGGTGTTGAGAAGCCTGATGCTAACCCAACATGGGAAAAATATAAATTTTTCCAACTTAAATGTAAGTAAAGATCCCTGGGAGAAACAAAGCCTTTCAGAACTTCAGTCAGGAGAAACTGGGGAGCATTGCTATGGATGGCCATGCCATTAGACAAAGCTGGAAGGCTCTTCACTGAAACAAGACCATGGAAGATGGTAGGAAGACAGCACCTTACAAAGCTAAAAGTAAAATAGCAACAAGGAGATGCCTATTGTCTCCTTCTGGAACACAAAGTTTCCATCCACCCTGCCCTCAGCCCTCCCCGATGGCTGTTAACACACAATGATTGTCACATGCTAATTATACGTTAATTATTGCTGATATCGGGAACTAAAAAATACCTCGCTGGTTCTTATTAAAGGTTGCACGTTATGTCATTTTGTTTGTTCAGAATTCAACACAGGAATCTGCGCAGACATTCCCTGTTGAGCTACCTCTGTCTCCCCAGTCTATAAGATCTTCTTAAATTTTGTCTCTCACAATGTTGGCATTTGAAGAGTGCTGGTTTGTAGTATTGTGAACTGCCTTGTTGGAGGAGGCTGCTTGTGTGTCCCAGCCACCCAGCCATGAAATAACCACTCAGAAACTGTATTATTTGCAATACTGTTTGGCCAATGGCTTAAGCATATTTCTGGCTAAACTCATATCCTAAACTAACCCATCTCTATTAATCTGTGTATCACCACATGGCTGTGGCTTACTGGCTAAAGTTACAACCAGCGTCTGTCTCCAGCGGCTCTATGGCATCTCTCTGACTCCGCCCTTCTTCCTCCCAGCATTCAGCCTAGTTTCCTCTGCCTACCAAAGTTCTGCTTTGCCATAGGTTCAAAGCAGTTTCTTTATTCATTAATGGTAATCACAGAACACAGAGGGAAATCCCACATCACCATCTCTTAATTTGGTTCTACCTGGTGCATTCTCAAGATTAATTCTTTTTTTTTTTAAAGATTTATTTATTTATTAAGCATACAATGCTGGCAAGGAAGGCACCAGGTCTCATTACAGATGGTTGTGAGCCACCATGTGGTTGCTGGGAATTGAACTCGGGACCTCCAGAAGAACAGCCAGTGCTCTTACCCTCTGAGCCATCTCTCCAGCCCCTCTCAAGATTAATTCTATCACCATATCCAGAAGATGGGATCACTCCAGGAATCCTGACATGCAGAAATTTGGTCTTTTGTGACTTTTCTAGGCCTGATTATTATGAATTAACAGTTTCCCCTTTAAGTCTATGCCTTTTTTTTTCTGGAGTCTTACTCTGGGACTCAGGGAGTATCTTGCTTTTGGTACCTTTTATCCAGTAGCTTTGGCACCTATATATTCTTGATCCTTTGCTTTGATGGTTGCCACATGGTGATTAGTCCACTGTTCTCTTGATTTATCAGTCGGGATCCCGGTAAAAAAAAACAACAACAAAAAAACAAAACAAAACACAAAAAACCTTTTGAACAATCATTTAAAAATTTGATGACCCTTAAACCGATATCATTGTTCTATATTTTAACTGCATAATAGATTCTCTTGGTGCTTCCTGCTCTGTGACAAGGTGAGAAAGCACCAGAGCCCTCCTTCTCCAGCTTCTGCTGGCATGTCAAGACCTTCAACAGCAGCAGAAGGACAAAACAGAACAAACATGTCATCAGCTTCCAAGTAGCGAGGCTTAAACCAGGAGAACTCTGAAAGCAGTGCTAACTTCTTTGAGAAATGCTTACTAAGCTCATGCATGTGCTCTTTCCGGCCCAGCTCAGGGTCCTACAGTTCATTGAATCTTCATGCCCACCCCAGCCCCGCAGTATGAAATGTAGGGTGGCCCCCACATCAGTGCAGTCACCCTCTGTCCACGACCCTGTACCTACTTCTCCAGGCCCCCACATGTCTGCTTTATCTCAGCTTGACTGCCTCATCTTTGTCTAGGAAGAATGAGTCAAGTTGCTCTCGGCCACAAACCTAAGTTTTCCTCTTGACTTTCAATCCTGAAATGGTGCCCTCCCTGCTAGAATAAGACTGATCTCACACTTTCCACCCCTGTGTTCTCAATGAAAACAGCCCAGAAATCATCCTTCTTTGCCATTTCACATCTATAAACAAAGGAGACCATTGTAGAGCCAGCTTAGCTACAACCTGTTGGACTTAATTTTCAGTCATGAGAGTCATAGAAATAAAATTAATTCTTCTAGGAGGAAACTTTGTGAGTGCCACACTGTTACAAAGAATAGACACCTTTCTAACTAGCCAGTCTTCAGCATCTTTCCCTTACAACCAGGAGGTTAAGACTCCAGCCCAGAAGCTTGCATCCATATTGATCAGATTTCCAGAAAGATGATATGTGAGAAGCAAGTGAGATCAGTTGCTCCTAAGGAAGCTGGTCTGGAAACTGGCACACAGATGCAGACAGAGCCAAATTTTCACTGAGGCAAAGGTGCAGGCCACAGAATACCTGCTTCCAGGCCTGCTGAGCCCCACAGCCGGAGGCAGCAATGCACAATTAGCTCAACTCCTCCTTGCCTCTGAGGAATAGAACCCCACCTGAAGAGGATTAAGGGAAAAGTCTTATGAGGCAAACAATACAGAGAGGATTGGAAACCATATTGCATAGTTCCTGTATTTTCCAGATACATATTTTTAAAACACCCTTTCAAAACTTGAAAACACCAAACAGAATATGTTGTCAAATCTTTCGGGCTTTCAACTGAAGTCTTCATATAAACATGCAATTCCTAAAACAGGGTCTTGTTTCATTATTTATTATTGGTTTCTAAAACCCTCTAAATTACACTTTAATAGACTGTCAACACTTTCTCATGGTTTATAGCATAAGCTGCTAAATTCATGTTCAAAATGAAATGTTTGAGCAATAATTTGATTCTGACGAACTCAGTTATGACTCTCGCTTTTCTGACTGTGCACCCCAAATAAAAAAGTCTCAAGAAGAAAACAAAAACAGGGAGAACTCTTCATCTAAGCTATATAATAGGAACTCTGAAGTGAACACCTAGTTTTAAATCATAGGAAAAGGGACATAGAACCAGATAATGGGTGTGAGGGTTGATGGGAAAGCATGTCTTCTTGACGTGACATGGCCTCTTCACCCATAGACTCACAGCACCTGGGCAATTGGCTCAAGATGTAAGCCGGATGAGGCCAGTCAATATTCTACTCTGAATAGGGAGGGGCTTTGGAAGTCACCAGCTCTTCAATGACAGAAAGTCAGTTTCCCCAGTGGTATAGCCACTGGTGAGTGCCTAAACTCCAGCAAACAGCCCCCTCCATGCTTATGCAAACAACCCAAATTAACCTCAGTAGGACACACACACATACACACACACAGATGTGAAAATAGGAGTGAACCAGCTAGAAAAAAAGGTTTTAACAGAAAAAAGAGCAGGTCTAAAAGGAGAGGGGTGGGGTGGGGTGGGGGAGTGAATTTGATAGAAAACATATTGTATACATGTCTGAAATTATCAAAATGTTTTAAAACTTAAAAACGTTTCTTGCTCTTAAGTGATTTTTATGGTAACAAATTCAAAGACCTTCTAGAGTCCAGAATCAAAAAGAACCAAGTTCTAAAGCTATCTCCACCTGACTAGAAGTGTAGGACTCAGTTCTTCAAATGCTATGGCAAAGTGCGTCAAAACCTTGAGGTTTTCAATGACCCCAAGAACCTGTGCTTCCAAGGGTCTGAAAGGCAGATGATCTCTGAGTAGATCCTTATGGCAATGTTTACACCGTCTGGGGCTGCTATGTGGTGACAGTAGTAAAAGTGACCAAAAAAAAATCATCTTCTGTCCCTGCAGAAGAGAAAATGATGCAACAGAGGACAAAACCTGGGCCAAAGTGTTAGTGTCAGGTGGTCCTTCCCAATTCAGAAAACATCACAGCTTGGAAAACTAACCTATTCAACTACACTTAAAGAAGTGCCGTGGGGTTTTGTTTGTTCGTTTTTGATTTTTGCTTGGGAACCAGTGGCTTCAAGCTGTCCAGAGTACTGCATCTTCCTCCAGGATGGCTATCCAGTGAGAACCCAAGGACCACTTCACACTGCAGTGATGCAGGAGTCACTGATTCACCACACAGGTTGTAAAGAGCTTGGAGACTCATCCACGACTCACACCCTGGGCAGGACTGGCTCTGCTAATTAGCTGTGCACAGGAATGAAGACAGCACAGCCTGGATCGTTGCTCATCCTCATCATTGTTATTAAGTAAATACCATTTTGGTGAATAAAATTAGACTAAACCCATGTAAGCAAAATGACTTCTTTCCCTTCCTGGAAATCTTATTAACATAACACAGCCAGATAATTAATCAGTACCAGGCAATTGTTAAATGACTAATAAAAACAGTGATTAAAATAATAAAATCCAACTTGAGACTATTTCTTATTCAAAGAAGACTGTGTGCTGTGTTTGGAATTCTCTACCAGTAGGAAAGGAAATGCTTCTAACTACCGAGCCTGTTTGTACACACAGCAATTTCTTTGTTGCTCAAGTGGGCTAATATTCTACTCAGGTGATTTCCACTATCTGTTTTTAGCAATTGTGTTAGACTTTTCCTCTAAGCTAAATGCAAAAATCCAAATAAAATACAATAATGCTAAAAGAAAAAGGGCTGAAAGAACTTGGGAAGTAAAATAAGAGCTTGGGTGGTAATTACAGTTCTCCTCGTCATAATAAAACTACTTGAGGGTTCAGCCGATTAAACACTAGTTTGGTTCATTACGGGATCATTCTAAAACAAAGGCTATCTTTTTCTTCTCTTAGGATTCCAGTTTGTCTCTCAAAAAACCAGTGAGACCTTTAATTATTAATATCCAGTAGTATTTTAATCTTCACAGGGAATAGTCTACATCTTCTGTCAGGCACTTCTTACCACTTTTACCTTCAAAGAAAAGGCAAACGTGACTTTCTGTGCTGGAGGTCATGGTGTACACACACACACACACAATGTATGTGCACGCGTGCATATTCACATGTGAGCATATATCTAGCCCTAGAGTCGAGGAAAGAGCTGCCCATGGCCTTTCCTTGGAATTCTTGGATGTTCTCCAGATTAAGGCTGTACACTGATGACCCACAGCTTCTCCAAGTCCCGTGGAAACAGGGGAGAAGTACATCTTAACCTAATCAAGGCACAGACAGCAAGCTCCAGACCTAACATGAGCCTCAGGAAAATGATGAGGCCATACATTGGATGTGTCTGTCAGTGGGAACTCTGCTTCCGTGCAGAGGTTGTAAAGTAAGTTTGAAGCTCCATCAGCATAAAGGAACGTTGTTATTGAACTGGCTTGTCTGAGACTCCAGGCTAGGCTCAGAAGGAGAACGGTACTTGCTCAGTCTACACAGGTGCTGGCCCTGCTGTGGAGCAGAGTCGGCTCTGCATCTCTTTCCCCCTCCATCAGTCCCAGACCAGAGGACACTAAAGCAGACATGTGGAACAAATGTAAGGATGGCTTGGCTTGCTGGTGGAGATCTGCTGCAAAGTCACCTCTGGTCTTTCCTCTTCATAAGAACAGTGGCCCCTCCAGGGGAAGGAAGCGACATACTACTCCCCAGTCACCTCTGCATCCAGTGCACTCGTTAGCAGTCCCAACTCTAAGCCTTCCTGATCATGTTAGTCACCACTTCGGAACTGACCTGTTGCTTTTGTTTTTGTCAACTCAACATAAGCTGGAGTTGTCTGAGCAGAGGAACTTCAGTTGAGAATATGCCTCCTTCCAGGTTGCCTGTAGGCAGGTTCTGAGAGGGTGTTTCCTTGATGTAATGATTGGAATAGAAGGATCCAACCCACTGTGTATCAGAAAGCAAATGAGCAAACCAGAAAGCTAGTAAGCTACTCTCCTCTGAGCTCTTTTATTTAGTTTCTAACTCCAGGTTCCTGCCATGAGTTCCTGTCTAGGTTCCCCAGTGATGGACTGCAGCCTGTAAGCTGAACAAATGCTTTCCCCCTCAAGCTGCTTTTGGTCGTGGTGTTTTCTCACAGCGAGAGAACACAACTGAGACACATGCCTTCTCGCTCTGGTAAGCTCTCATCCTCTGTCTACTCTTAGTGGCACTGTTGGCCATCATAAGAGAAAGACAAAGCCTCTCGAATAACTGCTACCCTCTCAAGTGTGGGTTCTGTCAAGTCTTGAGTCCCTGGCTGGGTGGAGACGAACTGTAATGAGAAACACAAGTGAGTTCCAAACCATACCCTGGCCAGGACTGCTGATCAGCAAAGGAAGAGGAGTGATGAACAAATGGGTTCTGCAAGGCCAAGATTCATGAAGACTCCGTGCAGCACCTGCTGAGAAAAACCCAGGCACTGCTGGATCACAGACCAGACGGAACAAACACAAAATAGCATCACGCTGCTCCCAGAGCTCCAGAGCCAGCACCAGTCCCCAGCAAGACATCGGAGCTCCCGCCTAGCAACTAAAACTTTGTGTTTAGTCCAGAACCACAGGCAGGTGGGGGGAATCAAATGTCCTCCACGTGTTTGATAAACACCCACCAAGGCTTTCCACAGGCCAGCAGGGCTCTAGCTGCAGAACACATGGAGAAGGAAAGACGAAGTTACCATCACTCTTAGATCGTGTTTTGTAGCGATAGACAGAACCAAATGCAAAATGCCACACAATGGCCCATGCTAAGATGACAATGTACCTCACCAAATGATGAGAGGAGGCTAGGGTGAGAGAAGCAATCTGCTTTAGGTAAGGTGTTTCCAGGATGCCTCTCTGAGAACAAAGGCATCAGTTCAAAGATTTATGGAAAAGCGTATAAGACAGAAGGAACAGCATGGCAAGCAAAGACAGGAACTCCAGGCCACCTCTGCAGCCAAGCTGTGTACTGTGGGCTGATGAACACGGGTGAGGCTATTCTACACAGCCACAGTTGATGGAATGTGAAGGCCTGAATCTGCAAGGCTACAAAGTAGGGTTTCTTTCTGTGCACACTTGGACCGCTAATGGCTTTACAGTTCACAAGAAAATCCGAATGCAGATGAATTTAAGCTATTGACCCAAAAGTCTCCCTTATATAGCTCTCATGGCTGCTAATATTTTTATAAAACTCATGATGCTTCTTTACTATATATACATTTTAAAAATTTACTTTATTATTATTTAGTTGCATGAGTCTGTATGTGTACTGCATGCATGTCTAGTGCTCTCAAAGTCGGAAGAAGCATCAGATCCCCTGGAACTGGAACTGCAGACACTTGTGAGCCTCCATATGTAGGTGCTGGGACTCAAACCCTGGTCCTCTGCAAGAGCAGCCAGTGACCTTCACTGATGGGCCCCTCTCCAGCCCTGTTGATATTATTCAAATGATAACATGGTCTTTTGTTTTCTTCACTCAAGAGACACATTATTTGCAGTTCGTTTGAAGACATGAAAGGTGGTTTTAAAAAGTTGGTAATTACTTCCAAGCAGATATTCCTGCTGTTATTACCACATCTAAGAGTTCATTTATTCCCTGGGATCCACCCTCATGATTATCTTGTTCATGTGGAATCAATCAATCCATATGAACGATACACATCTGAGTCAGAAAGAAACCGTGATAGCCTTTGGAAATGGCAGAAAGGTTTATGGCATCTCTGTTGCTAAGGAAGGGCCTGTTTTGGTACTTCAACCGTGCACACCACACCCATTTTATGCAGTGATAAGGATCTGACCTAGGTGCTTTATGCATGCTAGGTTAAGTATTCAACCATCTGAACTAACTATATCTCCAACCTTGTCCCTTGGCTGAAAGATCTAGTCCAAAACAGTATCCCAGTATCTACAAGAACTCAGAAGATTGAAAGCTGATGCATTGCTTCAGACTGACCAATTCACCTTGCAAGCCATCATTACAGGAAGTTTATTATGTACTTTATTTACTTTCCTGGGCCTTATTGTCTCACTCACAACCTCCTCCTTTCTCAGCCTTAGATAGACTTGAAGCTATGAGAAGACTGTGGACATCAGATTCCTACATGGTAGCTGTGCTCACCAGCAGGAACTCTGGCGTTGAAGATGCAAGCGACACTTCTACAGCCACAAACAGCACAGCTCAGGTCCTCAGGGATGTAACGCAAGGTGAGCTAAGTGTTCTGAACATCAACAAAGAGGAGGCAGAAAGTGTGGAAGGCAGCTGCTGGAATGAATGAATCCTTTCCTTCAGAAGGCCTGTCCCCCTTCCAGTGTGGGGTCACGGGTTCTGTTCACAAAGCTCAGTGAGAGTCTTAATCTCACTCACGATGTGACAAGCTCAAAACATCGATTTACCTTTGCTGAGATTAAATAGTTTTAGCTAATTAGAGGATGGGGTTAATATGCCTGAAGAAAAATTAATGTTAGAAGTGACTTAATGGCCATCTCTAATAACATGGAGGTTTATCATCAAGAGTACAAATGTATATGTTCATCTTGGGGTGTTAAACAAAGACTCAAGTGATCAGAGAAGGCGGGGACTTCAGTAAGAACAATGGCACCACTTTTATGCTACCATTTTTAGCTCCAGTTGCTTGCAAACAACCTGATGTAACCCCAGTTTTAAAAGTAGTTTAGAGTAGGGGAAGGTCCTGTATATGAAGCTAAAACAAGAGTACATGCAGAAATACAGACAGCAGTGAAGTGTTAGCCACTGTCTCAGGGCACCTCATAGGGAAGGATTACACATTGTTCTTAAGAGCACAGAAAAGACCCTCCCCAACAGTTGAACATATTTTCATTGACTATGCAGAGCCCTGTCCTTAAACAGAGTGCATTGGTCTAAAACGGAAAACTCTAATTAAAGTTCAGATGACAAACCAAAGACATGCCACACTCTCAGATCCCTTTGAAAGAGTTAAATGTTCCCCTGCTCGGATCCCCTCTCTTCCTGTGCTTCGAGATAAGTACCGGGAGATTTATGTGCCATGAATTTCCAATTACCCATCTCCACCAGCTGGGCTGTCAGTCATCAGCCTCATCCTGGATGCCTTCGCCACCCCCACAGAAACAAGCTAATTCCTCCAAAAAGAGCTTACCACTAGCCCTGTAAAGGCTGGTTTATTATGTCCAGCACATACTGGACAGAATTTCGTACTAAATGATTGCTATTCCACCTTCTCACCCTACCCAATAAAGCAATACTTTGCACCGATTGCGAACAATTTAAGATTTCAAAAGGAATTGATAGGCAAAATTATCCACCCTGCATCCTCCCAGTATCCACTGAAGCAGAATTGATGAGCTCTCAAGAGTAATACCCCCTGCTTTGACATCTGGAAGCAGGTGGGAGAATTCTAAATGGTAACTGCACGCACTTACAAACCTACAGAACATAGGAAACAATATGTTTTCACATTCATGCTCAAGAAAATGATTGTGGGTTTGAAAGGAAAAATTAATGTTGGAAGATCTCCACTGAGTTTGGCCATGGGTTATGTCTAGAGACCGGATTAAGGTCTAAAGTAGTATTAAAGGACTCTAAATGATCTGGACACCAGCCTTGTAGTTAAATATCTTTTTTACAAAAAGTGACAGCTTTTTTGTATATATTATAGTGATACATCTAAAAATTATTCTAATTTTCAAATTATCAAATACTTCTCAACTAATGATGGAGTCACAGTCCAGTAAACTAATTGGGAAAAAATGGCAATTGTCATTTGCTGATCAGAATAATGGTGAATTTTCAAATGGTTCAAATTCATTTCTTGTATTGTCCCTGTGTATATTGATCTAAGTGACGAAAAGTGAGTTCTTAGATGTAAAAGAATACGTCAGGTGCTGAAAAAGACTAAAAAGCATTGAATGCAAAGCCTTTTCATGAGATTCTTGCAGGATTTTGTGCAAGGCAACAGTGAGAATTCTACAGACTGTGCATCTGCTTAGGATTGAAAGATGGCTTCAGCAAGGAGGATTTTGCCAAAGATGGGCAGAATGCACTCAACTACGATCTTCTAGTAATGCAGAGGCATCTAAGTTCCCTCCTCCTCCCCGTTCTTTGTCTCTGCTGCCCTGTGCCTCCCCTTCTTCCTCCTGCTCTTATCCACAGCATTGTTTGTTACTAACTATGACTCTCTACTGTTTCCCAAACTCTGTGTGGGAGCTGGACGTGGAATTCTGAATTTTAAGCCAGAGCAGCAGAAAGGTCAAGGTCAGAGCTTGCAAGGAAAGATCAGTCGTGTCTATCCACCTAGGGTTTGATTGACAGCCACTAAGCCAGGAGAAGCCTCGATTCATATTTCATGTCCTGCGTGTTCACGAGACTACGACCCCATCCCAGCTCTGCGTAGACCAGACCTTGGAGCTCCCTCCTGTCATCAGATCTCCAGACTATGCACTGGAGACTAAAGTTTTGGTCTCACCCAAATGTCATGGTCTTGTGTGGCTCTTGATATTTGTTTTCAATGTACCCAAGATGATATCTCCAAGAGCATTTATGGCTATTTCACAGATAAAACCTGAGGGTTAAAGGTCCATTCTGGGCACATTCAGAAAAGCAGCCGAGTGAGAGCTGGCCTTTGAAGGATGAACATTAGTACACCTTTCCTGACAGGGTATGGTTTCCACCAAGAAGAGAACAATTTCCGAACTGTAACCTAAAATTTGAAGAGCAATGGGAAGAAAATCTTTAGAAGAATCTTTTTTCAAAAGATCAATATACAGCTATAACCAAGATTTAAACTTTAAATCATTGATAATGGTAGGAGATTGATTTGTGTTTCCTGTGAAAGATGAAGCTAATTTTGACCCTGTTTTCATAACTCAGTGGAAGAACCATATTTAACACAGTTCAGCACAGGATAGCCAACATACAGCTTGCAGGTCAAACTCTTCTCGCTCCTCAAATTCCTTTCTAGTGATTGTTGGTAGCCTCACTAACCCAACACTACTTCCCTACTGGGTCTTAGTCCCATTGTGGCTTCACTAAACTAGCACTAACTCCTGGCTGGGTCTCAGTGCTGTTGTGGCCTCACTAAGCTAGCACTACTTCCTGGCTGGCTCTCAGTGTCATTGTGGCTTTACTAAGCCACCACTACCGCCTGGCTGGGTCTCAGTGCAGCCTTGGAAGATGTCTTCATAGAGAAGAGAGCTTCCTGGGAGCAGGAAGAAAGTGAGAAAGAGGAAGAAAAGAGGGACAGGGCAAGACTATAGGGAACGAATCAGAGCCAGGTACAATGATATATAGGTATGATCATGTTAGGAGAGAAACACTGGGCACAGGGTTTCAATCAAACTCCGTGGATCCATCCTGGGTGGTGTCTCCAACCTGCTGCAGCCTCCCTGTCCCTAAGACTGCAGAGCTCTCGAATGGACTACAAAGTCAGTGGTCCCTAGAGGTAGTGAATAGCAAGTAGCAAGTGCTCCATAAATGTGACCTGAGTATATGAGAGCCTGACAGGAAGCTCTACTTTGTGGAAACCTCCAGCCCTCCCTGTCCTTCTCTTAGGAGATAAACTGAGACTTCCAGGTTCCTCCTGGCAGGGTTCTGCAGGTGATGCAGGCGGAGAGAAGAAGCCATGCCCACAGCCGCTGACTAAAGCAAGCAAATGGCATTAAGAGAGATCAGGAAGGATTGCTAGAGATTATGCAAATGCTGCTATATATTCAACCAGGTCTTTAGAAAAGAGGAGACTTGGAAGAAGGAACAAAAGGATGCGTGCCTGAAATGAATATCCCACAAATAGCTCCAGGTTGTGCATTTTGTTTTATTTATTCATATTGCCAGCAAAACCAAAAATAGATTATGGGATAGAGGATTTTCGTGACTTACAGAGTTTGGTGTGTTGTAGCAAAATAATGTTAAATACAAGGAAATAAGAAAGGGAAAACCAATTGTTCCATTCTTTGGAATAGTTACTCCATCATAAACTCTTATTTCTTATGGCCGACTCATAAACTTCCATTGGAAACCATGCTTAACTTGTGGTCCAGTACACACTTATTTCCTCTCCAGTGTGATGTGGCAATGGCTTGTGGTATATCTCTGTTTCTCGGGACCCTTAGCAGCTCAGAAGCAGTAGGAAATGGCTAGACTCTGTGGAGTAAGCATTGGGTATGGAGTGTGTGTCCCCAGTTCACATACTGACGCTCTAGCACAGTGGCCTTACTAGAGATGGAGTAGTCACCACAGAAATCAGGGCTCAAGTCTGAGGCCTTGATGTAATAGGCTTGGTGTCCTCATAAGTAGGAACACCATAAAATGTTTTCCCTTTCCAAGAGCAAAATCTAAAGAAAATACAGTTGAGACAAACAGAAAAGAGGGTTTGTGTGGCCTAGAAGTCAAATCTCAGCAGAGACCAGGCATCCCAAGAGCTGCTGGCTGATTCCCCGGCCTCTAGAGCTGTAAAGAAAGCCAATATCCTTGGTTAACTGCTCTGTGGTATTCTGTTATGACCTCCTGAGCAGACAAAGACAACCACAATTGACAACTTTAAGTAAGGTGGGGAGATCTGAACAACCGTTCTACCATGTCAATGTGGGCGAGTCCATAGAGATCTGAGCATCTGTCAAACCAGGTTTAGTGCTGACTAGATAAAAGCCGCCTTTCAGTGACACTATTCGGGTCTGAAACCCTAAATAACTGAACATCTCCATGGACACTGGGTTGTGCTCTTATCTCAAATAGAGCCAGGTCCTTCCTCTGGCTCTGATAATCAATGTCCATGAGTGAAGAAGGCACAGATGTCCTCACTAGACTCTCACTTTGAGAAGTTTTGTACTACAAGCCTATCATTTTTAATTGCTCAAACAAGAAAAATCGATTGCTGGTAAATTAAGTAAAGGGTATGCACTATGTACCCAAACTGAATAAGAAAAAATGTTCTATAGGTGGCATTAAAGGTTTTACTTTGAAACAGAAGCAGTAATTATATATCAGAGTGACTGAACAAGAAGTATGAGCATAATTTTCGTTTTATGAACTGAACCAAGCCCCAGTTCTCTGCAGGAGCAGCATGCATTCTTAACTTCTGAGCCACATCTCCAGCTTTGGATTTCTTCTTTACAGTCATGTGTACTTTATAGATTTCCAAAAATGGTTGAAGTATGTTTGAATTAAGAAAAAGAAGCTAAAGGCTCTCAACCTTTTGAGAGTATTAGTGGCTTCATCCTGTTTTCAGAAAGTGCAGGGAAGGCACACACATACAAAGAACAGCTACAATCAGACCCACAATCTCCCGGATAACCAAGACCGACATTTTGAACACAATAGAATTGCTTTCTTTACACAGTTTGATAAGCTCCCTGCAATCTCACAACTAAGCCTTTTTACCCAGTAACATCGGTACCACCTTCATTTTTGGGCCCCAACCTCTGCCTCTCACAAGCACCAAGAAGGCTCTGGGAAGCTATGTGCTCTGAGTCCCTCAACTTCTACTCCCCTGCAGCAGCTTAAGGAGTAGAGAGCTTTTGTTTTCAGAAACACATGGGTCAGGTCAGCGCCTGTGGTGTCTGTGACCAGAAAAATGTCAATCTTTGTGCTCCCAGGCACAAGAAAGATTCTCCATAAATGTCAATTCTTTCTTCTTGCATCTAGCCCCGGGGCTGGCACATAGGAGGCTATTGGTAAATGTCACCCCCTACCCCCCACCCCCAGTTCCACACTTAAAGATATCTTTTAAGTAAACGTGTCATTTCAGGTAAGAAGAGTTTTCAACATACTGTGTAACTTAAAAAACGTTATGCAGAGACGTAGTTGGGTTGGCTTGGTAAATGCAGTGGCAGCCCCTTTTGTGTTTTAAAGATTCACATGCTCATATCCTGGAAGACATAAGGCAAGTGTAACATAAGTGACGTCTTCACAGGCAAAAGCAAGGGTCTCGTTTCACCTAGCATTTCGGTGGTCATGTTCAACCTGCTCTAGCTTTGAAACTGCTTCTGTTAAGTAAGTTTAAAATAAAGAAAAATATAGTTCTGGACATCTGGATTCATTAAAAAACAGCCTGTTGCCTTCTTTCCCTACGGGTGATAATGATAAACGTATGTTTCACATAGTCACACACTTGGGCTAAAGATACACACTTGGCATCTTTTATAAATTATTCTTCAGTTTGGCATTCATCAAAGGTTGTATTTAACCAACAGGCTCTGTTTTGGTTACAAGCCATCAATATCTGTTAATGGATGTGCTTGCCTGTGGTCCATATCCATGGTTACATTTTGTCTTCTATTAGGTAAGAGGGATTTAAGCGTTAGCCAAGCTCTTACTGGCATTCACATATGTCATTACGCAAATTAATATTTCATCTTGAGGAATAAACAGTAAACACAGAAGGGCATTGCTGTCTCTATTTCTTTGGAAACTTTTGGAAACTAATCCTGTTCTCTCTCATGGACTCAAGCATAAAGTTCAGGTGACAGTTGCCAGAGGAATAGAGAGAGAAGGTTTCGTCGGACAGGGAGGAGAGCATATTGATCCAGGCTCAGAAAGACATCACCAGGATGGAGAACTTACTCACTGGGTACCTTTGCAAGATAAATGGCACAGATCTTCACACACCAAACCAGTCTGAAATCTCGCCAGCTTGGAGATATGAGTGGCTTAGACTGTTCTCTGTGGCTCGGGTCTGGGAAAGAGAAATTACTTCTCACTGCCAGAGTGTAGTGTACATTTAAACCAAATCTCTCTGTTTAGAGAGAGAAGGTACAGGCTATACCTTTGTCCAGTTATGATAGTGACTCTGGATTCTTCTTTCTTCCTGGATTCCTAATTAGCTAATGTTCCCCTTCTCTGTAGGCTGGAGACAAGGGCTCTGGATTACTTATTGTTCCAGCTCTTGCAGTACTAATTTGGCAACATCTTCACCCTGCCCTCTGCACTCCAACCTAAGCCTGATTTCATGAGGGCAGACAGCAGGTTTTCAGTGAAAGCAAATAGTAGCTCCTACGTAGGAATAATTCCTTCAGTTAATATGTTTAAGAGAAAACACCTCTACTAAGTGAAGTATGCAGCAGACACTGAGGTTAGCATCCTGCTGCTGTTGCTTGACTTTTAAAGAACGACAAATTACTGTCTGTCTTTAACTTTCAGAATATTTATTTGTAAAATGGAGACTATCTATCTACCTCCCCACCCCTGGGAATGAGGAGGGAGAGAGAGGAAAGGAATATGGAAAGGTATGGAGAGAGAAAGAGAGAAAAGGGAGAAAGGAGAGAGAGAGAGAGAGAGAGAGAGAGAGAGAGAGAGTAGCTTAGAATAAGCACTGAGTGTATCTTATCCAATTTGGTTATGGCTGGTCTCTAGAAATATCAGTTGGGGCATCTACTTTCTTAGATGTCTTTGTAAGCCCAGACCCTCTATGTTAGCATTGTTACTAACGGTATAACTGAGTGGAAATTCTATGATCAGGGTGTGAAATCCTGGTGTTACAAGGTGACTAATGTGCAGCTGACGAAAGCCATAGAAGCTCAATCTATTCCCCCACCTATGATCTTGGAATTTCTCTTATTAACTATTAACACCACAGAAAACAAAGCCTTTGAGCCACGAAAGAGTAGACTTTTTCTGAAAACATCTATTCATTCATCCAACATGCTGAAGGCTTTTCATGAGATAGCCTTGACTTAGGAACGACTAATACAGGCCCAGACAAAGATAATAGGCTTTGTTCCCTGGGAATCTATGATCTAGGTGAGTGAGAAGGGAAAGAATGAAGGCAATACCTAAATAGATGGAGGTCGGAGATGCCAAGGACAGTGAAGAGAGAAAATGCAAGAAAGAAACCAAGCAAAGCATTAAAACCAGGCCTTGATAAGAAAGGGACCCACATGTATGGATGTGGAGCCAGAAAGAGTGAGCTACAGCTGGGAGGAATGAACGAGAACAAGGCTTGCAGGCAGGCCTAGCAAGTGGACATTGTGGCAAAAATCCATTCATGGAGAAAGGTCAGACTAGTTCAGTGAGAAGGAGACCAGATTATGAGCGTTTTTGCAAAGGTCACTTAGGATTAACTAGGAAGCCCTCGTATTTATAGCCGACGGGAGATAGAAAAACACAACCAAGGTTTAAAAGGTGTTTCAGCTGATTTGTTACTAGTTGAACACAACAAAGAAAAACAGTGTGTTTGTCACTCTGCTCGCTGCTGTGACAAAACGTCTGATAAAGGTAACTCAAGGAAAGAAGGTGTTTTGGGGCTTACAGATTGCGGGTTCGGCTTATTATGGTAGGGAAGACAAGGCTGTAGGACCTAGAGACAGCTGCTCACGCTGCAAGTGCCTTCAGGAAGCACTCAGTAGAAAATCCAGGCATGCATCCCTCTCTCTCTCTCTCTCTTTTTTTTTTTTTGTTCTTCTTGCTGTTCAAGAATCACTGAGTGGTGACACACATGTTTAGGGTGGGTCTTCTCACACCTCAAATAAACCAATCTGGGAAATTCCTCACAGACATGCCCAAAAATGTGTGACTCTAGGTCCCACCAACATGACAAATAATATAATCTTCACAGGGAGAATCAGGGGGACCAGTTAAAAGACAATGTGAGAATTTCAGTTTTTAATTAAAAAGGGGAGGGGAATGGTTATTTTATCTACATATTATGTTCACATGCCATGTGCATACCTAGTTTCTGTAGATGCCAAAGGGCATGGAATCCCCTAGACTCGGAATTATAGACAGTTGTGAGCCAGCATGAGGGTTCAGGAAATTGAATCCAGGTACTCTGGAAGAGGAGCTAGTGCTTTTCACCATTAGGAGGGGGATCTCTCCAGCCCCATTGCAATGATTTTTGGAAAGAGTTGGTGATGGACTGGATGAAGACAGTAACAATGAAATATGTCTAGATTTGGAAATATTCCAAAGTTAGGGTCATGGGATTTGCTCAAGAGTTGAATGTAGAACAACACACACACACACACACACACACACACACACACACACACACACATCAGAAGCTCCAAAATGGAAAGATGATGAAGCATTTACTGATTTACTGAGATGGGACAAATATGAGGAGGGGGGGAACTTGAGATCCATTTGGGACATGTTAAATTTCAGATGCCCATCAAAGAAGCCATCCAGTAGGTAACTGCAGGCTGTTCTTCTTAAGAAGAGAGGATGTTGGACAGCGATTAGAAGCAAGGAAAACTGATCACCAAAGCTCATACAATCACTAAAATCATCCAACATAACCCTTCAAAAACTGGAAGTTTCTAAACCCAACATGTGTGCATTAAATCACTAAGGGCATGATTTAGGGAACAGACATTCTTGCATAGATCAGAAAGGCGACATAGACAATTGTTTTCACAGCCTTCCACAGTTCTGCATTAAGGCCTGACCTGGCCCTCTGACCTCAAGGCAATGGGGAGCCCCCAAACAGGGCCCAAAGCATACAGTGAGTTTTTGTTCAAGTCCCACAGTTCTAAAGGATAGTTCTGAGCACATTCACAAGGAATGCAAATGAAGTCCTTGCCATGGGAAGCTTTTTTGTTTTTCTAAATCAGGCTTAACAATCTGTCACCAAACAGCTAAGTGTGTGTCAGTAAACCTTGAGTTTGACGCTCATACCCCGGCAAAATGTTTTGAGTCCTTAGAGGCACATGACAGGGTTTCAGAAGTTGTCAGTTCCTTCAGTGTGCACAGTGTCCTGGACTTCATGTATCTCTAAAGCTTGGTAACACAGAGGGGAAGCAATTCAGGATCAAATGCCTGTTGATGCACAGCAGAGTTGCAGCAACGGGTTGATGAGCCAGGACACAGCAATGCCCAGAATGTGGACATGCATTCCTTTGTGTGCTTCCTGTCCTGGGAAAACATTCAACATGAGAAAATGCACAGATGCACCACCAGTTAGAGCTAAAGGACAGGAGACACAAGAAGCAAGCTTGTTCTTGTAGGTTGATGGCTACAGGGATGTCTTTCCATCACTCTGAGCTGTTTTCTTTATCCCTAAAGCAGATGAACTTTCCTTGCTGAATATTTGAGGGTAGGTTAGGATCACAGTCTACAACATTCTGTGTTGGTTTTATGAATCCCAATCATCTCTCTCTCTTTCTTTCTTTCTTTCTTTCTTTCTTTCTTTCTTTCTTTCTTTCTTTCTTTCTTTCTTTCTCTTCCTCCCTCCCTCCCTTTCTATTTCTCCCTCCCTCCCTCCCTCTCTCTCTTCCTCCCTCCTTCTCTTTCTTTTTCTCCCTCTCTCTTTCAGATTTGGCTGTTGTGTGTGTGTGTGTGTGTTTGTGTGTGTGTGTGTGCGTATGTGTGTTTCTGTCTGTCTGTCTGTCTGTGTGCATGAAGAGATCAGAGGCCAACTTCAGGTTTCATTCCTCAGAAGCTATCTATCTTGTTCTTTATTCAGGAATCTCTTCATGGCCTGAAGTTCACAGAGTAGGCTAAGCGCTGGTTGACTAATGAGGCCCGTGGATCTGCTTGCCTGTGCCCCCTAGTGGTGAGATTACAAGCGTGTGCCAATCAGTTTGTGCTCACACAACCCTCCAGATACTCTTTTATGTGCACATAGTCCTCCATCTATAAGTCCCTGGCAGAACACATTTACTCTGCATTTGTTCTGCACATGTGGCATACCTCTTCACGTTGCCACTTGGGAAAATGCCAACAGCCTCAATTTGGTGACATCCCAGCGCTGTCAGTTCACAGCAGAGATGCTCTTTGGAAGAGCTGCCCCTGAGGACCTGTAATGATTCTGAGCAGCTCCACTCGCTCATGGTACCAACATCTGGGGAGAAGAGATTGATTCTTCAGTAAACACCAGGGCTTCTGACAGGCAAGTAAGAGAAAGAAGCCGCCCACTAGAAGACATCACAGGGAAGTCTTCGAATGTGAGAAGGCAGAGGGACATCTCTGCAGCTGGGAAGGTCATAGAACAGAAGGACAGCTGGAGGACTCTGAATTGGTTTATTATCTCTGTATCCAATGCTAACTGGCAACAACACTTCTGATTTGAACAGCAATGTGGGAAACTCAGCTCCACAAGAACAACTGAAGATGACAGGGGCGTAGAGTGTTATCCTGTATGGAAACGGAACGACTCTGAACGACTTCGGAGCCTGGAAATGAGTTTCTCAACTGTGTCACATACTTCCCGCCTTAGGTATCACAGCAGGTCTTTACTCCAAAACATGTGGATGCTTAAACACCACTTAAATGACCTTCTCCCCAAAGAATTAAATTACCATTTACAGCCTATTCCTCTATTAAAAATTAATGAATTTACTAGCTCCTACGATGAAGGCCTTCATTTGTTTCTTAATGAAGAAAGCTTTGATCTTCAATTCTCCAGGGCTATGATTGTTTTTTATTCTTCTGCTCTCCTCATTAAATATAAATACCTTCATTCTCTGAGATACACCTGCAAAGCACTTACAGCACTCATTCGAACAATAGGAAACCTATTTTTGTCTCTTGCTAAGAATCCACCATTTAAAGTTCTGCTGTAGCAAGGAAGGCGCTTTCCTCTGGTACCCAGGCACCGATATGGGTGGTGGAATACCAAAATGGAAGGTTCGCAGTTAATCACTATTTACAGAGTACACTCAAAGGGCAATTTCTCCGAGTGCCAGATCTGAGCTGTAATAAGAATTCTTCACATATTGTCTTTAGCTGAAGGAGAAGGGACCATCCAAGCCAAAGCCACAGTTTGATTTATTCAATATTTCAGGCTGCAACCTTGATGCAGCAACAAGCACCAGGAGTGGCCTTCTCTGGCAACTGCCACAGACCTAATAGCAAAAGGCAAATGAGCCCTTAGTGCACACTGAGAGATGGCTGACAGCCACTAGAATTCTTCCTCCCGTGCTGCTGTTGCTACTGCAAAATGCCCTTAACCATGTTGTAAGTGTTATGTACTATTAAAACAGAGAAACGGTGGTGCTTTTCTAAATTAACTAGTTATCAAAGACTATTGCTAATTCAAGTGTGATCACTCCAGAATACAGCTACCATAAAAAGAAAGTCTCGTTCTGTATTTGAATAGTCCAATTCATTTTACTAAGTTACCATTTCCTGGTTACACTAAGGATTGTGCGAAGCATGCGGTGTTTTCCTCTGTGTGTTTAAGGTGGCGGGACAAGCTGTTTCCAGGAGTTCACCATTCACACCCATTACTCGCCGCTAGATGATCCAGGCTTTGATGATATGAAATTTGGAATAAGCAAACACCCTGGCGCTGTGATTGTCTGCCTAGAAGTAATCAGAGAGACTTGAACCTTGATGTTCTCAGCCCACAGACCCTGCATACAGATTTCTGCAATACAGCAGCAGTTGGAACGACAAAACTTTATCAGCATCGTTATTTCTTTTAACAAAGTTGGGGGGAATCGAAATTATGTCTAAGCCGCAACCTGGGGCTGACAGAGAAGAGAATTTTCTGTCTCCAGGGAGGGAAAGAGATGTGTTCTGAGGTACCAGCTCCTGCCAACCCTTTCTTCGGAAGGAGCATGAGCTCTGGCACTCAGAGTTGTTGCCAATCTGTTTACCCACTGCCTGCCATGCTGCCCACCATATTTTGTCAAGGCATCTGGCTAAGCAAAGTAAAATAGTCAAGAAAACAGAAACAAAATTCCACCATGAACTACCTTGACACAAAACACAGATACAAATACATAATTGACTGAGAAAACTTTTTCTTAACTTTGACACTGAATTAAAAACATATGAACGCCCTTATTTTGAGACAGATCAAGGAATGTGCAAAAAAGGGACCAGATACAAGATCCTTCTGCCAAGATGATTGCTTTTCTCAGAGCATAAAGGCGATAATTTCAAATTTGGCTGAGGTAGGTGACTTTATAAGAACAGAAAAGACCCAACTGCCTGTCCCCAGATGTCACAAGATAATCCAACAGACACTGGAGTGCGCTTCCTGATGACTTCACTGAAGAGGCAGGATTGGAATGATAGGCCAAGTTTAGCAGTTGACAGACTCCTGAGCTGCCTAGTGTCCTAAGCTTCACACACAAACACCCCGCAGTTGGTTTATTTCCACCACAGAAAACCCAAATATTTGGCATAATAATAATGTCAATAATAACATTAGAATGTAAGTACCAAATAGTTTTTCCATACTTAAAAACTGTGGATATGACTGGGTGGTGGTGGCACACGCCTTTAATCCTAGCACTTAGGAGGCAGAGACACGTGGGCCTCTGTGAGTTCAAGGAAAGCCTGGTCTACAGAGAGAGTTCTAGGACAGCCATGGCAGTTGCACAGAGAAATCCTATCTCAAAAACCAAAAACAAAAAATAGAATAAACAAACAAAAATCAAAAGGAAAACAAAAGAACTGCGTACAGCGTGAATATGAGCAGGGAAACAGAAAGAGGGTACCTACTTTCCGAAGATGCCACCTCATTGCTGCACACGGCACCCGCACGCAGGGTCTGCCTTGCCATGCGCCCCCTTCTCCCACTTCTCCCCACCAGAAATGGTGGCTGTCAATCTTCTGTTTTCAGCACAGATCTCAGTTCTTGAGAACACCCCCAGTCTGTGCCCAGGAAATGACGAGTGGCAGCAGTTGCTGCCCTCTGACATCTCTGTTCACCACCATTCCCACTGCACAGATGAGCCACAAAAATCGTGGCTGTAGTGGCATTTTCCTAATAGGCACTGATTCTATCATCCATGAGCTATAAGCATCACACATCAAGCTCGACAAAAACTCCCGCTTCTGATGTCCCCGAGGTGATGGTGTCTTTGGCTACATTTCAGGAGCTCAATTCTACTCAGAAGATATTTATAGGGGACCGTCTGTGTGCCAGCACTGCACTCAGCTCCGGTGAGACACAAGAACATCAAGCTGCCGTCCTGCTCATGGGGAATATTGACTGGCCAGTGTACTCAGACTTGTGTTTGGAGGAAGAGCAACAAAATTAGCCTAGGACTTAGGCTCTGCAGAATTCATCTTCTAAAACATCAAGAGCAGAACTTGCAAACATGTGTTGTACCCCAAGATTGACAAACAAGTTTTGCATGCAAGAGCTCAAAGGCCTGACTCCCACCCACCCCAGTCCTTCTGCTCCACAGAGGATTTTCCAGACTTTGACATCTCAGGACACTACCCTTTATGACCCCTTCACCCTTCATATATTCGAAACCTAGGGGATGGAGCCTTTACCCTTGGAAAAAAACCCAGTGGATAAAAATAGCAGTACATATTCACTGTCTCCACTCCAAACCTGCTGTCAGACCTCCTACCCCATTCTCAACACAACTTCTGCTTTCCTCACTGTGAACCTTGCCCTCCACTCCAGGGGAACTGCCCTCTGCCTGTCCCTGGCACCTGCCATCCTCTCGAGTTCACAGGGGCCACTCCTCTCCACACTTCCTAAGACTGGGTGTGCTGCATGCAGAACTGGGTTTGCCACTCCGCACCTTCTGTGTCTAGCCATCAGCCAAAGTAGACAGTACCTCCTCCATGATCATCCGATGGATGTCATGAACTTATCACACACTCAACTCCTTGCTTACCCACTCATACACTTTCAGAGGGCCCAGCTCTGACGTGTTTGGTGCTGGGGAGTAGGGGTGAATAAGTACAGTCTTATTCCAAGCTCTCAGAAATCTCTTTGGAGTATAAAACAATCAAGACACAACACAAAGGGATAAAAGATCTAATAAAGTCCCAGTAAATTATGTCCCTAGAAACAAAACAAGGAATAGCATCTGCTTGGGTGGCTCTGAAGGCTTCCAGTAAGAGGCACCTGTCACTCCTGTAAACCTTAAAATAGTTGAGGACAACGTGTAGGTCAGGTCAAATGTGTCAAAGTGCAGTAGCCATAACAGTCTGGAAATGAAGGAATGAGAGACTCGCACTGCCTAGCTGTTTCTGAATTGCATGTGAAACCAGAGCCTCTTCAAGTGAACACGGAGACCATCATTAGCTGTAAAATCTGCAGATAAGCTGATTTTAGTCCCCGAGCCTTTCGAGAGCTGCTACCTAAAATGTCTCTGAACCCCAAACCAGGAGACTAATGAGTAAAACTCATGGAAGTGTCACAAGCCAGAGTCATAAGAGACCTTGGCTTATGTGGCTGTCATAGCACCTAGGGTGCTGCAGAAAATGATTTAAGGTTTAATTCTCAGGGTGGCAGGTTGGTGTCAAATAATTGACTGATGAACTTTATAATGCTCAACCTCCGTGTCGAGAAAAAGGCCCGAGATGCCTTCTGAATCCTGAGCAAAGCGAGTGATTGCAAGAAGCCCCAGAGATGCTCTGTTTCAGTGGGAATGCAAAGCTAGCAGAATGGCATGTTCTGGGGCACTTTAGCAGGGAAGGGGGGTTTCTCCTGGTGTGTTGTAGCAGCGTGGAACCTGGTTTTCTGGAAGAGTGGGAACCTGAGAACAGGCTGCCCCTTCAAACTTTGGAGTCATTTGTTTTATGCCTCTGCAGAAGTCATCCAGCCTCTATACCTTCAGTTTTCTCAACTGTGTAACAGGGATGCTAACTTCAAAGTCTCACTCTATAAACTTAGATCTCCTTGTAAACTTAGGGTCCGTGTAGTAGGTACGAAGTGGCGAACCACTAACTATTGAGATTAGATTACCTGTTTTCTATAAAAAAATTAATATTCAGCGCAGATTCATACATAATTTTCTAAGTACTCAGGGCAAATATGCCCACCCCAAATATGAAGTCTTGCTCTGTGAATGACAAAACAGAATAAGGAGCCAAGTTCTACTGAGAAATTCAAGATGTCCATGCCATTCCGTATTATGAACTCTAAAATAAGAGACACTGACACCCATTGTCGGACAGTCTTTAAAAACCACAGTAGGCTGATCGTGATGGTGAGCACCCTGTATCTCCCCTTGCCTCCAGTTCCACCTCATAAGGCTTACCTTTCCCAAACCTGCCTCACCGAATTACGCTCAACAGACACAGACACAGACTGGTCCTGGACTTAGAAAACTCCCCTGCCTGCCTATCTGCTGCCCTCTTCTGTAGCAGGCAAGTGCCCTCTTGGCCATCCTCAAGTTCATCCCTCCTTTTCTGACTTTTGTCTTTATGTTCCAGTCAGCCACACAGTCTGTCTTAGTTTTCATCCTGCTCTCTAGACCTTCCTGTGTCTTGAGACTAACTCCTAGTTTGAATTTTCTTCCTTCCTTCTTTCTTTTTATTTTTTAAATTTCATTTGCATTGCTGTCAGGGTGAGGATGTCTGATCTCATGAAACTGGAGTTACAGAGAGTTGTGAGCTACCATGTCAGTGCTGGGAATTGAACCCAGGTCCTCTGGCAGAGCAACCAGTGCTCTTTACCACTAAGTCATCTCTCCAGGCATCTAGCTTCAATTTTCTAAGAACATTTTTCTGCATCCCAAGCTCACCCTAAGCAGCATCAGCATCAGCATCAATCCTGTGCTTACTCTACTGCTAAAACACATGCCCATTATGTCAACGGAAAATGCACTTTCTGCTGGACACTGAGTACAGTTCTGTGAGCCAGAAGCGGGGCTCAGGCGCCTCCAGCTTATCTGGAATTCTTTACACAGTGCTTCATGTATAGTGAGCATTTAGCCTTCTGTTTTTTTAAGACGAAAGAAGTTCATTCCTTTTTTATATTTATTCCACCTCGACTATTTATTCAAAGACAGATAACATTTGAAAAATAAACATTTGGTTTTTAGTGTATCTGATAGTAATGACGCCCACAGAGGAAAATAAAATGAAAATATGATCGCAGATATGAAGCCCCTGAATAAAGAAAGTTTTCTATTTTAAACTTCCTCAAAATTGATGTTGTAAGTAAAGTCATGCACAGAATACCAGTGATCATCAGACTGCATGAGGCACTTCAGGGGACTGCCATCTAAATGAGACTTTGTTTGATGCTTATAAATTTTTCCACGTTATGGTGAACTAAATATTGTGTTTATGATACAGGCGATCATATTCTGAAGTATATCCACTGTAGCATCTTTAAGGCCTTTCAATGCAATTACCAGACAGTAATTGCTAATAATGTAAGAGACGATAAGTCCTGATAAAGAGATTTAAAATCTATTCATTTTAAATCATGAGCTGATGCATTTGAACCTGACTTTAAAGAGACAGTTTTTACAGTCAGAAGGTGGATGTGAAGATCTGAAATGTAGAACCCATAAATATGAGAACATCAAGACACTCCTAAAGCCATTCATCTAAGCATGTAATAATTTCTCCCAGGCTCCAGTGTTCAAGACGGTAGACACTGTGACACAGGACCAATAAGTGATTCGAGAAAAGTCTTTGTTGTCAGTTTTCTCTTGAGTTACATTAGTCGAGCACTCTTTAAGGACAGTGATAACCCCACCCAGTCTTTTTTTTTTTTTTTTTTTTTTTGGTTTTTCGAGACAAGATTTCTCTGTGGCTTTGGAGCCTGTCCTGGAACTAGCTCTGTAGACCAGGCTGGTCTCGAAACTCACAGAGATCCGCCTGCCTCTGCCTCCCGAGTGCTGGGATTAAAGGCGTGAGCCACCACTGCCCGGCTTTGCTCAAGGGTGGACTTGCTGTCTCAGAAGCACTGAGGACATTAAGCACCAGCCTGTGGAGGTGCAGAAGACAGGTCAAGTCAGGTCAGTGAGAGAGCTCCTGGAAGATAGCACAGGCTGGCCTATCAGTGAACTTATTAGCCTGTGTTCAATTAAAATTGTTTTTCTCGATTATGAAACAGACCAACACTTGCACATGTTTGTAAAACATCATTTATGAAATAAAAAAATAGAAACTACCTATAAGTTCATCCCACAGTTATTAACTTCAGCAGACAGCCTCTGGGGACGCTGGAGTCCTCTCCTTCCCCCAACACTTACAAGCATTAAAATATGTAAAAGGTAATGCAAATACTCAAGTCTGTATTTGTTTTTATTTGACTTAGTAGTATGTTTTAGATGTTTCCCCTTGTTATTAAAAGTCAGTGGAGATACAAATCTAATAAATGCCTGATGTACCATGGTGCTGATATGGACCCCTGTGGTAGAGTACTTGCTAGCATAACCAAGTGCCTGGCATGTCAAGAAAACAAGTATTCCACATGCTTGATCAGACTAGCTCCTTGTTTTTAGAAATTTTATTTCAAGTTTTTGAAATATAGGGTTTTGTGTGTGTGGTTTTTTTCTATTTACAACAGCATATTTGCACATAATTACTTGTTTCAGTGTAAACAACTCTTAAAAGAATTAAATCAGGAAGTCCATTATTAATAAAATAGAAATGAGCTTTGAAAAGCAAAAATAAAGTACTAGGGAAAGTATTTTATCGATCCAAGAAATTTGTATGAGATACATGGCTGCAGCACTATAGAACAGCCCTGAGAAATGAGCTGCAGAAGCTGAACTCAGAGTACTAGCCACTAGCCATGAAGACTCTGAAACGGCCAAATGCAAACAGGAACATATATTTGAAAGGCAGGAAGGCTGTGTTTGTGACAGTGACAGGCAAGAAAAAAAATGCTTGAGTGAAGACTCCTGCAATAGTCCAGGAGTTACCAGGGAGCAGAGCAAAACGACAGCAGCGTCTAAGAAAGGACCATGGGTGGACTTTCTTCCTCACTTCTATCAAGTAGCTGCTACATAGTTCATAAATAATAGTGTTTTTATTTATTAGAAAAAAGTATAATTTTTATCTGATCCCAACAGCTTTTGAGTATTAAACACAAACCAAAATATCCAAATCATGAGGTTAAGTCTACTCTAGCTATGGGTCTTTGTGATATTAAGTCTAGGTGAAGAGCAGCCAGGCACTCAGGACTCAGGTGTTCCCTGTGATAATCCCTGAGGTCACAGCCTTGAGGACAGAAGCAATGGCTGCATGATTGCTAAAGTCCTTTTACTTGAGAATGTCTGCAAGTCGGTGTCTATGTGAGACAGTAGCAAAGGATTAGTTCAGATTCCTATTTTGACAAAAACTAGAACCAGCCATCCACATTTTCTTTTAGAAGCTTAATCATGATTCACTAGAGCAAGTGAAGTCATGTCACCGCCGCAGCTCTCAAGATGGACTGGCTTCGTATTTCCCCTCATGACCGCATAGACGGCAGGAGAATATTCTCAACTCCAGTTATGCTATCTGTTTAGTGGGGATATGCAGAGGCTCCTGCCCTCTCCTTGGGCCCTCCTACCCTTCCTCTCTGAGAGATAGCTGAGTCAAGATACAGAAAGCATTCCAGCAAGTTAATGACACATGGTCTCTGTTCAGTGAATAAGTAACTGTAATTGTTTTTATGGGATGCACAGAAATGATTTTAAGATCCTGGAATCTACAAGACTTGCTGACTGATTTTTGGTAATGATTTCTTTCATTTTTGAGATTATACTATAATTATATCATTTTCTGCTTCCCTGTCCTCATTCCAAACCTTCCCACATAACCCTACTTGCTCTTTCGAATTTGTGATTTTCTTTTTCATTAATTGTTATAACATATATATATATATACATATATAAACATGTATGTATAATTTTCTGTGTTTACATTTAGGAATGTATACACATATACATATATATCTGAGGTAATATCTAATAATAAATACATTATATACGTTGTATGCATATAAATGTAGCATATATATGTCAAACACACACAACATGCATATACATATAAACATATCTCTAAGATGTTTATACTTAGGAATAGATATAACATGTTACACATATAATATAAAATCTAATGTATTTCTAAATATAGGAATAAATATAATGTATAGATGATATATATGCATACACACATATAACATTCTCAGTCTGTGTAATGTTACTCATATATGCTTTCAGGGCTGGCTACGTGGTATTGGGTGACTATTTCATGTGACTGTGGCTATTTCTGTTGCCCTCTACACTCTCTTCATCCTGATGGCCACTGACAAGGGTAGTTCTCACCCTTCATCAAGGAAACTTCTCTTTGGTGACTGAGTTTTGCAATAATCCCTGTGAAGGAGAAGTGTAGATTATTTCCCCACTTAAGAGGGAAGGCGTGGCTTGGATGCAATATGGATTCCCAAACAATCCTACACGCCCTAATGTCCAATGTGCCGTTCAGGTTTCTGCAGAATGTCCTTTCTGTTGGCACTGACTTGGTGATCCAGCTTACTTATGACAGCAATGAGTCCTTAATAGCTTAGGGCTCTGTCCTTTGTACCTAAAGACTCAGCAGCAGTGAGGGAAGAAACTAAGTCATACACAGTTCAGGCAGGGGCATGCACTGATGAATGTCTACATTTGGATAAAACACCAAAGAATCAAACTATGTACCACAGGTTTGTGGAGTCTTGAATAAAGGCGTAGCAATACCAGCCAGAGGTGGTTATGATTTAGAGAAAAAAAAATAGAACTGAAAAATAACTGAAGCCAATTATCACAGTATTAGAAATCTGGACCTAAGAGTTTACTATGCTAAGGGGTGGTGGAAAGGGCTGAATGTGGAAAGTGACTCTGGCAATGTGGGCAGCTTGATAGGGAGAAGGCAAAGAGGGTGTCTTAGGGGCACCATGCTTAACTCAGCTTGAGAAGGCTAAAGTCCGGCCGAGAGTTGTAGCAGCCTAACTGTGACAGAAAAGGTGGGTGTGGGGGAGGCTTCCACTTCTAGTGCAGGACCAGAAAGACTGGAGCCCACAGCTTAGAGCTCCTCCCAAGGCACCAGCCATGTTTATTACAGCTGTCTAAAATTCTGGAGGAAACAGTCAGTCATTGTCAAGTAGGTGATCTTGTGAGTCCTACTTCTAAAACTGTTCTAACAGTCCCCACTTACAAAGTCACTGTCCCTAAGACTCTACAGCTTCTAACAGCCTTTCCAAGCTCATCATGTTAGCACCCACAGAAGCAAACCAGCAAAGTGGACAAGAAAGAAAGGCTGGACTGTCATGGAGTGTTGTCATGGTTTTTGTCCTGCCTAGTTCCTGCAATCGTTACGTCCCAAAGAAATCACACAGAGGTCTACATTAGTTATAAACTGATTGTCTCATTAGCTCAAGCTTCTTATTAACTCTTATAAGTTATATTAGCCCATTATTCTTGCCTATGATAGCCATGTTGCTTGGTACCTTATTCAGCAAGGCAGTCACATCTTACTTCTTCTGTGGCTGGGTCACTACTGCAAACCAAGCTTTCCTCTTCCCAGAATTCTCCTGTTCTTATTGCCCTGCCTCTACTTCCTGCCTGATTGTCCCGCCTATACTTCCTGCCTGGCTACTGGCCAATCAACATTTTATTAAAATACAATTGACAGGTTACAAACTATTGTCCATAGCAATGGAGGAGCCCAGACACCATACTCTTGTTCCCTCTGGTTCTGAGCAGCAACTAAGTTGGCAATGGAGCAGACACAATATCTATGTGCCACATCACACTGCTCTTGAGAGAGTGGACCAGCAGGTGCATGGAGTCAACAAAAGAACACTCTTTTTTCTGTTCTTCTTATAAAGTAATTTTAGAGTTTACACCCTCTGCTAAAGTGTTTTCTAGAAGGGTATCATAGTTAAGTATTTAATGATGATTTAAAATTAGTACATTACACATTCACAAAATTTGAAAATAGGCTCAAAGCCATCAAGAAAGTAAATACATCAAAAGTGCCCCAAGAAGTACCTAAACTTAAAATCACTATTTGGTATCTATTTAAAATATTGAATTTCTTAGAAAATCCCTTTAATACCAATACAAAACCAAACATTAATGGTTTTCTAATATTTAATTAAATACTAAATCATGGGAACTTTATTTTACTTCCTCATACTGTCTTGGTTATGAAAATGTTTCTTTTCCAAATGAAGTCAAGTTCTCGCCCTTAATTTCACCCAATCATTTCTCTACAGCCACAGTCTAGATTGTGTGAATGCAGAAAACAGTGAAGAAACTACTCCCAGGAAATGTGCAACCTCCAGACCTTTGGTGTCCAACGCAGCCAAAGATACTACAAACAGATCAAAACAAGAAGAGCTACAGAAATGTTGAAGGCTGTCTAAGAAAGTCAAAGGAAGCTGTCATAAGGTTCCTACTGGAATTTCCTGGTCTCTTAATTCAGGCTGCAAGCTCTCAGCTCCTGTCTTTGCACAAGGCTAGGAACTCTGACCTACATTTGACTTTACTCAGAGTCTCCATAACAACTCCAGCTGAAGGTCTTAAAATTATTTCGAGAAGTGTCTGATGTTCTACAGTTATCACAAAGAGGACTGCAGGAAACATAACTAGATGGATATCACCACCTTCCATTAAGTGGTGATTCTGGCAGTAATTTCCTTTCACTGCTCGTCAAATCCTAAAACACCCAAGATCTTGCTTATTATGTCTTGTGTAATCCCTGCAGGCTCAACCTGTGCAAAGGAGAGGGCAGAAGGAGATGGAGGTGAAGGGCTTAATGGAGTTGCTACAAAGATGTTGAAAATTAAATTTATTTCTCCCCAACAGCTAGAATTATTTTAAAAGAAGATACATGTTCTCTGTGAACATATTTGGCCTCACTTGTATAAAACACATAATATACTCAGGATCTTGCAGTTTTAAAAATACATATTGGTATAAAATTTGTGATTTCACATAGTATTGTCTAGTTTACAATTTCTTTAATTAAAAAGAGACTGCTCAATAATTCACAAAATTTTATAGACTTACAGAAACTCTAGATAGTTTACTTACACTAAAGCCCTTTAAAGTTTGTGTAGAAGCAGAAACCCTCCAACCAGAATGTGGGAACAGCCCATCTACCTCCTGCTGTACTTTGTATTCTACTGGATGACTTCCAGCCAAGTTGGACTCCAAAGAAAGACGGTGCTGAGCACATAATCCCACTGATCCCTACCACTGCCTCCTAAGAGCTTCATCATTTTTCTCATTATTATCTCTGCACCTGATTTAGGCAGGACTGGGGAGCAAAATAACAGAAAGAGAGTCCTTTAGTGCAAATCTGCGGCCTTAGAGCCTTGTGCTAGGTGACAAGGACTGTGAGAAGGGTCGCTCTAAAGTTTTACACGACTGGATAATGAAAAAGATGCAGTCTCGAGGCAATCACAGGCAACTCAAGAAAGAAATGAAAGGAGCCACTTCTTCCAAGTGTCACACACTGATTAAAAACTGGACAAGAGTTTTGCAGCACAAGATACACCGTCCCTTAAGTGGGAACCCGGAGGAAATCAAGTAAGGCCAAGTCACGTTAAAGGGATTTATGGGATCTGACAGCTTGGTTGCTTCAGATGAATGGGGCAAAGCCAATTTACCCAGCCCAACCCATCAAGGGAGATTGTTAGCTCTCCCTTCCAGAGATAAATCATAGGTGGCCGCAGGAGTGAAGAGAGAAAGACGCAAGGTGCTGAATGTCAGTCAGTGAATGACATTTATAGAGCAGATATTCTGTGCCAAGTGCAGGGCAGTGAACCCAAGACACTCTCTTCCCCAAGACTGGATTCGTTTGGTGAAAGACAGAGAGTAGATTATAAATACTGGCTATTTTCAGCTCTGATATGTGTTTCAAAGACAATGAGATAGGATCATGCCAAGTTAGTGGCAGAGAGGGATTGTTTCAGCTGGCGGGGGGAGGGTTCTGAGAGTGGGAGTGAGGGCTTCATACAGCCCTGGGACAACCTGCAAGAAATCAGACACAAGGGCGACACAGCAAGATCGGGTGGGAGCCTTATGGCAGAGAAAGCCCCACAGGTCATGAAAGAGGGAAAAGAAATCGAGGCTTGGAAGGGACTCTGAGCCTGAAGTGCAGGGTGAATGCAAATTGGTTTCTATCCATGGGAAAGCATGAAAGGTTCCAGGCAAGGCTCTGATGTGTGGGTCATAAGATAATCTAAAAACATAAGAAATACTTAAACCAACGGGCTAGGCAATATCATTAGAAGTAGAACACAAAGAGGCAGGTGCTGCTGACTGTGAGTTCTGAGATGCCAGCAGTGTAGACATCAGTATGAGGATCAGTAGAGGAGCTGGAAAACGATAGACCAGTGTGGTGGGAGAAACTAGATCAGGACAGAGTAAGTGAAGCCCAGAAAATGGAGTTCTGACGATTAAGGCAAACTAGCCACATCTGGCAATGTTGCTGAGATCTCTCTCAATCTGGCCATCTAAAATTCTAAAGGTCATACGAACAAGTCATCAGTCACCTGGCAAGAAAGTGCTTTCAAAAGACGTGGACCACAGCTGAGGCCAAAGTGAGCATCACACTTATAAACCCAATGGCTTCCCTGCCACCTACTTCGGAAGAATCGAACTCATAACTTAATGTATCTAAGCTGGACAACTCTTCAACAGTAGTGATGGGATGGATTGGGGAGTTCAATGGGATGTGACCAAGTTGGAAGGGGCAAGAAACACATTGGGTAGACTAGAATCTAAGACTGGAGCTCTAAGACCATGTCTCAAAAATCATTTCCTCAACTTCTAAAATGGTAATATTTAAGGCTACATGCGCTCTGCATAACAATAATTAGGAAAGGTGTACTGTCATTAAATCGCAATACAGCTTGGCATCTAGACATGCAATCTCGGGTTATTCTTTTTGTCTTCAACTCCTAACAAGAAATACAAATTTTATTTTTAAACAGGGTATCATGTAGCCCAGGCTGACCTCAAATTCACTGCTTAAGATGGCCTTCAAGTACTTATACTTCTGCCTCCACCTCCCAAGTGCTGTTAGGATTACAGACATGCAATATTACACGCAGGTCATGCTCTATTGAGATTAACCCAGGGCTTGCTGTGTGCTAAACAAGCATTCTATCAATTTCTAACTGTCCTGTTTCTGTGACAAAACTATGCAGACTGACAGACAGCATAAGGGACAAAAAGGTTTACTGGCTTAAAGCATCAGGGAAGAAGATTCAAGATGGAAGCAAGTCACATCATACGCACAGCCAAGAGCAAAGAGACTGCTCACCGTGTCCTTACTTGCTTCCTCCTGTGCTCTGCTGACCTGCCTGGCTAATGTTCTCCATTCTTCCCCAGTGCCTATGGAATGGTGCCACTCGCATCCATGGAGTGTCTTCCCATACCAGTTAACAATTAGACAATCCCTGTGTGCCCACAGGCCAACTTGATCTAGATAATTCTTCAAATGAAACCCTTTTCCGAGGTGATTCTCCACTGTTGACATTTATAACTGTCCACATCAGCCCAAGAAATACTCTTTTCTTTCTTTGTGTCTGTGTATGAGTGTGTGATGTGCATGAAGTGCATGAATGTGCATTTATGTGTGGGGGGTGGGCTGTGAGGGGAGAGAGATAGAGGGTGGAAAGGAGAGGCACGTATGTTTGTGAACATGAGCCCGTGGTCATCCTTTGAAATGGAAAATCAAGATGTCAGATGTCCAGCTTTATAACTGTCCACCTTATATACTGTCGAAAGGGTCTCTCACCAAACCTGGAGCTGTCTTATATCCAACAATTCCTCTGTTCCCCCCCGACAGGGCACTGGAATGCATAGGGCCAGGCCTGGCTTTTCATGTGAATTCTGGGACCCAAACTCGGGTCCCTGTGCTTGCCCAACAAGTGCTCTTACCCACTGAGCCATCTCCCCAGTCTCTAAGAAACACTCCTCATTTAGTTTTCCTCTCACAACTTCAAGCCCAAGCCTTTCCAATAAATAACTTAAATATCAACTGCAAAGCTGAAGTTCCGTCTGTTCAGATCCCATATAACAAACAGGCTCACTTTTTCATAAGATTTGCTAACTTTAGAAAAGAATAAATCAAAACAATAGTGTTCACTCTTCTTTCTTTGAAAATAACCGTTGGTCATCTCACTTAGGGGGGGTCTCAATGCAGACTCACGTGATCTCAATTCAGGGCACTTCAGAGTGGCCAGCGACAGCACAGCCAGGCAAGCCTGTTTGGGGCTCATTAAGACCAACACCTCTCCGCTCCTGGGGCCTGTCTGCAATCTGTCAACACCCTGAGTCGCATCATAACTGTAAGGAAATGTTTTTAACTTAACTTTTGACCTTAACTCTAATGAGTCCACTAATTCGACCAGCTCAGTCTGTTGAAATATTCAACACACGGCGTTCTGACCCAAGGCAGTTTACAGCATGCTGGCATTTTTGCTCCTAGATAAAGAGGAGGAAAAGCTGAGTCTGCGTTCCATTGCGGCCCAACATGCGGAAAACACCTGAATGCATCAATTTTTTAATTCTTCCTGGGCAGAGTGAGACCTGAAATGGAAGGCATAATGTTCCCAAATCATAATCTAGCCAGTTTAATCTAAATATCTCCAAACCCTCTTCATTAAGAAAAAAAATTGCTGTAAATAAAAGCAATGTTTGCCAGGAGTGTAGGCTGTACATGTGTGCAAATGCTGGCCAGGAGCTTTTAGAAGCTGAGGATCACTTACGTTTCAGTCAATCCTCCATGAGATTCAGGGAGATACATTATGCAGTCATCATGGCTGCCACAACTGCACAGCCATCACTTGGATGAAAAAGAAATGAATAGAGAAGACAGACCAGAAATTAAAATTAGGTTAGTGGTCTGTCTGAAGGTTCATTAGAATCTACGCAGAGAGTCAACCATTAAGAGAATAAAGGCATATTAAAATTATTGCCTTAAGGAATATAATTTTTCCTTTAAAACTTCAGAATAGGAGCTGGGTGATGGTGGCACGTGCCTTTAATCCCAGCACTAGGAAGGCAAAAGCAGGCAAATCTCTGTGAGCTCAAGGTCACCCTGGTCTACAAGAGCTAGTTTCAGGACAGCTAGAACTCTTGAACAGAGAAACCCTGTCTTGAAAAACAAGAAGAAACAAAACCAAACAAAAACTTAGTAGTGATATAGTAATCTCTTTTGCAATCAGTGGACAGGATCAAAGTTATCTAGGCTAAATCACAAAGTGTACAAAAGCTCACTGTGTAGTGTATAAGACACTCAGTCCATCCAAGCTCTGTCTCAGAGTGTATGGAAGAACACCACAAAGGGGACCAAAGGCACTGGGTAGCGATCTATTTGCCATCACTTTGAAAGTGTGATGGCCTTCACTGGGCATATGAGAAAATGTAGACATAAGACATATAGGTGGATCTAGTTCACACTTCCTCTTCTTTCTGTGTCTTTCTGGGCACGTCCCTAGCCTGGCCTTTCTGAGCCTTCTTGACTCACATAGGAATTCAGAGAAGCAGTGTGACTCTGTGGTGACCACTTTGCTTTCTTTCCTTTTAAATTCTGCACTTACTGGTTGTTTGGGTACCTACTGGAGGAGGGTCTTGGGCAGAAACGGAAACCGTTATTCTCCGAAAGACTTTTCTGCTTCCAGTCCACAGTGAAGGAGAACTATTCTAGGTGTTCAAAGTGTCACCACGCACATAGAGAATGAATATGTTCCATCCAGCCTCACTTCCCGGATCCTAGCAAGTAAGTTTCAATGTTACCTGGTCGAGGACACAACCTTAAAACTGTCAATGTTTTTGCTGCTGTAATTTAACAAAAATTATTTAGGATGGTAGGTGTTATCCTAACAAAGGAAATAATTTTAGCCAATAATTTAGCCAACCTTCCCTGAGAGCTTCTTTTCTCTTTCATTTAATAATCCCTCCACACCTCATTCGGAGGGTATCAGAGACAGACAGCTGGTGTGGGGTCTAACTGGGAGAGCCTGTTTCTTGGACTCACATCCCATCCCCACCCCCACTTTTTTCATCACACAAACTTTGAAGCTGTTGCTGTCTAAATTCCATTGTCTCTAAGAAGCTGCTCTTGCCCAAGGATTTTCTGCCAAAGCCTGTGCCCCTTCCAAGATGTCAAGGGGCCTGCCAGAATGATTTCTTTTCACTTTTCTCAGTGCAAATGAGCCCCATTGTTCTCTTATGTTTAAGGTTAGTGCCTTAGAACTGGTTAACTGATTAGGTGTCTGGTTAGAAGTTTCAAAATGCACTTATAACATCCTTGACTACCAACAGAGACTGGGTCTATTAAAGCACACTGTGTTCTTGGAATTTGTCTTTTGCCCCATAGTTCTAGGCTAAGTGGGCAGGATGAACTATCAAATGATAAACTATCTTATTTTTTGGTGAACACTGACAACAAATGGGTTGGTACCAAAGCAAGCAAAGTGGAAATCTCGGGACTTTGGTCTTTGCCAGGTTGTGTGTGTTAAGCAGATAGTTTTCTGTGCCTTTCCACACCAGGTGCAGTGACTAACAACAACGTCTACCTGAATATGTATAGGACAGCGCACACACCCATGAACCATTTAGTCATGGAATGTTACTCCATGGATGCCATACCAGAGTTCACTAGACTTATGGAGCGTGAACCCAGAGAGGAAATGTCATTGGATGAAAACAGAGAAAAGACCCCTCCTCCCCCGACCAGCCCTCAAATGTCCAACAGCTTTTCCTGACAGTTCTGGCAGATAGTCACTACCCTACAAGTAGGAGAAGCATTCTGCAAAGCGAGCTGGCAAGGGAAAAGTCCCTACAGATCCCAGGGCTCCTCGGCACAGGGAAGGAACATGAGCCTCCTTCAGGACACCTCAGTCTCAGAGGCTGATGCCATAGAGCAGGGAGAGAGAGGCTCACATTCTCTACACAAGACTATCGGGCTGTCTCCTGGCACAAAGTGTACCCACTGCAGCTAATAAAGCAATGGAAGCAAGTTAGATGAAACTAAATTTCCTGACCCACACAGTGAAAACAGCCGAAAAGCAGCCAGTCATCACTCCATTCCACTCTGTATGCCTACGTACGGATGCTTTCTCAAGGAGGAGACTTTGTGTCCGACATGGGACAGATGGCGGTTTGTTCTGTAAGACATGTATATGTATCTATGGCTACTGCCCATATATTAAGGAGAAAACACACTTTGTAGATTATCTGGGCACCATGGTTCACAGTGAGACTAGCTTCTCAAACTGCAGAAAGAAAGGAGGAAAGAGCATGCTCAGAGAACCAAACTTTGAAAAGAAACGTGGCTTGTTTATTACCCAATTCTGTTGATTAAATGCTTGGAGACATGATTTTAAGGGGCTTTTAAGCCACAGACAAGACCCTTCCAAATTAGAGGCTTGGAAGAGAATAATACAAGCTCTGTCTTATAATTAATAATGAAAAGGTACTTAATGAAGCTACAGTTTCAGCTGAGAGTCATGCTAGATATTAACTCAAGAACCAGAAAGCTATGCTGGAGGAATGGGGAAGGAAGACAGAAAGTGAGGGTTCTTCTTGGAGCCTCTTGACCTTTATCCAAAGTGCGAGGATTGGGATATCTGTGGAGCAGTGCGCATGTCAGTCCTGTAGAGCACACTTCTCAGCTCTTCCTCCAGTGGATTTCAGTGGGATTTCAGTCCAGCAATCCGCAGGAAAGCCTCATCCCGACCGCCCCACACCTGAGCTGTGTTGCTCTTCAGAGGCATACTGGAGCTGCCCGTATCTCTTCTACCTTTCCTACTTAACAATGTGACCTTGGCAAACAGCTTTCTTAGTTGAATAATTGTCTCTTTACATTCAAAATTTTTTCAGTAAAGAAATGGAAATTTTTGCCTCAGAAAATAATATCTTTTCAACACCCTCCACCTCAAGTATGGGGACTGAGGAGTGACTTATGGAGCAATACCTATCCGATGCCTGTGGCAGCATTTTAAAATATGGATTATGATATGGCCTCTCTCTCTCTCAGTAGCTGTCCTATAGCAAACTCTCAGACACGATCGGCAGATAATGATCCAACCATCTTGCCATCCAAACTGTTGAATATTGCAGACAAAAGTGACTCAGATAACCACTACTTAAGTCATTTTGCTGTCTGTCTTAGCTCCTGTGTATAGGCACACATAGCCAGCTTGCTGTTCTCAAACCACCTCAACTTTCCAAGAAGGCTCTTATTATATTTACTATAACTCATTAGACATTGGCCATAGCACACATGTGGGCAGCCTAATACCACAGCATGTTGGTGTTGGTAAAAATAAGAGAACGTTCATAGTACCTTTAAGTTGTGTTCATGAAAAATACATAAATGAAACTTCTGGTCTATTGTGGATCCAGCTTCTGTAACACACCTTCATGGGGACTCACTTCGTGGGGGAGGGGGGTCTTCACTGCAGCTCTTGAAAAAAAGCTACCAGAAGTAGGATTTTATAAAGAAATGATAGAACTTGTAAGGAAAAGCCAGATAAGGGAAATAAGGCTAGCTGCTTTTGATACCATCTGTTTCAATTTCATGCCTTATCACTTTTATAACCAAGTAAGAAAGCTGATAAAGACCTTTGCTTTTTTTTTTCCCCTACAGGGCAAATTTCTAGAGCCTTAGGTCAGTTTTTTTTTAATGTGACTCTTAGTAGCACAAAAATGAATACACTTAAAACATAAAACATACATAGTATATTTTCTCTCTCTCTCTGTCTCTCTCTGTCTCTTTCTTCTTCCTGCCCCCATATGAGCTGGTAAATTGGGAAATTTCTACCTTGAAGAAACAAGATCCATGAAAGGAGAAGAGCAGAAGGCAAGAGCCACATTGAAGGCTGCATTGAGTCAGGAAACAGGGCACACTGACAGCTCTTCCACTGGGTGCTGGGGACGCGTGGCAGCTGCAGAAGGTGCCTCAGCTCTACTTTGCTGCCGCAGAAAGGCAACTGTATAGTGCATAACACGTCCACTCCCTGGGGAGAAAGACTTGAGGGTAAACCTCAGCTCCCTTGTAAGGGCACCCCAACCATTTTCTCTCCTCTCCACTTTACGCATGGACAACACCAAAGGAAGACATGGAAGCCCACAGGAATCACGCACTTAGAAGCTGAAGGTCACTAGGTTTTTTTCCAACATCCCAGATAAATTATTCCATTGGTTTCCAATGGCACACCAGGTCCTTCCTAGTTCATTTCAGGTCAGCATTTCCCCTAAGTAAAAAGCCAGGCAATTAATTATTTGTGTTGATATATGTTGAGATATGTTTCAGTTCTTCTTGAAAAACTATATTCCTAGCACAGCATCACACACACACACAAACATGCACACACACATGCACACACACAGACTTGATCAGACTGACCCCCCCTTGCCTGCCTTCCAGTTCTCAGCTTCCCACAATCACTCTGCCCGATTCCATCACTGTGTTTACATCATTCCTTTCTCACCTAATTCTCTTAAGGTCTTCAACTTTTCTTACTCTCTAACTCCTAATCTTCCGCTCAAACAAACTAGTGGGCAAATTGATGATTTTTCTTTCATGGTCTTCCTTTCCTGACCCCATGGTCATTGTACTCTTCAAGTGTTCCCCATGGTCACATTCACCCTACTCACCTGTCTGTACAGCACCCCCTCCTCCTCACCAGCATTCCTGCCATCTTCATTACACAATCCCTACTTCCATAGAACTCCATAATAATCACGGCTCCCACAACAAGGCCAAGTCTCAAGTTCAAGGTCCCTTCTTGACATCTTGATCTTGTGTTGTTCAATATTTAGTGTCAGTATCGCCACCCACAACTATCCCACAGGCAAAGTTCTGACGGAATGAAAAGAGTCACACGTTCCTTCCACAGCACATCTGTCCCCAGCACTGGGTCATTGCTCTGGTGCTGTGTTCAACTGAGATGTTCCTTTGTAGCTCAATCGACACTACAGCTATTTCTCAGGCGCTATGCCATGGAACCTCAAGCTAGGACAAAGTCTCCTCGTCGAATTTCATAGGACACAATTTCTTGCAGGTCTTGCCGTTGTGTACCCTGTGTTTTAAATTCTCCTGCAAATGATTTACTTCTCCACATCAAGAAAACAAGGAGTGAGCGTCAACTGCGGTTGTAGGTCTGCCTTGCCTGTTACACATTAGGCATGCAGGAAGCTCTCACGTTTATTTTTTTTTCAGTGACTCTATTGGGAATCATCCTGTACTGAAGCATACGTATTCCCAGAGCTAATAATGAAAATATAATAAGTAAGAAAACAAATAGATGCTTTGTCATCCCCAGGGCACTCTGGGTAATAATAACAAATCACATTAAAACAGAAAATGTATTGTGATGTACCTGGTATCAGTGGGAGAGCTGGAATTAATGTTCCTGGACCCAAGAAAATTCCAAGCAAGAGGAGGGGGTACTGATGTGGGTATGTGGTGAAAACTGATTGCGGAGTGGAGCCTTTGATCAGAAAATGCTGTACACAAACAGCTAGAGCCAGTCCTCAATTGCCTTCAGAGCCTTTGGAAAAGTAAAATAGTCATAATTATGCCATATTTTTCATTAAAGTGTAGTTCCTAGGCTAGTAAGATGGCTCAGTAGGCAAAGAAACTTGCTGTTAAGTCTGACAACCTGAGTTCAGTCCCTGGGACTCACGTGGAAGAAAGAAACTTGTGACCTGTAAGTTGTCCTCTGATCCCCCACCCATGCAAGCACAATATATAGACTATATACTGTATTATAGTAATATATATATGCATATATTCTGTACCCAAAACAATCTTGAGAGGAGCTGGATCACCACATTCATTGAGGATTTATTGAAAAAGTGGAACTATGCAACTTGTGAGTGTTCAATCACACGCCAAGCCCACTTCTCTTCCACATGTCTGCCCCTTGCTGGTCTCTACTCAGTGGACACTCCTTCTTCAAAGGCACCACAGGAAGACAGGGGCTTATAGTTCTGGGGAGAAATGGAAAAGGTTGTGGGTTTCACATTTTTGTTGTTATTTTTAAGGTAATTTTTTCCTTTCTCAAAATTTTCAGAGATGGAGAATCCATTAGGTAATTACGTCCAGCCCAAGAGGCCAATTCCTGATTGCTCCCTGCCGCTCACTCTGCAGCAATTTTCCAGTCCACTTCCCCAGGGAAATGTTAAAGCCATCTCTCCCACAGCTACTTTCAAATTTAGCTTGAACTTGGTACCGCTATAAAGCTTTCGACGTAAACTTTATAACAAGACCTGAGATGAAATTGCAAGCAGCCATTAAAATCAAGATCTCTTCTTTCATTTTTTTTCCTAGGGGGTGGAGCAGAGTACCCAGGCCCAGATGGAAAAGAACATATGAGACTTTTATGCATTTCTGGGTTAGTCTCGCACAAAGTACTGTGTGCTGTTCTCACACAAGGTTTAACTGAGGTTTTATGCACTTCTGGGTTAGTCTCGCCATAGCTGCTCTCACAGAAGGTTTAACTGAGGTTTTATGCACTTCTGGGTTAGTCTCGCCATAGCTGCTCTCACACAAGGTTTAAATGAGAAACACTTATTTCTGGTTCTGAAGAAGTGGCCGGAGTTCTAAAACCCTCAAACAAGTAGTAAAGAAGAGTATCAGCATTTGACATTTGTCCCCCAACCCAGAACCCCTTGTTAGTGTTACAGTGCTTTTGAGCCTGCCAGGCTGCCTAATTGTGACTCAGTGTACACAGCCCTGAGACCAAGGCACAGCTAGATTCATGTCATGGATACACAATTAATTAACCATGTGATCTTAGACAAAGTAAGTAACATCACCAAGTTTCTGTCATTTCAACATTAAAATGGACATGGCAACATCAATGTCTCACAGGAATAATTAAGAACATGAAACAAATATATATATATATATATATATATATATATATATAATGCTATATTCCAGAATAAATCTATAACACCATAATACCAGTGCTAACACAAGACAAGTTACTAATAAGACTCAAAGAAATACTGTACTTTGTGCTTAGAATACCTAGATTCGTTCATGTCAAATGAAATTTCTTTAGTACTTTAGTTTTCAAATTCCATGTCATTCATGCATACATACATAGAAAGATACATGCATGCATGCATACATACATAAATGCATACATACACTTATTATTTTTAAAAATCTCACTTGGAGAAATATTTGCATTGTATGTGTGCAAGAATGTATGTATAAATATCAGAATTGCAAGTATGCTCACACATAGCTGGAGGCCCAAGGTTAACTTCAGGAATCTTTGCCAGTCTCTTGTTCCTGAACATGGCCAGCATGCCCATTGGATGCCACCCTCTGAGCACTGGGACTCCAGGTTGGTTATTTTGCCTACTTAGCATCTTACCCGGGTTCTGGGAATCTGAACTTTAGTCTTCGGGCTTGTACATCAAAGTTTGGTTCCCAGAACCACCTCACTAGTCCACTGAAGGATAATTTATATTTTATTCTGTGGTCTACAGTGCCATTGTAAACGCTACTCATCTCCACCTGTATCGAGATAGTCCATGTCAAAATCTGGTCACAAAAAAATGCTGTTCACTTAGAAACACACCGGCTGTAAGAACCAATATTGAAAATACAGTCTCTGAGGGAAGCCAAGAGCCCTATGTTCTGACCATGTTTGCTTTATACTCTACTGAGGATAGAACTCGGGGTTTCCTGCATGCTAGGCAAGCACCAACCAATTGGATGCTATTTACAACCAGAATTCTGTACTCAAAAACAGTTCTGCCCTCAAATTAAAGGCATGTGGATCAGAGCTCTGCCCTCTAGTTTACTTAAAGGTAAACGATTGTATAACCCGTTCTGCTACGACGGGATAGCTGTCACCTCTACATGTCAACTAATTACGTAATGAACTGTCCATAAGGCTTCACACAGTCGGGGCATGTCTGTCACGGGAAACGTTATGCCTGTAGTTAGTGGCACATTGAAATGTGGATGGCAATGGGACCTTTCCCTTTGTTCTCTAATGGGCTCATTCTTGTATATCTCCCCTGACACGCGTGTCTTATCCATCGTGTGCCAACCTGCTCATAGCGATGAGACTTTATAAGGTAGCTATCATTCTTATCGTGCCTTTCCAGAGGACACTGAGGCTCAGAAAGGTTAGACAATTGCCAGATTCAAAGCAGCTGGGTGAGGCAGAATAAGGTTCTATCCTAGGCGGCAGAATCTTCAAAATATCTCATTCGCACTAATGACAATGTCCAAATCGTATTCAGTTCTTATTCCACATTCACTCACTTATTCAGGACACTTTCTGAGTTTATAATTGCAGCATGTCTCCCTTCCTTTTCCTACCTTCAAACCCGTTCATATTCCCAGCCCCACTGACCTTCAGATTCATTGCCCCTTTTCTCACTAATAGTTGCTACGTACATATACATAGATTCATATGTATATGTACATACAGATACATTTCTAAACATACCCTGTTCAGTTCATATAATGTTACGTGATGTGTTTTCAGGGATGAGCATTTGGCACTGGACAACCAATTGGGTGCTCTTTTCTGGGCATGATCACCTGTCCTGCTCCCAAATTTCTTCAATTGCCTACAGTTCTTTGTAGATCAGTGATTCTGTTCTATATGGCAGAGACAGAAATGGGAAGTTGGGATTGGATAATGGAAAAATTGGGGCTAAAGTGATAGCTCAGTCAGTAAAGTGCTTGCCTTGGCTGCATGATGACCTGGGCTTGATCTGAAGATTCCTGTTAAAAGGCAGGCATGGAGGAATGTCACTGAACCCGCAGTGCTGGGGAGACAGATATAGAAAGATGACTATAGCACTCTGACTAGCCAGCCTGACCTTCTTGCCAACTTCACCTGATGAGGGACATTATCTCAAAAAGTGAGCTTGTCCTCTCATCTGCACAAGTGTGTACACACGTACAAATGCACCCGCACACACACAAACTCACATGCAGGCATATAAAACTGATGATAGCTAATCTGAATTAGCTTAAGCATCCAAGTCCAATTGAGGGGAATCTCAAAGCAATCCCGGAATCTTTTACAATAGGACAAGTTCAGTTCAGAATTCATCAACACTTGCAATTGTTTCAGTGCAGGAACCCCCCTAACCGCCACCCCCCCAGCCCCTTCCAACCTGAAGATTCTATCACACAGCAAATCTGTCCTCAGCCTGGACAGTTCACCAAACAAATTCCTCACAACGGCTGGCTTTCTTAAAACTCACTGCTAAGAAAATGGACTGAAGAAAAATCATGGCTTAGTCCCAGCTACAGTTTTGACTTAGAAAAGCTTTATTTCCCATGAAAAGAAATCCAAGTTTCTGTGAGGAAATTCTCCCTGTAAATCCCAACACTGACTAATGGCCCTTAAGCTACCCAGTTGGTTTCCTTTCCAAGGAGCCAATAAATATGTCCTAGGTACTCCTGGTAAATGAATACACCAGGTCAGGTCCAGAGGAAACACTCAGAACAGACTAAGGAATAAGGAAGATATATTCAGTCCTGAATATGTGCATACAAGCAGATATATATATATGTATGTACTGCATGTGTGTGTATCTCATTATATGGATTGAACAGGTTAGGTTGTATTTATATATTTATAAATGCAGACACACACACCAATGGAAAAAATGGGAGCCATGAATTAGCGAGAAAGCAGAGCGGTGCATAGGAAGGGTTGGAGAAAGGAAACGGAAGAGGAAAAACAGTGTGATTATATTTTAATTAAAAACATTGAAGATCACAAGCAAAGCTGATAACCTGCAGAATTAAGTGTTTTTTAGGATATATTTAAATATGCTAAAGAAATAAATATCCACTGGAGAAAGCCCCTCACAAAGAGAAGGAAGCAAACTTAAAAAAGCGTTGTAAGGAAGGAGGGAACAGAATCCATCCCAGAGGAGGAAAGATGGGTGTATACTCATGATGGACCCTTTTGTCTCCAATGAGTGGACACTCTCCACTCAGTATCAGGAAGTAGGAGAAAGAGCTTCAACCTTTCAGCAAGAAACCAGGACTCCATGACTCCCCAAAGGGAAGAGAATCAAGCTGCCGTGGCCTTGGGGATATGAAAGAGAGGAGAATTTATCTGCAGACACTGCTTGATTCGGGCAAAAGCCTAGAGGTGAAAGGAAGGTGTTGCAGTGTAGAGGAGATAGGAGGCACTCAGGCTAGAGTCACAGTCCTAACATGATGAGAAGACCCTCTTAGGAAGGTAAGGTTTGTGAGTGCGTCTTCTGTCCCCAGAATCTATAAGAGGTAAGGGATCTGGCTAATGAAACAGAGAGGATTCTCAGAAGTATTGCTGGCCATGATTCAGAAAGAAGTAGTCTTGGTTCTGGTAGAGGAAGGCTTACTAGCAATTATTTTGATTTTCTATACCCACCTATGTGGCCTAAACCAGGGAAGTGATCTTTCAGGACTCCTATAATTTTTATGGTGAGCCAGGTTTGAGGACTGAGACTTGAAAATGAGTTTCACACCAACAAGTAACTGCTAAAGTCAACTTTAATATTGGTGGAACCACAGAAAACAAATGAGGAGAAGAGAGGAGAGGACAAGAGAGGAGGGGAGGGGAAGGGAGAAATGAGGAGGACAACGATAGGCTATATGATTTCAGTGATTCTTGCAGCCAGGTGCGTTCTTGCAGGTTCTTGGCAGACTTGGATTAAGAGAAGACATTTTTAATGTTACTTCGACGTTCACTTAATCATGATATTACTGGGACAAACTCACAGTTCTAGTCCCAGCTGGAAGCTGTGCAGCTATTCCTTCTGGGCAATAAGATAGACTGGTGTGGCCCAGGCGGTCACAGACAAAGGCTATTAAAGCTGAATGACTTGGGTCCATACAGTTCTGTGTCACTGTTCCTCTCCTTATGTAGATGTGCACCTTTAAGTAGAAGAGGGTCCCAATTTTAAGGACTGCTCAAGAGACATATCCTAGGCATAGTTGCCAAATCGATTCTCTGTATTCTCTCTCCTGCCACATGGTCAATCTACTTGGGGTATGGTTTTCAACTCTCTGGGAGTCTGTAGAAGCTGCACCCAGTCAAGTAGCTTCTGAGTCCCTTATTGATTTTGTTTTGCTTTGCTTTGTTTCTTCATCATCTCAAGACCCTCTGCCCCTTTCAGGTCATGGAGGGGCAACTGATGATAGCGTAGTGACACAGAAACCCAGATAACTTAAAGATTTCTAAAAGTAATAAACAGTTCACTTCCGTGGGGTTTTTAAGTATGTTAAGACTAAGTAGTGAAGAAGGTGGGGTTTTCTCAGTTAAAAACGAACCATAAAACATCACTTAAAATGCAGTCTCAGTTTGTAGAGTCTTGATAGTGTGAGATTCGCCACTGCAAGCTGTGAATATGTTTTATTACTATTGATTTTAAAAAAGCTGCTTTGACCGATGGCTCAGGTGTATTTCTAGCTAACTCTTACACTTTAAATTAACCCATTTCTATTAATCTATGTATCACCATGAGGCTGTGGTCTACCAGTAAGATTCCGGCATCTTTCCCCTTAGGCAGCTACATGGCGTCTGCCTGACTCTCACCCTTTAAGATCATAGATAATTTACAGTAGTAGGTAAAAGTAAATTAGGCCTTATCTCATCTTCTTTGCCCATACTTTTCCTTCCAAACCAAATCATGAGTCTCATAGGAGTGGACCTGGTCTTCCCTCTTAAAATTTGCTTGAAACATAGTATCTAAGCTCTTATTTCCCTAATAAACTCATCCAATAGTGGAGAGTTATACATTTTTGTGAGCTTTCCCGGAAGTGTTTATCCTTTGGAAATTATATGCCTACTGTAATTAATAGTAAAATTTTCATCCTGAAAGTCATTGCCTGAGAAGTAAGTGGTGAGGATGTTAGGACAGGAAAATCTATAGTCATAATACTAGCAGATAATATCACTTTGATAACATCATCAATTATTAATTCATTTTAAGTGTCTCCCCTTTTTGCTCAAATGTTGCATTCTATACAGTTCTTCTAAATTAATAAAGACAAGTAATTAGATGCTTCCAGTTACTATGAGGAGATCTATACTACAGCTATGAGGAGAACCTTGGCCTTGGACACATCAGAACCCTCCCACTTCAGGTTCAGAGCCCACATCAGCCTAGATGGCACCTGACTCCATAGTAATGCTGTTTGGGACAGGCCCTCCAGTGATCAGTTCAGGATGTGTGTGGCTCTTTGCGAGTCTTAATACTTCTTTTTATGGAAGCACTTGAGTTTTGTCTAGTTTAAGGGGGATTCCTCCGGAGCTGTGTGTGTTTACTAAATCTGTCTCGAGTAAATAGCACATGTACAGCACTGTTTGACTGATGTGCAGCAAACAGGGCTGTCTTTATCACAGCAAACTGCCGATCTGACTTTCTGTGGCAACATTGTGAGTGTGGATGTCATTTTACTAAACGGTACAGAAGACACACTCGTGCCTATAATTTCTGTTTGCAAACTCTGTAAAGAAGTGACAGCCATTGCCAGAAAACTTCCTCTCCCTGCTTTGTCTCCCCCTTACAGAGAAAATACGAGCAGTGGCTGTAGTCAGGGCCATGGAAATGTTCTGAGACCCCTTCTCATGCTTGCCATGAGTTCTCTCCCAAAACTCTGCTCCCCACAGCTAGCGGCCACTTCTCACACATGGGAGGGCTCAGCAGGCCTCTGTCAGCAAAATCTCTCAATCACACACATGGTCAAAGGTAGAATGGTGACCCTTTCTGCTTTGGATGTACTCCACTGGCAGTGAGAAATTAATTAAGAAAGAAATAACCAAATAACCTCCAAGTTAATATTAAAGACAGTCTGAATCCTGTCCTTTGTTTCTAATAGTGGACCACCAACCTACAGAGCTGGCTGACTTGCTATTTAAAGCAATGCTGGGTGTCAACGTTGGATACCAAATTACCATTCCATAGGAAAAAAATTACTGGTCTATGGTAGAGTAAAAAAAAAAATGCTTAGATGGAAAAAATAGAAATGGATATTTACAAACCAGTTTGTTTTGTAAATGGAAAAAAAATGTTTAAGACCTACCTATAAAGGAGACTTTAAGATGTCAAATACCTGGTTTATGTTATAACCAAAAACATTTGGATGCTATGCTAAAAATAGTAAATATATTTTTGCAGAGTCTCTATAGCCACTTTATATCTATAAACAACAATAAATTCATGGCTTAAACTTCTTGCACAAAGTCATAACTTTAAATGCCCAAACTTGAAAGAGTGGTGAATCTTTTAGAAATAAATTAATTACAGAATATTGATACCTAATACAACACAACTGAAAAAAAATGAAGTGTAAAAGAAATCGCAGGTTTCTCTCCTCAAGTAGTGTTGGCCATAGGCAGCATAAAAGGCAGGCCTTTGAAATGAGAGCGTCTGCTCCATCTTATCCTAGAATTATAGATTTGCAATCACGTAATGAAGTCTATAACTAATTGCAAAGTGGAATCCCACTGTGCAATTAGTGTAAGTCCACTTTGGAGTTGTAAATTCTCTCCAACTCTCATATATGCAAAGCAAGGGCTTCAATCACACCTCAGAGGGCTGGCTGCCAGCTCCGAGAGGTTTGCTAAGGTGTCTGCTCTGCCGAAAACCCGCTTCTTCAGAAGGAGGCTTTTTTTGACGCCTTGCTCTGATCCTGAAACTGAAGGAGGGGCGGTGAGCACTCCGTTGCAGGGGCCATTCCAGTATCCATCTTTCTCAGGGCTCTCCATCAGCACACACAAAAGCCAAGAGGCCTCTTCAAAGATGTGACTTATGAACTTGTAAAACCCGGGAAGTCAATCAATATGTAATGAAGTCCAGCGGAAGAAAAGAGCGCACGGAAGGAAGGCATGCAGGTGTGGCAGCCTGCTTGGTCGATGGCAATTACTGACACGCCCGTACTGAGAGCACCCGGCCCGCTGATGGATGGGTGGTACACTCGGCAGGGAACGCATTTACCTCTGTTTTCTCTCTGGTAACCATTTCGCGTCAGTGGTCAGTGACTCCCAGAAGTTCACCTAGGGAGACAGGATTTGTTCCTAGAATGACCAGCACTCTACATCCCGTATTTTATAAACAAACTGTGGGTATTCTAATTTACTTTAAAATCAAGAATGGGTTTTCCAAAATGCCCACCCTCACCTTAAAATTTTGAATAAAAACAAAATAAAACAAAAAATTCTGAAATGCTCCAATCTAGCACATGGTGAGTCCTAGAAGTCAAATTTTAGAAAAAAAAAGTTTCTCATCTTAATTAGACTAGAATTCCTCTGTAAGAGCACGTTTGAACCTCTAAAGTCCCATCCGTTCTGAAATGCCCCATTTCTTACATCTTGACCTCTTTCTGCCCAGTGCAGAGGACTGAGGCCTCCCATAAGCTAGACAAGGAGCTGAGGCTCCTGAGATGCATTGCCAACTTTTGCTTCACTTTCCCTGGGAGGCTGAGCTTCACTAAGTTGTCCAGGAAGTCTTGAATTTGTGATAATCATGCCTTGACCTCCTCAGTACCTGGGATTGCAGGGAGGAATCACAGGTCTGCCTTCATTTGGAGACCAGTAATGTACCTGCCTTGTAGGAATTTATTTTGCCATCTGAACAGAGTTTTAATGCCAAATTCCACGCCTCACTGGCATATGTGTGGACATGTCACTCTAAAGCACAGAGAGCTGAGATTTTACATTTAGAATTCAGGTGTTATGCCGTCACCTGTTCTTTTTCATTTTCTGATAATAGGCTTTTCATAGTGGAAATATAAATAAATAAGTTTGGGCAAGAGCTTTCAACTTTTTCAGAATTTGCTTTTTGATGTTTTAGTATTTAGAATATTCATAGATGTCAAGTATGGATCAAATTTGCACAAATTTAATCAAGAGGTAAATGGGCAAACCTTTATGCATCTGAAAAAAAAAGCGGATATTAAGTTCAGCAAGCCCCGTCCCCATTCTAACACCCTCTCCGTGTGCCTTTCACAATCTCCTTCCTTCTTTTGACCCTTTGGAGCTGGACAGAAACCAGGCAGAGGGTCACTGTACCCACACATCACAGGGCGCCCAGCGCAGGGTGCGCTGGTGTGAGCGCTATCTGGTGAGGTGATTTCTAAAGTTTTCTCGTTTTTCCAGTGACATGCGAGAATGTTAAGACACAAATAGAACCATTGTTAATAAGAAAACTCAGTGACACAGACCGATTTAAAATATCAATGTTTATCTCAGTGGGAGAGAGAAAAGTATTAAAATAATCAAACATGAAGAGACAAAGCAAGAAGTGGAAAAACAGGGGGGCATTTACTTTCAAAGATGGAGCTGCTGCATGGAAGCCATTCCTATCATGTTGATCACACTGTGTTTAGACTAATATAACTCCACATGTTTATGGGGAATCGTGATGTCCCCATTTATGTGCACACTGTATAATGCTATCATTAGGTAATTAGCTTATCCATCATCCTTTAATATTTCTTTATGGCTGATACATTCAAAACCCCCTTTCTACCTATATTGAGATATTCATCATATTGCTGTTAACGTTATCCTATTGTGTAAAGATCCCTAGCCCTTAGTCATCCTGCCTGCTGCTGACACGATCGCTATGATGGGCCGGCCTCCCCTCTGCTCTTGACTCCTAAGCACACATTAGCTTTCATTGCTCTCTGATCAGCTTGTTTGGTCTCCATGAGTGAGATCATGTGATGCTTGACTTCCTGAGCCTGGCTTATTTCACAGAAGGATGCCCAGCTCTGCCCATGCTGCTCCACCCCTTGTCAAGGCTAAGTATTATTCCCGAGTCTGTTATATGGGCCACAGTTTCTTTACCCCTTTCTTAGCTGAAAGACATTTATGTTGAGCCTATTCTTCAAAGGAGTCTCTTCAGTACTGTGATTTTAATCCCCTTGACTCTGTGCTAGTAATGGGACTGCTCTCCCATACGGTTCATGAATTTTAATTCTTTTGAGCAACTTCCGTGTTGTGTATTATATTAGTTTACCAGATATACTCCACAAAAACAGTGAATAAACCTGTTCTTTCTTCACCTTCTCATTAGCATGTTGTTTCGTTCAGTCTTTGACAGCAGCTTCCCTAACTGGGCTGTGGCGGTGTGCATTTCCTGTGAGTCTACATGGTTGAACATTTGGGTGGCATCTTTTAAGACATGGCTATTCGTTATGGAGTGCTCAACTCCACATGAAGCATCTGGTATATCACCCCTCCCCGAGGTTCAGGGAAGGGATCTCAGATGTGAAACTGTTTTCTGGCTATAACAGGACTGTTATGCACATGAATTCGCAGTAGCTGTGGTGGAATACACATGATCCACATAAAATCACAAAGCCAGAATTCCAATATGGACTGGGGAGGAGCTCAAGAAGTACCCCCTCCACAGCCAGCAGGTAAGGCGCTATTGAAAGCTGACTACTGTGGAGTTGTAGTCAGACATACTGCCAAGGAAGGTGGCCTATGCGCCAGCTGATGACTGATACCCATGATCTATGGGAAGCACTGATTGGACTGAAACTGGGAGTGAGGAGTGAGGGATCTGGGAGGCACTAGAGGTTGAGATGACAAAAACGTTATATATTTGTATGGGGTCTTTAAAGAATGAATTTAAAAATGAAATGTCTATTCCATTTTTATTTTTTAAAATATTTATTTATTTATTTATTGTGTATACAATATTCTGTCTGTGTGTATATCTGAAGGCCAAAAGAGGGCACCAGACCTCATTACAGATGGTTGTGAGCCACCATGTGGTTGCTGGGAACTGAACTCAGAACCTTTGGAAGAGCAGGCAATGCTCTTAGACACTTTCCAGCTCCCTCTATTCCAATTTTAAATGCTTTTTTATTTTTGGAGAATGTCATAAAATATATTTTGATCATATTCTTTGCCTTCCCCCAACGTTTTCCGTATTGCGCCCTACCAACCCACTCAACTCCATGTTGTTTCTCTTCCAAAAATGGAGTCTAGCTTGTGCTGGCCACCTACTCCTGAGCATGAGGCCTGACCTGGAGTGTGAATGATAACCCAGGGTCACTGTGTTGAAGAAAAAGTGTTTCCTATCACATTAGCTATCAATTACAAACAGCTTCTTGTCTTGTGTGCACCTTCCATTCACGATGATGGGATTTTGTCTGGACTGAATGTATCCAGTTGTGTCTGGAAAATGTTATTTTCTTGGTGTCCTCCATAACCACATGGCTTTTCACAATATTTGTACTTCCTCTTCTGCTTAGATCCTTAGGTGAGGACAAGGGTTTTATAAAGGCATCCGTTCACAGCTGACTGCTCCAAAGTCTCTCATTGTCTGCATATCAACACCTACTGTAAGAGAAATCTTCACTAATAGGAAATGAGTGACATAGTGATCTATGGGCATCGCAGTGTAGCAGAAGGACTCATTTTATTATTCTGTTTATTTAGCAGAATAATAGTACTAGGTTTTCCCCTAGGTTCCACAAACTGGCTAGTCTTAGGTTCTTGGCCTCATTAACAGTGTCAGTTAGCATGGACTAGTTCCAGCTCATGGATCAGGCCTAATCCAATGTTTTAAAATGTGTTTGGGTACATCTATAACATTTGTGCCACTATTGCATAAGCAGGCATGTATTGTAGCTCACAGAGTTCATAGCTGGGCGAGAATGATGAGTCCTTCTCTCCTCTTGTCATACGTACAGTGAGTTCCAGCACTATGACCGCAAGTCAGTAAAGAGTGAGGCTTCTGGTTGATGAGTGCTTTGATTTCTCCACATTTAATGAAATAACACATGACGCCATCAGCAATAGGGTCTCACTGTGAGGCTGTAATCAACAAGTGTAATCAATAAGCTTGGCCATATCCTGTAGAGTTGGGGGAGGTCTACAGGACCCCTGTGGCCAACACCTCAGAAAGATGTAACCATTGCTGGTACTTGGGTTTTTATTTGTTTGCATATAATGTCTCATTGGGGGTATTCTCTCCCCTATTACAAGGTAACTCCGTTTAAATTCTTTTCATATATGCATTATTTTAAGAAGTTGCTTTGCATACGACTTTTCAAGAGACTTTTAGGACCAATTATCAATCTCTACATTTGTTTCTCTACCAGGGAGAGATCCCATGCCTTTAATCTTTCTGTTCTAATTTCCACTTTATCCTTTCCTAACACTATTTTCTATTACCCCCTCACTGGAAGATTCCTCTCTTCTTCCCACTTTTACTACAGACCCAACCTCTATGGCTATTCTAACAAAACACACATATTTAGATTTTAAAAAATAACTTCTATGCATAAGAAAAAACACAAAATGTTTGTCTTTCTGGGTCTGGTCTCTCTCTTTCCCTCCTTCTCAGAATGAATGTTCATTGCTCTATCCATTTTCCTGCAAATTTTATTTTCACTTTTTTAACAATGGAATGACAAACATTCTGAGAAAAAAGGGAAGCAACGCCTTTCACAGTGACTTCTATTCCAACTTTAAAACATTTTTAATCAAGTTTTTGGATTTTTGATATTGCCTTCTAAATGCTAGATGCTGACTTAGATATATTCTTCCTAGAATATTCTTTCATTCTGTGTTTTGTCTTAGCTCTTTTGATTACTTTCTTTGCTCTACAGTTATTATTTTATTTTGTTTGACAGAATCCTATTTGTCATGTTTTGCATTTCTGACTTTATTTTAGGGCTACATGAATACCTTTGTGCATGCCAACATGTGGGCATGTCTCACAATAACTTCATAGCTTTAATCTTTTTTAATCTTTTTTAATCTTTCTAATGCTTTAATCTTTTTCTGAATTTATATATGAGAGGTAGAAACAAGCATTTGTTTCATAACCTTCAATTTCTATTTAAATGCTAAATATTGAAATCATTTAGTTATTTCCTGCATGGACTTACTCTTATTTTATTTATTTATTTATTTATTTATTTATTTATTTATTTATTTATTTATTTATTTTTGAGGCAGGATTTTGCTATGTAGTTCAGTCTGACTCAAACTGGAGATCCTTCTAGCTCAGCTTTCTGAGAACTAGAGTTATATATGCCCTCTGCCAGGACCTAAATGCTTTTAATGCAAGTGAGTCTGCTGAACATCTATAAGGTAATTTGTTATAAGAAGGAAGACTGAAAGGAGAGCTCAAACATTTTGCGATTCAAATGCCAGCTTCCTTAAGGATGCCTGTAACACAGAGGGACCTCCAGTACATGCTCAGCAATGCCTAGCAACCTGCAGTGCCTCACAGGGGTTGGGGACGCTGTCTTTCATAGAGGAGGCTCTCTCTAAATAAAGAGAGGACGTTTGTTGACTTTTTAATGGAGGAACTTCATTCTCTCTCCTAGAAGAGATTTTCTCTTGGCAACTTGCTTTCTCATTCATAGGGAAACCATATTCTATTATATAGGAGTCTTGTGTGCTCTCTTGCTTTCTCTCTCTCTCTCTCTCTCTCTCTCTCTCTCTCTCTCTCTCTCCCTCCTTCCCCCTCCTCTCTCTCTTGTTTACTAGCTCACTGTTCTGTTTTTGCTTTTTTCTCTCTCTGTTTCCCTCTCTCTCTTCCAGATGAAATTGGAAATCATTTTCTCCTTGGATTTGGAAATGATAGACAGACACAGAAGTCAAGTCACAAACACAGACATATTCTCACTTGTCTGGAAATTTTCTTTATGCTTCTGCCAGGTGGAAGAATGAGAGAGTGGAAATACATCGTAAATTACTTATGTGGTCACAGAAGCAACACAGCACACAGACAGGGGTGGATGAACACAAAAGCAAGCAAGAATCAGAATCACCTCGAAACACAAAGAGAAGATGGGGCAGAGGATGCTTCATCCTGCTGAGGCAGGAGCAACCTTGGCTCAGATCCCTTCAAGTGGCTTCAAGATCAACCCGCTCACCTTAACTCTGCTCTTAACTCTATTCCAGAAGCTCATGACTACACCTAGGCCTTAAGCATTCCTTAAATTATCGCACCTCTGATATCACTAAGACATCACAACATCCTTCATTGATTTTAACCTTTCTTTAAACATCTCCAACTCCCTTTTTCTTTCAGACCTGTTCTTCACCTGTGCCATGATGTCTAAAGCCTATAACAATG
>JABTXL010005776.1:1575462-1769570 GCA_025134845.1 Neodon shergylaensis | reverse complement strand
AAGAAGAAGAAGAAGAAGAAGAAGAAGAAGAAGAAGAAGAAGAAGAAGAAGAAGAAGAAGAAGAAGAAGAAGAAGGGATAGGCCCCGCCTGCTCATATTACAAGAAGAAGAAGAAGAAGAAGGAGAAGGAGAAGGAGAAGGAGAAGGAGAAGGAGAAGGAGAAGGAGAAGAAGAAGAAGAAGAAGAAGAAGAAGAAGAAGAAGAAGAAGAAGAAGAAGAAGAAGGCCCTGCAAATGCTCCTTGTCTTTATCTAGAAAATACAACTAAATATGACTTCGTCCTTCAGTGTTATTCCTCAGGGCTGGCCACTTTGTTTCTTGAGTCTTTCACTGAGACTTGGAGCTTGCTGTTTAGACTAGACTTGCTGTCCGGCGGGTTGCTGGGATCCACTCGCCGCCACCTGTCCTGACAGTGAAGCATGTATCACGATCCCTTTGTTTCTGACATGAGCTCTGCCCTTGAACTCAGGTCCTCTGGCTTGCAAAGGCCAGGACTTTCCTTTCCAGTTCCTCTGTTTGTGTTCATCCATCAGCTAGCTTTGAGGCAGTTTCATTTTGTATCCCAGGCTGGTCTCAAACTCATCATGTTTCTGCCTCTGCCCCCTGAGTCTGGGATTCACTACAGATATACCAAGCCATACCAAACTTTACTTTCCATTTCCTTTTGTCCCTGCTGAGACAGGGCTGCACCTTCCTCGGGTCTAGTGTGATTGGAATGCAAGTGTCCCATATTCCTTTGAGTTATCTGTAGGTTTTATCTCATTCCGCAGAAGTTAAGTTTCTTGGGAGCAATTGCTTTTACCCCCCCCCCCCGACTCTTCTAGAGCCCAGCAATCTGCCCAAAAAACAGGGTGGAGTTTGAGAGCCAGACTAAATGGTGCTTTTTAACTTTGACTTCAAATGCTACACTTACATGGTCATTTAAATACTGTTCCACTACTTAATCATTAGCCATTTTCTAATGCCCTTCATCAAAACTGTGGAGTAATGCCGCCTCAGCAGAATTCAAGATAACCTGTCTTTATCAGCTATCTGAGCAGTTCTTCATCAGCAGCAGACACTTAGATAAGACACTTTTTGTATGATTTATAAAAGCCAAGTGTAGCATCCTGAATGAGTTTTGTATATATTTCAATACTTAGTCCAGAGATACCCTCTTAACTCTTGAAGAGTAAGTCAGATGCTCATACTAGGATGTTGTGTTAAAAAAATCACCCTTGAAATCAATGTGGTACCTCCTCTTCTTAATGTGGGGGAGACATTCTAGTTCCTAAAGCTTCATATCTGGTAAAATCCATGCTTTACTCTAGGCATAATGCCTGTGCAAGCCAAGAATCTAGACATCTCCGGGTCTGCAGGTGTCCAAATGAAATTTACTACTGAAATAATGCTAATTATCTCAAGTTAACCATCTCAAAGAAGGCAACTTTGCAAGCTGAGAAAGGCTCATTCAACGTCAATTACAATAGGAGATGGATGAACCCCATAAAGAACACACCCATTTGAACTTAGGAAACAGCTCCATGGTGAAGTGCTTCCCTCTCATACACAAGGGCCGGGGTTCAATTCCCTTTATTATGAAGAGAAAACAACAGCAAAACCAAAGCTACCTATTATACAAGTGAAGGCAAACATGGATAAACAAACACTAACTAATCAAGCAGATAAGAGTCCCAACAAGAACCTGAACCCAGTGCAAGTTCTCACTGAACTGAAATTAGATGCCGGCATCTTCATTGACTACTATCAATGCTCCTGCCAAATCAAGTAAAATCAAATTTGAATTTCAGATAATGTGATTTAAGTTAATTTGGGAACTTTTTACCAGCATAGGCACACAGTATTCTATAAAAATATCTGTGAGAACGCCTTGGAGATGTGAATGAATAAAATACTGATCTAGAATTACACTATGCGATAAGGATTAAAATACTTAATGCTGTAAAAAAAAACCTTCACAAATGAACTCCTGCAATCCCGTCTTTGCCAAGCACAAACAATTGCATCTTAGAAGCATGGGCTCTCTAACTTCTACAGAAGAGCGTTGGAAGGAGGTTCCTGAGAAAAAAACATCAAAGTGCTGTGAAATGCAGCAACCCCAAGCAGCCAGCCCAAAGCCAACAAAGAGTTAAATGTCCAGGATTGCTCAGTAATGAATGCTTAGTAAGTTTGGCCAAGGAATATCAAGTAGACATCAGGGCTAGAGCAACTGCTAAAGGGATGACCTCCTTGAATCTCATTTGCATAGCAATGAGTTGCCACAAAGCACGGGGGCTGGACCAGCAGTGCTGGCTGTCTCTAACCCCCCCCCCCCGCTTTATTTTGTTGTGACTTTAAGCAAAACTGCTCTCCAGAGTAAATACAAAATGATTCCAGCAGTGGGTCTGGGTAGATGTATGTATAAAGTGAACTGCATACCATTCGCAAAGACCCACTGAGCCGTTCCGTGAACCAGATCAACGGAAAGGAACAGTAACACAAACTTTCAGGGATGTTTCCAGGTAAGTTGCCAGCTGATGTATGTTATTTGAGTCAAGGATAATGCACGTCTACTCACAACAGACAAGCCAATATGTCAATAAGACGAGCCAAACTCACTTGCAGCATCTCTGTTGCAGCCTGGGGCTGTTTTCTATAATCATGCAAAAGCTTTCCATCACATTCAGGGTTTGTTTCTGTTTTGTCAACTTTATTCTAAGGACTGTGCTTGCAAGTATTATTATCATTAGATGCTAACAAGGGAGAGGGGAAACTTTCACCCCTGCGATTGAAGAATGCCACTGCTTGTCAATACACTGATGAAATCACCACACACAGCGGAGGTAACAAAAGGGATAAGAAATAGCAACATTGTACAGACAGTGACAAATGGCAAAGGCACTCAACAAAATACTCAAGCTCTGTGTATTCTTTCAAAAAATAAGTAAAGATGTTTCCAAGCTTAAAATGTCAGGAGTTTACTTCTTTCCCAGTTCTATGCACCAAATGCAATGTGCAGCTAAAAGAAAAAAACAATCTGCTTCATAATGCTTAGACATGCAACTTACCCTGGCAAGATTAGTTTAGGAAAGAAAAGAATGCAAAGGGGGGCGCTGTCTTCTGTCACTGTGTCAAGCAAAGGTCCTCAGAACCCTGTGCCATCCTTCCAAAGGCATAATAGCAACTTTTACGTTAGTGATTTTGATAGGGCCTCAAATTATTCAGCAGACATTATGAATCTACTTCAGGCAATGAGATTAATATTTCAGTAAGTCCTCTCCTATGAAACAGGAAGCCTTTTAGAAATGACCTTGGACCAGATAAGAGGAGTTCAGAAAAAGCAGGGTCTAAAGCCAGAGGGCAACTGTGCTCAAGATTCTTTTATACAAATAAGACCCCTAATCAGGCTAATGCAAATTTCTACACTTTTATCTTCCATCTTTTTATTTACCTTCATCTGAGAAGCCAATAACAACAACAAACCCACAAAACCAAAGCAAAGCAAAACAAAACAAAAAGACAAAACAAAAATAAAAAACCAACCAGTCAAACAAAAAAAAAGCCAAAACCCAGAGAAAGCCGGTAGATTTCCAGCTTCCTACTGAAAAAGTTTACAGCAAACTATGAGTGAGTCACTGGGAACCTGATGGCTCAGTTTCAGACCAGAACCAGAATGGTTCTAAAGTCAGCCCATCAGGTTGAGAAGATTCTTCAGACAGAGTGGACACCATGTGTATCAGAGCCCGTTTTCCTTCCTATGGCCTTTTGTGTTGTCACATGACCTGGAAGGGCAGTCATTTTCAGAAGAGAGCACCTGTACTGTGACTCTCCCTGGGACTCCGTGCGCTTCCAGCTGCCCTGGGTGTACACTTAAACTTTAGAAACTTTTTAGGGCTCAAAATAATACCCCAAAGGACAGTGCTTGGAAATGAACTTGTACTTGAACGAACTGAAAGAGTCTTGGAAGGGAAGGTCTCTAAATTCCTATTATCTCTCTCTTTCCCCAAGCAGGTCACAGAAATTAGATTCCTCTATCCCAAGGTGGTTATGGAAAGTGCATACTTTCTTCCTCAAAGTTCGTTTCAAAACTTAACAGTATAACTCCAACTTCCTTACCTTTCCATGTAGGACCTGGCCATAAAGGATTTTTCTGGTCTACATGGAGTTAGAAGACCCTCATTTCAGAGCGATCCTGCCACACAAAATAAAGGAACACAGAGTGGGAGAGAAGAATCCAAAGAAATAGGCCTTGCTGGGTGTCCCTGATTCAGTTACCTACCATGAGATCACAAGGTCACAGAGTCGTCCATTCTTAGTCAGTGCTGACTTAGGAAAACAGAGAGGGGGAAAGAGAGAGAAAGGATGAGGGAGCAGGGGAGAGGGAAAGAAAGACGGGAAGAGGGAAAAAAGGGAGGGAGAACTTTCTCTGGGTCTTTGGATACTGAAGCCTAGTTTCTCTAGGAATACTGTACCTCTCATCCAGCTAAGGATCTACTAGAAACCCAGTTCAGAAAATCCAGGTTAGCATCCTGACTCCAGCACTTCTTGAGCCAGGTCATTGCCCACACGTCACTCATCAGCTGATCAAAAAACTACGACTTCTCTGCCTTGGAGCTAACTACACATCTTAGCATTAGCTCTCAGACTTTGCCCACCTTCTCCCTGTGTGTTTTGGTGTTCCATCTATAAAGCCAAGATAGAATAATATGAACCCAGATGGGTTTAGGAGATGGACTAGGGAATACGCACAGAAGACTCCTACCACTATTAGTTGTTATTGTTGATAAACGCAAGCAGCACTGGAAATGGTACAGAGGCAAAGTCCTAAAGTCATGAGTCCCTATAGCAATCTTTCATGAACCCCTTTTCCAGTTTCCTAGGAACCAGGCACCAGCTGATGAATTGTTCTGCTCCTCACAATTCTTAGTCACATTTTCCCTTTCTCAAACTGTCTCCTGTTAAAGCTGGTGCAGTGAAATTGCTTCTCAGAGTTAGCATCGAACAACACTATTCCCATCTCTACTTCATAGATGCGGCATTGAAACACACAGGGAGAAGGTGGGCAGAGAAGTTCTTCTTCATGATCACCATGACTCCTAGGATCAGAGTAGACTAGCCCTGTGCAGGCCTCCTGGACTCTGATTTCCAGGAGCTACAACAACAGACCTTAAAGTTATTGTTCACCATAGGTCTCCTCCAGTCGTTCTGATCAGATTACCATCACTGGCTCTTTCTAAAGCACCAAAGGTCTTTCTCAAGATGTACTTGAGGCAAGTTAAGATGGATCAGTTTTACTCAAAAGCCTTGAGGATAAAACTGTATTTTGATGAGTTAGAAAATTAAAGTGTCATTCTGTCTAGACAAAGACTATAAAATTATCCCCTTTCCTTCCAAAGGAAAACACTCAATTCTCAAAAATATCTCCAGAATAACCATTATCACACTAAGTTACTGTCCACATATGTTCCGAAGCAATGGTTCTGAAAAGACCAAATGCTGCAACCCTTTAGTACTGTTCCTTATGTTGTGGTGACTCCCCCAACCATAAAATTATTTTTTGCTACTTCATAACTGTAATTTTGCTACTGTTACGAATCATAATGTAACTATCTGATATGCAGGCTAACAAATGTTAGCTCTGTTGGGGTCATGACCCACAGGTTGAGAACCACTCGAAAGGGTTAAGGCATTTCAGCACATACTGAGCCTCATTTTAAAGGATGCATGTACAATACGACAGTAATAGAATTTATTGAAATTAGAATCTTATTAAATTTCAAAATTATACTACAAGGTAAGCATTATCCAAAGTCCAGGCTGATGGTGCTCATGGTCCAACTTTTAGCTTTTGCCCAGATTCTGAGAGAATGTTGTAGTTCACTTACTAGAACAGGGTTTTTGTGTGGACCAGAGCTTTAGGATCAAGTCTTGACACTGCCAGATAAAGTGTGTACCTTTAAATTGAGCCCTACCCATACTGCTGTTTTTAGTAATTAATTTTACCTCACCATTGCCTACTGGCATGCAGTTCTGATCAGAGACACTAATAATGAGTGTCTCTTATTAGCAAGAACATGAACAATAAAACGTTCCAAATCAAAAAATAGGGAGGACTTCCATCAGCAAAGCCATCATGAAGTGGCTTTGGTCTCAGTCGTCACTGAGCCACTGACACAGCCTGCCCACTGCCATAGATTCTCTTTCCAGCTGAGTGGTAACATTGATCACACCATTTAGGCTCAGCGCTCAGACCAGCGCAGCCTGCCCGGAAATCTGCATGGAGGCTAAAGCTCAAATGCCCTTTCATGGAAAGACCTGGGAATTAACTCTCTGCCTTTTTAATGACTCTCCATTACTTTCCCAGTATTTATAAGAATTTCTTTCTTTCTTTTTTTTTTTTTGCATAACAAAATCCAACTCTAATCAATACACGCAGTATATCCCAGCTGATTAGTGTAATTCTTGCTCCAGCAGGATGTTGGCGCTCTGCCAGGCTTACCTAGCACACAATTAAGTAGCTGTAATGCCTGCTGCTGCCCAGCAGGCTTCATGAGTTAATAGGGAAAACCGGGACTGGCACTTGCCCTATCAGCCCCTGTGTGCCCTCTCTCTCACGCTTATCTGCTTATGGACACGTACAGGGTATGGCTAGAAAAACACAGCCTCAGACAACTACACCAACCCCAGAGGCTGAGGCACAGAAGTGTGAAAAGTTTAACTCACCATCTTCTCCTTCTGGTAAATTCTCCCAGAAAGAACAGATCCATCTCTCTACCTACAGTCCTGACCCATGCTGGGAGAAAATGCTACACACAACAAGACTTGGGAATTTAAACTACCCACATCTACTGTCAGGAACTATGCTCAGTGATCTTCAAGCCCAATCTCAATAAACACAGTTCATTTAAAAAGAAATTAAGAACACTACATATTTCTCATGCTCCCATGAAGCTGATGTTAAGGAGATTTTGTTAAGCTCAAAGAATGACAAAGTATCTGAGAGACAATCTTTTCCAATTTCCATTCATTCAAGAACGGTTTTTGTACATTTTGTATAATATAACATTCCTGAGACACACACTTGTTTGCGTGTTGATATGAATGGCCTGGCCTTCAGCTGACACCCATATTGCAGTATAATGTTTAAAAAGTAAAGATCTAAAATATAACAAGCTGTGATTTTTAATGGATCCTCTTATTAACCACCATGTCACTGCTGGATTCATGGACATGGATGAACTTAGCAAACCACAGACACTGTATAGCCATCCCGCAAATCCTGATTCTCTTGCGCACAATGGTCGGAATATGAATTCACAGTGTGTAGTGAAATGCTTTAACCCCTTATGAGGTGGGTGGAGAGTAACTTAGTGTGATAGTAGTTATACCACAGCATTTACAAGTGTTGCGATGTTTAAATACTAATTAGAAAAGGTCTCCAAAGGTACTTGTAGTAACATTCTTCATTATGCCTTCTTTGTTTCTTGAAAGAGAGAGCTTGCCTCTGAGAGGTATTCCTCTTTTATCTTTTGTGGACATCAAGCTCCAGAAGAACACACTGTGATGTAGACAATTCTTGTATCAGCATTTCCTTGCATGCAATGCTGTACTCTTGAAAAGTAAGCAATCACAGGCACATGCCTCCTGGGTTGTCTTTATCACATGGAGTGAGAGCATTCAGGGAAGTATCATGGTCCTAACTGACAGTTCAACAAGAACTGAGTATATATTCCAAAGGGCTTTTCTTTCAGAGACAAAATGTGGACTTCAAACAGCTATCCTAAATGGAACAGGATTCTAGCACCTCACAGGAATAAATTTTAATATCTGGCCTTACATTCAGTAGTGAAAGTCAAAATCACTGCCTAGACTGAATATAAATAATCATTCAACTTTAAATATTAAATGTTGGCCAGGTCTAGTACTAATAAGAGTACAGAACCAAACACTGGAGAGATGCCACTGAATCCCAGCAATGCTGCTTCATGCAGAGGGAGAGACTTCAGCTTAGCCATGCAGCTATGAGAGCTGCAGAAGAAAAAGCTCTTGGAATAATAAAGTTGACGGTGCTAAACCTGAACGATTGACGTTCTCCAAAATTTTGATCTTTCTGTGTTGATATAACACTGAGAGTGGAAAATTCTGCTCCATGAAATGTTATTCCATGTCTAAAATAAAAAAAATGTACCCCAAACCTGAAGTAGCTAGCTCTTCAGATCACCCTTTACAGAGTGTAATGGCATCTAAGTGCAGAGATGCGAAAACATAGGATGCGAGGTGCAGACACGACCTTCATGAGGGCATGCGGATTAGCCAGTGACCACAATACTTGGGGGTGGACATGGGAGATAAGACACAGGCAAGCCCATCTGGAGGGCACAGGCCTCCAGTCAGTGACCATGGGACTTGGGAAGAGACAAAGTGATCAAGAAGCAACTATGAAGGAATAAGAGAAAGAAAAGAGCAACTTTTCCAAAAGGTCAATATGGGGTTTCCACAGACTAAGATGGGCATCAGCCTTCCTTAGTGTCTGCACAAGCAACCTAATGAGGCCAGAAATGTAAGCCTGGGGTGGATTATCCTTGACCAACTCTCCAGGTAATCTTAAACTTTAACATTTTCTGAATATCAAAACCAGGTGTACATTTGCATATTATTTTCTTTCTTTTTTTTTTTTGAGACAAGGTCTCCCCACATAACCTTGACTGACCTTGAACTCTTTTTATAGACCAGTCTGGCCTCGCACTAATAGAGATCCATCTGCCTCTGCCTAGGATAAAGTGCTGGAACTAATTCTTCCCCAATTGCCCTTTCCTCTGATGCTTTTCCTCAAAGCAATATAGAGGATAAAGGGCAAACTCTTTCCCAATAGCATATATTTGAAGCAATGTGTATTTCCACAATGCACACACTCTTGTTTCTTTTTTAAAAATCTCATGTCCCAATCTAAACTTAAGAAACAGATGGATTATTGAGAGACAAAATATTCTTCACTTAAATAAAAAGTTTTCAAGACTGCGACGTCCACTAATTGAATACATTTAAAGTAAGATTTGCTTTGGGAAAATGTAAATGTATACTCAACATTTGAAAATGCAGCTATTGCATAAAACAATCTAGACTATTTGCTTTGATTATTATAATAACCACTGATGAGCTCTGAGAAGGAAGAAAATCTCACAAACACTGACATCTCCCCCTCTCTTTCTACTATATAGAAAATTTAGCAAAAATATACAGAGTGCAAATTGTACCGAATGTGTGCACTGCTGAACACAATTTGGGGATAATATGATTAACCCAAGTAATTCCATGCACACAGTCTACTCTTCCAAACTGAGAGACAACGATCTAATCACTGGATAATTCAAGGCAATCTCAGAAATACATGTTACCATACATATCCTGTTCAAATGTTTACATTGCCCAATTTCCTTACTCGAGTGTAGTTACTCTCTCCTGAAGGGAACTCTAAGGCTTTCCTGTCTCCTTGTACAATTTAAGCAGCGTACAAGCCTGTGTTATTTCAATTCACCCTCTTCCTGAGCGTGTTTACACACATGACTTTCCTTTTACCTACTTGACAAATACCATACAGAAGAGAAAGATAAATTTAGAAGAGTCAGTAGCCACATAGTTTAATATGTACAAGGCAAAAAATTATCACCAGAAAATAAACCCACACTAAATACATTTTCCCCAGCAATGGTGCAGTATGAAGGGCCAGCACAGACCCTCAGCTGAGCTAACAGTGTGACATGTTCTTAGTTCAGTTAGACTGTAAATGAGCTGTTATGCTAAAAAAAAATTATGAAATTCTAAGATATTTTTAAACTGTTTCTAGGTAGACGATATCTCTGGGAAGTTCTATTGCAAACTGTTTAAGAATTAGCTGTTCACAGAAAAGCCAATGCAGAGGCATAAACTTTTAGACTAGAAGGGGCCTTGATGGCTCTCTCTAAAGCTTTCTCCTTTAGTTGCTAGCATCACTAGGCTTTCTCTTCACTAATTGCAACATGCTCGAGCATTTGTGATCATCAAATGCAGTGCAAAAAGAAATACACCCTACAAGGATAAAAGAACAAGAATTTTCCAAATTCCTATAGAAGTAGAAAATTCTTCTTGCCAACAATCAGAAATAAAAGGGATTTGGACCTCTAAACGATTGACCAAAAAACATAAAGGACATGGAAAAAATGTAAAGTTATATATAAATAATGCCACTAAATAAATGTCATATAGAATCTGTCATTACTAATATGAAATTCTTCCCACAAGTTACCTATGATCTGCTAAAACAAAACTTCTAGGAATGTTCCTGCTTTGCCTTGCACCCCGCTTAGAAGCACTAGAGGTGCCTAGAGCCCTGTGGGTGTTCATAATGTTGGGGGCCATCTGTGCTTGCTGTGTGGGAGTAGTCATTGAGGTGAGACAGAACATCATGTCCAACTGTCACAAAATTAAAAATAAATAAATAAAGGGGGAGGGGAAGAATGAAGGAGAGAGGGAAGAAAGAGGAAAGAAGAAAGGAGGAGGGAGAGAAGGAAGAAACGAGAGAACACGCTGTGTAAGTCATAAACATGACGTGACAAACGGTCAAACTGAAACCGCTGAGAAGATCCAAAGGTAAAGGTGAGCTTTTCCTAAGTGAAATGCGCCCCAAGAAAGCCTTCCTGTCATAAGCCCCAATCCTTGTTCACTAGGCAAACATTGTGTACAGCAACCAAATATGGACAGCAGACTTCAACATTCTTTAATTATATTCAATTCTAGGCATATTTTCCATTTAACTGACTTTCTGAAGTCCTTTTACAGTCTTACCAACTGACGTTAGGTATCCAATGGAGATACTGTACACTTCTGAATTCTGCTTTATCTGATGGCTACAATAAAACATTTTTACTTCAAGGATGGGAAAGAATCACACCTTTTTCTCTTGACCAAACCGGTCATACAATAGCATATGGCCCAATTTCATGTGTATACTTCTTAGAAATGAGGTTCTCCAGAGAAAAGAGAGGCTGGAAGACACCTTTGGTGGCAAGTTACTACTTGACCTGTGTGAGCTGTATGAATCTCCTGTATCGATTTTCCACATATGAGGTCAGCCACTACCATCCTTCAGCTCCCACTGATTGTCAAGCACAGACACCCAGACACACCTAGAAATATATCTTAGAAGTCCAAAATATTCCTTATACATTTGTACTTTAATAGTCAAGAGAATGTCACCTGGAGGCTTCTCCTACCAAAACAGCTTCATTAGACTTCTAAAGCAAACAAAACCCCCAAGAACTTATGTTTACAAAAACAAACAATTAAAAAAATCTGACATTTGTATTGTCATTACTCACAAATATCCTGATTGTAATGCCTGCCATAGGTAGGATTTAAGATGCTCTTAAGCGTTAAGTAGGATTTGGTGATATTTAGTAGGACTGATAATTCGGGGTACATCTAAAACATGAAGCATCACTTAGCTGCTCCAGAGCTCTCATTTGACCTTGTGTGACATTGAAAAGACTACAGGTTTTCTCAAGTCCTTGGAATGTAATTTGGTGACCATCCTTAAGAAATTAATTCTTTACTTAATTAAGTCTCCACGATTATGCCTCCCTTATCTATTGTGGGCACTTGTCTCTAGTATAGCAGAAGAATAAAACAGAAAAGGAAAGAAAGGTAGATGAGCAGAATCCTATGTACTCCTGTTGTAAAAATTTGCAAACACGGAGATCCCCCTCTCATATTCAGGAATCGGGATCACATGCAGTCTATTTCCTTTTCTTGGTTTTGTTTGTTTTGTCCTGTCAACTTCAGTGTAAGCAGCAAAACTAATCGGTGAGGTACAGAACACCTTCAGAATTTCCTGTGCCATAGCTAGCTGTTTGTCTATAGCTAAGTCTCAGATATGGAGAGGTAAGTCTCAGAACACACTATGTACACTTGCATTCAGGCTTCCAGACACTTTCCCAAACCCCCAGAGTCCCGTTTGAACTTGGCACTGTGGAGAACCACAAGAGGATAATGGAGAAAGGATTGGATAAATTCTGGATTCCCTCATAGACTATCAAATACCATTCCAACATCCTCTTTAGCCTGTCCAGTGACTACATTATATGTTCAGGCTTCATTAAGATTAATAAAAGGAGATAAATGGTAGGAAATATGATCAGCTCACTATCACTACATCTAAATGTATGTATATGTGCGATATATATATATGTATATGTATACATACACATACACACACATATATGTGAAATTGTGAGAGTGAACTCACTGAAAATGAAAACTGTACCCCTCCTAAAATTGCATACTATCTCATATTCACTCACCATTCTATTCGAGGCACTGCTCATTGTCACTCATTTTTTCCAGTTAATAACTGCAAATATGTTTTGATTTACAGGGCAGATGCATGCCTGTCTCCCACTTTACCAGTGGAACAGTGAGTATTCAAAGCAATGAAGGTTGCTTTTAGTGGTCAGTATGGTAGGATCTGGAACACCTAGGAGCAAGCCTCAGTGAGGGATTGGTTAGATTTGGGTGGACTTGCCTCTGAGGGATTTCCTTAATTGGACTAAGTGAGATGGGAAGACCCATCCCGAATGTGGGGAGACCATTTCATGGTCTGGGCAGTAGACTGAGTGAGGAGAGAGGCAGCTGAGTGCAAGCATTTGTTGGTCTCTGCTTGTTAACTATGGATACAATGTGACCAATTGTCCCCAGCTCCTGCCACTGTAATGAGCAGGCCTGTAACCTGGAACTGTAAACTTGGTAAATAGTTTGTCCCCTAAATTGCTTTGGTCAGATTGTTTTTATTGCTGCAACAGGAAAAGATACAAAGATTCAAAGCAATGGGTGTAGCCAGCTATTCTTTCAATCCTATGAATTCTGGGCATGGAGGTACTAGCCTTTAGTCTTAACACTTGGGAGTTAGAAGGAGAAAGACTCTTAGTTTAAAGCCAGCCTGGCTACATATGAATTCCAGCCACATGGCAAGGTCTTATCATTTAAAACAAAAGAAAAGGTGTTCAAATGATATAAGCAACGGTGAAAGATTAAGTAGAGACAAATGAAAGTGAACTCAACTTGTAAAAAAGAAGAACAAAAGGGCTAATTACTTTAAAATCTGCATGGCTTTGCATAATGAAAAACAGAAACACACCTAGAAGCAAGCATTAGTAAGTTCCTTCATTAAACATAATCTATGGTTTACCATATTGAATGTTTGAAGGCTGAGAAAGTTAGATTTGAGACCTATCCAGGTCCCCTGTGTAACCTTTGTATCTAAGTAGGCATCATCTTTAGAAGGTAGTATCCGAGGGAAGACAATGCTTGACTTTACCCAGAAATCTTCCAAGGTTTCTATATCAGTGCATGACAACAGAATCAACCCAATAGGGCTCACAGAAACTCACAGAGACTGAAGCCACAACTATGGAGCCTGCATTCATCTGTGCTAGGTCTTCTGCATATATGCTATGGTTGTTAGCTTGGTGTTTTTGTGGGACATCTAACAGTGGGAATGGGAGTGTCTCTGACTCTTTCACCTGCTCTTGGGATCCTTTTCCTCCTACTCAGTTGCCTCACCCAGCCATGAGACTAGGATATGTGCCTAGTATTATTGTAACTTGCTATTTTGTGTTTGGTTGATATCCTGGAAGGCCTCATCTTTTCTGAAAGGAAAGGGAGGAGCAGCAGATCTGGGGGAGAGGGGAGTTGGGGGGGGAGAAGAGTGGAGGGAAGGGAAACTATGGTTGGGATGTATTGTATGAGAGACGGGAGGAGTAGAGGGAGGGGAGGATGTGATCAAGATGTAATGTATTCAAGAATAATAAACAAACAAATAAACAAACAAATCAATCTAATCACACCAACAGGAAGACTGAACTTTGATCCTAAGATTGATTATTGTGTTCTGGGGTCCAATCTCTATTTCTTTCATTTTCCATGATCGCCCCAGGAATTTCACTCTCAAGTTTCTACTGAATTGGGGGTTGGCGAGAACTCCTAAGTGGAAGAGGGTAAAGTTGAATCTAACTTGGGAATTCCAGTTCATATCCACCATCTCTAGAATGGGTAATTTGTTATTTTCCTTGTGCCTGACAGAAGCTGAAACAGAGGGGTTCGAGCCACCAGACAAGACCTCTGTGTCTTCTCAATAAAGACAATCTGTGGCAGGAAGCTGATTGCTTTAAAGGCCAGCTCCACAAAAATGCTCTTGGAGAAAAATGGAGAAAGGAGTCAGTGGGGAGAAAAGTCATTAGATGAAAAGGTCTTCAAAGAAATCACCATGTTTGAAATACCAGTGGAGACAAATGAACACACGGAGAAAAGCTTTCTACACTCAGACTCCTGAAGGAAGCTGACACTGTGGGTCTTCACATCCTCATCCTCACAATTGGGTAGAAAGAAGCAGATAATAGTGTAATCTACAGTAAGATAAAAGAAGGGAAGGAAGAAGAAGCAAAAAGGGAGAAAAATGGAACGAATGACAGGAAGAAAATAAAAGAAAGAAGAATGGCAGAAACTTGTTAATAAACAGCAGGGCTATCTCTGTTCCTCCTTTCAGTCCACATTGGTGGACTTCCCCTGGGTGGAGAACCTAGACAGGAAACTAGTCCTACTCCTTGGGTTTATTAGCCCTCCTCATTTTGAGACCTGGTTTGGTTTTATGGTTCAGGCTAGCCTAGTAGGCTAGAACTCACTGTGGACTCTAGAAAGACCTTGAACTTCTAATCCTCCTGCCTTCATAACCTGAGTGCTGAGACTATAGCAGGTCCCTTGCTTTGCATTGCCCCTTCCAGTTCTGGTGTGTTCACACTCAGTAAAGATGGGGCTCATCAACACTACTTCAGTAATTAAAGAAATCAATGTTAAAGGAGCAAATCCACCTCAGCCTAGGACATGAACCCTACTCAATGATCTTACAGCAGGAAAATCCTGCGGGTAACTCGGAGGGAAATACCAGACATACCCCTCTAGTATGCATATCCCTTTCATCCAGCAGTCACCTGGCTCCAACAGAAGCACAACAGACCCAACTCAAAAGTAACAAGAAAAAGTCACTAGGTTGCTGGTCTGTGAGGAAACATGAACACACCTTAGCAACACAGCCCCTCACAGATCACCCTCTGACTGGAGGGTTATGATTAAAGACCCTATTCTTGATGGTGGTTGCCTATTTCTTTCCATTTGACATAACTCATTATCTAGATTAGAACAGGCCCCTTCCCAGCATGAAAAGAACGCTGGTATGATAACACAACCTGCCACTGTTCTTGTGTGAGCAGTCAGAAGAACTCGGGCCTCACAAAAAGCCGTGAGCTAGCAAAATACCCACATACCACACAGGTCAGTGGGCACCCCACCCCGTTTATTGCTACTAGTTTCATTTCTTACTAACTCAGCACAAATGTAATTGCTACTTAACAGACTGACTGGGTCCCAACTATTTAAAAATTCCCAAACTGTCTCTGCCAGAAACCAGAATAAATAAAAATGGAAAGGGGCAAGGGCGGAGGCAAGGCTGCAAAGCCAATCCCTGGTCAACACATCCTGGCTGTGAAAAGCCTGCAGTGATGAGGGATCCAGCCAGCTCAGCAGCTGACCAATTTCTGATCTCCCCGCCAGCTGTCTCTCAGGCAGAGTTCTGTGCGGCTCAGATATGAAGACATTAACTGCGGGGACAGTTCTGGGAACTTTCTCCTTCCCGAGCACAGTACATAGAAACCGACTCCAACGTCATTCATTGTACAAGTTCCGCAGACAACAAAGGGGACTTTTGATTGAATTGGTTTTAATTCTTTGCTTTAATTCTGATAGACAACTTTTCTCCCTATACAATGTTAAGGGGGGAAAAAAACAATTGAATTCCTCCCCCGCACCAACCGCACTGCATAAAAAGCGTGTCAAGAAGCAGAAGTTATTTCGCATTTAAAAAACTCATTGTCTTTTGGCTCTCTGTTTTCCTTGCGTGCTTTTTTTTTTTAATTTTCCCCTTGCAACTGTCCAATTTTGGCATAAGAAGGAAAAAGGGCAAGGGTTTAGGGTGGAGAGTAGAAGTAGTCAATGACCAGAAATTCCTAGGCGTCCATATCATTTCTATTTCTCAATCTCTTCTCCCTCCTCTCTCCCATCTCCTCCCTTTCTTTCCGGATGAGATTCAATCTCCACATCATACTGAGCCCCTCCCCCACCCTTGCCCCGCCCCCGCGCAGGCACTGGTTAACCAAGAGTTGGGTGCCTGCAGCAGCCAGGGAGCTATGCTCTCTCCATCCACGCTGTGATGCCGGCCTCTGGGTCCTCAATTCCTAGATGGCAGTGAGCCCTTTCCAGCGCCCGAATCAAGGAAGCTTCGCCTGCAGTATGTCTGGCCCGTTTTTGTCTTTCTACATTTATTTTAACTCGGCCCGGGCGCAAGCAAATCCTGGCAACAAAGCCGGGAGCTCAAAGCCACCGAGGTGGACTGGCGGCCAGTTCCCCGCCCCTCCTCCTACCACCCAAACTCGTCTTTGAAAAGACAAGCATCGGGCCAGAAAAATGAATGTGCCGGTGGAAAGGAGGATAAAAGACTGGGACGCGAGTGTCCATGAGTGCTGTGAGCTTTGCAGTTTTCTTCTATATACCTTTTAAACATCAAGGCCTAAAAGCTAGGAAACCACTCCGGATTGCTGTGCGGGAGCCGACCCTAGTGGGCGCAAGGCTCCCGCCCTGCGCCCTTCCCCATCTGACTGAGTCGGGGAGAGCGGGTGCTTGGCGCGGTTTGTCTGACACTTGTAAATGGAAGTGGGATCCAACTTGGAAGCAAACAGGCCAGAGTCTGGGGGCGGGGAGGAGGGGAAACCAGAGAAAGACTCTCCCATTCTTCGCCTAGTCCAGTGTTTCTCCCTCAAGCTGCTGTATACCGGGTTCGGGAATACCTCAAGCAAGATCCAGGTCCCAAGCGCACGCGGCGGCCAAGTGGGGCTCTCCTAGGGAGGCTCGGAACACTAGCTGACCTCGCTCCGGGATGCCAGCGCTTCTTGCTTCCTGGAGACTCCTAGCCTCCACGGCCACCTCACTGTCTGCAGCCTATCCCTACCTTCACGTCCATTTGTGGACAGCCCCATGGCCGGGCTTGCTCGTTATTGTATTTCAAGGTGGGTGACACAACCAGCACGCACACCCAAGAGCGCCCCCTTTTCTCTGGTAGCAGGAGCCTGGAGATGAGCCTTAGCGCGCCCGGGAACACCGGGCACTCTGCATCCCATCCTCTCTCCAAGCGTACCACAACAAGCAAGAGACGGGCAGAGAAAAGCAACACGAGTTGCTTTCTGCAAAGTCTAATCCTGGTCAGTGCTTAAACGTTCCCGAAAACACACGCGACAAAAGTCAGCTGGGGAAAGAAACGGTGAACGTGGTATACTGCTAAAAATACCCGGGCTCGCCACCTCTCGTCTGCCCAGCCCGATGCATTTTAGCTCAGCGACCCCAGCTGGTCAAGTCCTCTTGCTCACCGAGCGCCAAGCGAAATCCATCCAGGACCCCTCTGCCACGTCCAGCCAGCTCCCTAAGATCCCTAACTGCACTCTGGCGAACCTACAGTCCCGCTCAGCACCCTCAGAAGGACTCCGGGAGCGGAACAGTGCGCCTTCAACATGCCCACGCGGAGCCGCAAGGGCCCTTCGGCATCCCTGGGATGGTCAGACTCGGGCTATTCTCTTTTCAAATACCAAAGCCCGTTCTCCCGCCCGCCAAAATCATGTTTTCTCCCAAAGGATTCGGGTCCATCTCCTCAAAACAACAGGGATCATCTCCTGACTATTCGGCCAAACTGTCGCACCAGTTAAAAGTCTGCTGTCATTCAGTACCTTTCACCAAACGACAAGACTCAGACGTGGGGAGAGGACCGGCGAACAGTCTGGGCTACCGTACTTGTCCGGTGGAAGTGAAGGCTGGGTTCTCTGCTCCACTCCTAGCCACCTATAGCAAGCACCCAACTTGCGCCTCTGGGTCCTGCAAGTGCATCCATTGGCATCTGCGCCTTCCCCCTGAATGCTGCAAGCGCCAGCTACCAAGCAGACTGGCCACTTGATCAAATCCACCTGCAGCCAGCCGCCACAGATCAGTGAGGACCCAGAGCAGTGTGCAAGCATGCAGACGCACAAGCCCTCTCTCCTCTTAATCCTAGCCCTAAACTTGACCAACTCCCGTACTCATCTCCTGGCTCCTGACGCAGGGCTGAGCCTCCCTGGGTTCTAACTAGTAGCGGTAATGACCACAGCTCCCGGTAGCACCCAGGCAGGAACTTTACAAGGTGAAAAGTTTCCCCCACGTTTTCTGGTGGCTTTAGCTTGCCGGAGGCCCCATCACAGCCTCTCTGTAACCTGGTAGCTGGGGCGGTACTGAGAAAGGTGCGCTCCAGCCGGTGCACCATGCAGCCAAATAAGCACGCTAAAAATCCTCACGCACCCTTGCCTCGGCCGGCGATGCTCTCCTGCACCAGACGCGTCCTCCGTGGTCTTCTTTTCCGGCCTTTGGTGTGCTGGCCACCCCGCCGCCACCGCCGCAGTGCTCGCCGCGTGCTCCCGACTGAGGCTGGGGCAGCGAGTGGAGGTGCCCGGCGCTTGGCGCTCAGGACGCCGCCACCGCTGCGGGTTGGCGGGCGGAGGAGGGGAGTCGGAGGAGGATGGAGGCAGGAGGAGGGGGACCGGGAGCGAGGTCCCACCGCTCAGCCCAGATCACAGCGCAGCCTGCCGGGAGGAGCGGTTCTCGTGTCTGCTTTTGGCAGCCTGCACCGCTACTGCTAGTCTAGGAGCTGCTCCGGATTCCCCCTCGCTGCCGCCGCCGTACTGCCAAGACCCAGCTTCGCTGTCTCCTCCTCCCTCCCCGCAGAGCTGCGTCCTCGGGGGGGGGGGGGGGGGGACGACCAGTGATCTCCCAGCTCCACGCGCAAACGAGGGGCGCGGGTGGGGGCCGGGGAGACGCGGCGGCCCGCAGCAGGATGCTCTGGGCGCCTCTTCTGCAAGCTGGACTAATTTTAGAGCCGAGGCTTCCTCCACCCCTCGCTGGGCTGAAAGAACGCACCAAAGTGCGGTGCAGAGGCAGTAGCGGGGAGAGCTCCCTGCCGTTTTGAGAGCGTGCGCGCACGCACCACATTCAATCTCCCTGGCGCTGCATCCCGCTGCCTAGAGTGCACTAGACTTCTTAGGAACAGATGAGGAAACGAAGTCACGATGAAGCCAACTTGGTTCACCCAAGCTCCTCAGGCTAGTTGAAAACGCAGTGGGCCAAACTATCAAACGTTCTACCTCCTGCTGCCTACACTGAACTATCTATCATTGCTTTCCCACGTATTTCAGATCCCCGGGATCACTTTTGTGTGAAAAGGAATCCGACTAAAGAGTAACATGACTCAACACCCCCACACCATCTGAAACAATGTGGGATGGGCAGCATTCAGGATGGGGAAGAGTGGGTGATCTCTGGGGAACTAGGTGATTTGCAACGCCAACTGGAGGCCCTTTAGTTCTTCTAACTTCTGTGTCACCCTCATGAGTGCAAGGATTTCTGACAAATGTCACCCCTCCCCCATCACACTCTCCCCTGCTGCAGTTGAGCTAGCCCTTCAGCCCTTGCTCCAGGCCTGAGAGCTTTGGAACAGTCCGGCCTAACTACATCTAACTATGGGCCCGCGCCCCCGCCTGAGCTCCGCCCCCATTTGCCTGAAGCAGGTGCTCACCCCAAGGAGGTGCTTGGAATGCCTTCTCCCAGGCGGCTTCTCCTGGACACTGACACCGACAGCGGTGCCCCAGGTCTGCAGATTTGCTGTGCAAAGAAAATCGCTTTTATTTTGACCCCTGCTTTTCTCTTTGGGGAGCCGGGTCTGTGGCAGCTAAAAGTCTTTGTCCTCAGTAGCGCCCTTTGAAGCGCTAATAGAATTTATTTTCCTGCTCTTCAGCTCCCAAGCCTGGGGCCGGCCTTAGTGCTCTAAAAAGCCCTCCACTCTTAGTAGGTGGGATGTTCCCCCTGAAAGCCTTCTGCAGCCTTCTGCGCTGCCGTGACTGCCCCATAAAGCACTCTGCATGCTCGGTTCGCTTGCCTTGAGCGGTTAATGGAAATACTAAGGAATACTGACAGCTCCTCATACATCAACTAATTCCAGGCCAGAAGCATGATGGTGTCCAGGACTTCACCGTGACACAGGCCAGAAGAAAACTTACCTGCTCTCCGAAAACTTGTCATTTGCATAATTTAATTCTGATTTTATTTTTTATTCAGGCACGTTCCTAGGCATTAAAAGTTTATTGTCATATAAATATGCTCCCGATATGGTGTATTCCTTGTGACTGACCCAAGGCAGCTACCATTGCATCAAAGGTTTTAATGAATCAAGCATTTCTCATTCCAGTGCTTCTGTGGAAGGGATGAGGAGGTGAGCTACTGCCTGAAGCCAGCACTTTGGGCAGAGTCAGCTGGTGGCTGGTTGGCTCCTGGGATGCTCAGGGAAGTGATGTTGGCAGCAGGACAGGCCATCTTCCACCTCCTTCCTGGGAAGCTGGCCAGGTAACCGGAGGAACACGGATGCTCTGGGAGTCCAGCTCTCTCATGCCTCAGAGGCACTTTGCCTATAAGCGCAGAAATCTAACTCTCTGCCTCCTGCCCTCAGGCAGTGTGTAGGTAGTAAACCATCTCTACTCCAAGAGCAGAAATGGGTCATGACAACCTGGGGGTGAAGGACTCTCTGCAAGGGGGTGGAGTAGTTTATTCAGGGGAACACTCTCTGGTTGGCTTATAATTGGGAGAGCAAGAAATTCTTGTTGACATTAGAAAAAATATCTATTTCTTCATAACATAACTTACTATGTACTTGTGGTACTGAGTCACATCATTGATACAACTATGAACTTAATGTATGAAACATATTTATAATACTTAAATTTCCACCCACAGAACCCTGTATAAATCCTCGTGTAGTGGATAAATTCATTCAACGAAGAATAAACAAGAGAAGAAAGCATGGGGGTTCTCTATTAGATTTGATAACAACACAGAAAAACACTAAGCTGGAAAACCAGAAATATGGCATCTCTGGGCCTTATTTCTCCCCTTAGGTCACTAAACAAACACCTTCCTCTTCTGGATTCCTGCAAGCTGTACTGATTGGGTTGTCCCCTGAGCCTCTCTTGTACCTCACCACCCACCCAGGGGTCTTTTGAAGCATTCAGCGTAAATGGAAATCTAGATGTGTAGGAGATTAAACATTGAGAAATCTTAAGCAAATAGGACATGGGTAGATGGAGGGGGTGATGTGTTCCACACAGCTTCTGGGGTGGCCTTGCTGCATGAAGCAGTAGTGTGCCTGGGTGCATACACTCTCCTTCCCTCTGGCTCTGGCCCTCCGGCCCTTCTGTGCTCCAGGGATCACACTCACGCCTCTCCCTGAGAAGTTCTTCCAGTGAAATATTTAAAGATTTATTTTTACTATTTTTATTTTCATGTACCTATATGCATGTGAGTATATGCCACAGGATATCTTATCCTTTGGAGACTGGGGCAATTGGGAGCTGCCTGACAGGATATGGGAGCTGGGAACTGAGCAGGGTCCTCTGGAAGCTCGTGATTTGAAGCACTCACTGAGTCATTTCTCCAGTCTCTCCAGCAAGTCTTTCTGCCACAGTGCACTTTCTGGAAATCCCAAGCTAATGAATGCATCTATTGCTATTCCTTTTCATTCATTCTTTCTTTTATTTACTTATTCTATGTGATGTTTACATCATGCACTTTGATCCCATTCATTCCCCTGTCCCTTTGCAACCAGCCCCCATCCCTGCATCCACCCCCTCAAATGAAGCAAAATTTAAAAGAAAGGGAAAAGAAAAAAAGAGAAAAATGAAAATTTTCATCATGGAAGCTACAGTGTGACACAGAGAATGAAGCAGTAAACCCCTTTGTCCATGTCCAATCGCCATTCATAATCGTCGCTTACACTAAGCAACTGCCAAATTATTAGTCAAAGTATCTTTTAAATATCATATATATATATCCATGTATATATGGATATACAGAGAATTGATCACACACACAGGAATACATATAAGCCCAGCTTGCTATCGATGCACTTATAGGACTTCTCTCAGTGATCAATTCTGTCTCTCACATTCTACCCAGACCTGTTCGTCTCACTGAGTTTGTCTCTGTGTCCAGGAAGATTTTTCTTGTATGTCATCTGAGGTAATGCCTAGCTTATTGTTAACCCTGTAAACACTGAATTATGGTTTTTATTTAAGAGACATTTTGATGACCAAATGGGCTATTTAAGAAGGTGTTAGCATGTCCTTCCCTCGAAATATTAAATCATGCGAACATGGCTTTATCATTATATTGGGGACCAGATAAAGCCATGCTTTATGTGTGCTGATGTTTGAGTGTGAAGCTTCTCACAACTCATCCCTCACTTCTGGTGCTGATTTGGGAGGCTGTAGAAGTGCTAGAAGTTGAAGCCTCCCTGGAGGAAGTAGGTCATTACTGCTTTATGGAACTGCAGTAGGTGGTAACTCCAAAGCACAGACTGACTTCTTCCCGAATTTTCCACCGATCCTTGCACGACATGCTATAGACTTGCTTTCTACCAGGCCAAGATGGGAGCATCACATCCTTCTTTTGTACATATGCTTTCTTGACACAACTATCTCTTTTTTTGCAAGAGTTTAATTTTTTTAATTAATTAAAAAATTAATTTTAATTTTTTAATTACAAGTGTGTGTAATGCGTTGTGAAAATAATCACCCCTTTATCCTCCCTCATCTCCCTCCCAAAACTTCAGGCCCCCTTATTGTTCCCAATTAATCTCCTCCTACTTTCATGCCTTTGTGTGTGTGTATCCAGGTCTTTTTCAGGTAGTCTAATTACACCGAATACATCACCTACAGAAGACAGTGCTTGACAGAGCTCCCTATCTTCTAGCCCTTCCAATTCACCCATCCCTTTGTTCCTGTGAGGTTCCCTGGGTCTTTCTGGGGATGATATACATGCCAGTTTTTAAGACTGAGCATTCAGCGGTCATTTAAGCATCTTAATGTGGATGCAACCGCGTCCTTATTTTCAAAGAGCATCCAGACCAGACATGGATATATCTAACTACATCACTTTCCTCAAGGGAACTTCTTACCATCTGACTTTATCCTTCAAATTTTATTTTGTATCTGTCTTGGGGTACAACTCTCTCTTTACTGGGCTAGGAGCCTTTTTATCTTGTACAATTCTGTCCCTTTTAGGCATTCTTCTTCCCCTTTCATTCATTCGTGTTCATCGATCCATCTATTCATTCCAACGTTATTCTTGGGCAGCTGTGTACTTGGCCCTGTTCAGCACTGTGGATATAATGAGTTGTCTGCCCTCCTGGGTCTTGGGTGGATTTAGAAACCACCATTTATCAGAAGATGTTTTTGCAATAATGTAGCAGTGGCAAGGGCTGTGACTTGAATGGTTTGGGTTGTTTAGTTACCATGACGACTGCTACCCTAGTGAAGAGGGCTCTTCACTCTCCCCATTTTACTCATACGTTAAATCCAGCATTACCCACGACTGATGATAATAAGAGATAATTGGCATAGACTTAGTCCATACTCAGTCTACAGTACTGAAATGACAAATGCTCTCCCTTACCAGAGTAGGGCCACCTCCAGAGCCCACCTCATTGCCTTCACATTCTCATACAACTCTCCAGGCCTCTCATTGAACTTGTCTTTCCTCAAGCATTTTGAGGATTTTTTTTTCTTTTAAAATTATTATCTTTTGTGTGTGTGTGTGTGTGTGTGTGTGTGTGTGTTTGTGTGTTCAAGGCCTTCCTGGGTTGCTTTCTTGTTATTTTCAGTTAAGATATTAAGAGTAGGGCGAGGGCTTTTCAGTGTGTGTAGTAAGAAGCAGGACATTCAAGTACACTTCTGCACAGCAAAGTCATTGCAGACAACAATAATGTACTGTACACGCTGTCTATAACAAAATACTCAAAAAATGGATTTTGAAAGTTTTCACTATAAATGACAAATGTTTGTGAAAACAGACATGTTTAACCTAATTTAAACATTGTATAATATCTACCGGGAGGAGGCGGAAACTTTTTTTTCTTTTCTTTTTCTCAATAAAAAAAAAATAAAAAAAAAATAAATAAATAAATAAATAAATAAAAAAAGAATTTTAAATTTCCTTTTAACAGATACATAAATAAAATTATTATCTTAAAACTTTTTTTGGGCAAATTAATGTTTTTTTTAACTGTTTGTCCCTACAGTTCAGTACAGTGAGTAGGTTACAAATGGAGTAAGCTTGTGTGCACTAGTTTACTGAGAAACTATATTTCTATGTTACTGTGAAGAAGAATTCAGAGCTTCACATAACCCGTGTGGACTTTGGATGGGACTTGCCCATTTGCCGACCAATGGGAAAATTGCCAAGTAACTTAAAAATGAGCTAATCATATTCCTAAATCTTAGAAAAGAAATTGGACCTATTCTGTCTTTCCATTTTCCCATCTCATAGCCATTATATTATACCTCCAGTATCTATTTTCTTCTCCAGTGCAACTACTTAAAAAGATATCTTAGGTGCAGATGAAAATATGTCTACTTGTTACAAAGAAGAACGGCATTATTTTCTTCATCATTTACTGTTACACAAAGTTAACCAGAAATACATCTAAAACAGGGATCCTCAAAACCAGAGAATGAAAAATCATTTCCACAAGGTTGGTGGGGAAAAAAAAGGAAGAAAGAAAATTTAAATTAGATTAGTTGACTTCCTTTTCTCTTTTCTTCTTCATTTTTCCTTTTTTTTTCTTTTTCTTCTTTTAAACTTAGGGTATTAATATATAACAGCCTTGTGTAGCTTGGAGCTTGCTGTACAACCAGGTTGGTCTCAAACTCACGGAGATCTGATGCTGACTCCCAACTTCTGGGATTATGAGCCACCATGTACATCAGATAAGTGCATTTTTATTTTATTTTAATTGAGTAACCAAGCTATTATTAAGTATCAATATCATCAAATTGCCTTAAATAACATTTTAATGCCATTTAAATTTTTAATTCATGAAAATGGTCATTTGTCCTGACTTGAAGAATATTTTTGCCTAAATAAATTAGAGTCTATTTCATTTTGCCAGTCCATATGTTAGCCATGCATGTCAACGTGAATTCTCAACGTAAATGACATCAAGGTTTTTGCATATGAAGACTGTCACTGTGGACAAGCGTCTGAATGCCTGTGGCATTGTTGCAGAAAAAGAGAGCCCAGTACCTTCTATCTCTTCTCTGATAACCTACAAGTCACTGGTAACCATATAGGATGGTTTTGTTGTTGTTGTTCATGACTGCAGAAATTCAGTGTTCAAAGTGTTGATAACAGGATTCAGATTTGTTTTGTGCTGTTTTCACTTACATGCTGTGGCTCACCACCTCAAGTACAGCAGTTAAGACACCACAAGAGACTTGTCCATAGGCCAGCGTGGCGTGTTCTAGAAGCAATCCCTCACGGGCACTCTTTTCCTCGGGGAGTCTAGTTGTACGAAGCTGACATGTAAAGCTCATTATCACAGGGATGCAGCCTGAAGTTTGCTTTCACTGAGTCTTGGCGATTCTAACAGTTGCTGAAATGTGAGATCTTCTCACCAGGATTATTCTGTTCCTTGTAAAACACACACACACACACACACACCACATATGCACAGTAACCCACACAGAGATACTACAGCACCTACATGCACAGCTACACCACACAATACACACACTGCACATGTTTACACACAATACTATAGAACAATTAATAAAAACCCAGAGACAGATATTGGGATTCAACCTGAAGATCAGAAAAACAGAGCAGCCAAGCCTCTGGAGACCTCTTATCTCTGTGAAATCTTCAGACTGAAAGCAAGCGTATTTCTTTCTCAGCACGCCTTATATTCCTCTTTAGTGCTGGGATTAAAGGTATGCACCATCACTTCCCAGCCTCTATGGCTACCTAGTGTGACTGCTGGGATTAAAGGTGTGTCCCTCCACTACCTGGCCTGTATGGCTGACTAGTGTGGTTGTTTTGCGTTCTGATCTTCAGGCAAGCTTTATTTATTAAAATACAAATTAAATATCACTACACAATATCACACACACATCACACATACACAACATATATGCACAGTTATCCCAATGCATACCGTGTACATGTGGTCATACGTGACACATACCACAATACATATATTACATGCACACACATACATATCACACACCATATACATGTAGTCACACTATACTCATAAATACACCTCACATACACATATCACACACACACACCACACATATGCACATTATACACACATACAAACAACACATATTATAAGCGCATGTGAGCATGCACACACACACACGTGCACACACACACACTATGAATGCTCACAAGTTAACCATAAGCCCTGCTCTGAAGTTCTCAAGATGTAGAATTACACTTTTTTTCCTCACAGCTTTAAATCTGTAAAGAGAAAGTACTCAACCTGACTCATTTGGCAAAAATTGCAAATTCCCCAGGTTGCTTCTGGATGGGGGTTGTGATTGAGCCTGAATCACCAGGCAATTGCTTCTCTTAGCCAACTCATTTTGCCAAGGAGGGCACAGCTGGAAGTAAACTGCCCACAGTATCCTAAAGCTGTGTAGTTGTGCGCTTCTGGGTTCCAGCTAAGAGCTGCTGAGGACGTGAAATCAGACATGAGGCCCCTTTCTTCCTCCCATGGTGTATGGGATGTTTATGCCACAGTGTGGCCCCTAAGTGATAAAGGCTTTCGGATCTGTGTCCGGTGCCTTCGGAGAGCAGGGGCATCTGCCTCCCAGAGGGAAGTGGATTACTGGGACAGTCTCTGTGCCCAGCACCTCCGCAGCCCTGGTTGTCCTGGTGTGGGTTTGCATAGATGTGAGCAGAGATGTTAATTTATGTATCTTTAGAAAAACGTTGTTGTGTTTCTGAAACCTGGAAATAGGAATCTGAAGGCAAATGATTGCATTCAATCTTTCCTGATATTAAGAAATAGTCAAATCACTTAGAAGGATTAAGCACTCTGGAAAATGAATGCTGCTTCAGGAGTTGCATAAGAAGTGTTTCCATTCTTTTCAAATTGCATATAAAATCAATAACATATTTTACCCATTTTTCAAGTGTTACTCTTCATGAAATATTTGAACTCTGGTGCCAATAACTTTTTATTTGCCTTTAAGATGAAATTGACTGACTTGATAGAGCCTTCTGTCTCTTAGAGTTGGAAGGCTCAGGGGAAGAAATGTCTGCAGACATTTTTATTTCTCAGTACATTTTTCTGAGCTTGTTTCTGGAATGACAGCAATGACTTTAGCAGGTATTGAAAAGATGCTCTTGTGTCTGGTAGGGAGGGCAGAGTTGGGTGGAAATCTGTCAAGTGACCCCCAAGTCCTGAAGGAAGCACTGAGCTCTCGCTGGCCTTCAGACTGTGTAGACTCAATCCTGACCTGATGCTGGCGAATAGCACTTGAAGATGACAGTGTAATTTATAGCCAGAGTTTGAGGACAGGAACGTGAGTCCCAGGAAACCTTGGTAAGCACGTGCATTTCAGTCAGTAGTGCGAGAATGTTAGAGAACTATAGAAAATCAAGAAATCGTGCACGTTGTTTAGTTTCGGTGTGTGTGTATGTGTGTGTGTGTGTGTGTGCATGCACATGTAGGTTGTGTCTACTTTCTAGTGTAGGTGTGACCAAATGTGTGAATGTGCATATGGGGGACAGAGCTTGACATCAGATGTCTGTGATTACTATTCAGTTTTATTTTTTGAGCCATGGTCTCTCATAAACCTAAAATTCTTGGATTTGGCTAGGCTCTCTGGGCAATGAGTTTCATAGATCTCAGCCCCTCTTCCCTAAGCACTATTTAGAAGTGTACCACTGCACTTGGCCTTCGACATGGGTGCTGAGGATCTAAACGCAGGTCCTCATGCTTGCTCGTCAGATACTTTACGATCTAAGTCATCTTCGTAGCCCCATGAATTTTTAATTACCATGAGTGTGGATGTTATGATAGTTTCAAAGGCTATATTAATAATAGGGGACTAATCCTGTCAATAAGAGTACAGCAGAAAAAGTCAGCTGTTTTTCATTTAGTGGGCAATTGTGCAATGGCAGATGCATTGCACACACACTCCTGAGTGTTCCTGTGTTACAGAAGTGGAGGGACTGGACGTTGACGTGACATACATCGCTTCTGCTCCCAGGAAGTAGTCTAAATGGTCTCTACTGTCTTCAAAAGACAGGTGTCAATCAGAGTCATGTTTCTACTTTCTTCCGTTCCAAAGTGGCCCTCCATTTCAGAGCATCTCTGTCATGTTCAATCTGCTTTCACTGCAGAGAAAAGGTAAACATCTTTCTAAGTGAACAGTCACCTGAAAATTGCTTCCAGAGCGCCAGTAGGATCTTGAATCTGCCTGTTCCACATGCTGGGACCTCACTCTCGTTCCTGAACAATCTCTAGGGGACTGTTCCAAATATTTCCTCTTGAAGCAACTGGAATCCTCTGAGAAATAGGAACAGCTGTTGATAGGAGATTGCTGTGCACAAATCATCCTCCTCCCCTAAAAGGATTAGGAATGGCTCTTCTGAGAACGGACACAGGCAGCTCTGTTTATTTATTGCAGTGCTGGATGGCAGTGGAGCAAGAAAGCATCTCTCTGACATCCCCCACCACACTGCTCACGTTTTATAGACAAATGATGTTTCCTTTCCCATTGGTTAGCTCGGAAAGAACCACAGAGCTCTCTCTCTGTCTGAAGGAAGACTTCTGTGCCAGAAAGGATATCCTCATGGTTCCTAATGAACATTAACTTGATGATTATTTCTTTTCAAAAAATAATCCAAATTATTGCTTTTCAAAGTGCCAGTCCCTAGAGTGACTTACTGTTTTGGGGCCTGTTCTTTCATGGCCCTGTTGAAGGCACAGATAAAAAATCTACTAGCAATAGCCATGCAGTGGTAGCCACCACTGAAACATCCATCACTGAAACACCCAGTGGAGTCTTTTGAAATGTAGGCTGTGATCTTGGAATCTCAACTCACCCTGGCAGGGGGTCTTGGCCTTGACTCTTCATTGCCAGTCTCTGCTCTGCATCAAACAAACAAGGCCCTTCCCAACAGGAAGAGATGAGGAATGAGGAGATGAAAAAAGAGGAGATATTTTACAGTACAAAGAAATGCGTAGTAGGGGTGGAAGAAATGGGTCAGCCATTAAGATGCTTGCTGCCCTTCCAGAGGATCAGGGTTAGACTCCAGCACCCGGGTAGAGTGGCTGATAACCGCCTGTAGCTCAAGGTCCAGGGAATCCAATGTTATATCCTGGCCTTTGCAGGTACCTACCTGCACGTATGTAACATATGCACACACGGACACAGATATACACACACAAATACAAATACATCTTAAGAAAAGTAAACAAATGGTATCTCTGTTAATACCTAAATCTCCTAAAACAATAGTTTGTGTATCTGTGTACATAGATATACATGGGTCCTAGAAATGAAATCTAGTTCCTCTGGAAGAGCAATAAGTGCTCTTTCAGCTGGACCTCTCCAGCCCCAGCCACCAGCTCTTGCATGCTGGATATAGTGTTTGCTATGGTGGCTCCACAAAGTTGGCTTTGCCGTGGCTGTTGCTCTCAGTGTGTTTTAGCACTCTAATAATGGAGAGTGTTACATGACTAATAAACACTGTTGATTGCAAGATACACTGTGCAAGGGTCTAGAAAGTAGGACAAACAACAGGAAACATGAGCCGTTTGCTGCTGAGGGAGCAAAGCTTCACTGGGAAAGAGCAATGAGGCATATGATGGGTCATATAACAGGAAGAATAAGCTGATAATTTTCTGCAACATACAAAGGATGTTATAGAGAGGGGTGTACTACACAGGCCATTCTTAAGGGTCAGTGAGAGCCATGGGCTAGGACTTCCCTGTGGTGGCATTATATGTGGATAGTAGTAATAAGGCCAGAGTTATGGGATAGTCTGAATGTCTTATACAGCTGAGAGACATCAATGCTCTCCACTGAGAGGGGACAGGATGAGAGGTGGGAAACTGAGAACTGATGGTGCTAACAAGGAAGCTGTATTGCAAATGGAAGACTTAGAGGCAACGGAACTGCTGAATGAAGCCGAGGCTGAGGAGGAGGCCACAATCAGTACTTCCATGCTTCTGTGCTTCAGACTCGGTCCTATCATTTGTGGGAAAGTCACCTGGCTTTCCAGGTTTCCACACACAATAAAGAACTTGTTCTAGGAACCATCTAAGATGAGACCTGACCTCATCCTCACCAACACAGTAATTCAGGAGGTCTGAATGTAATAATCATAAATAAATATATACACACAAATTCTTAGCATACAAATAGATATATAACATATTAACATATACAGTATACATATACTAGACATGCATATTCATTAATATGCCATATAATAGGTTAACTACATATGTATATTTGTGTGAAATGTATGTATATATTTTAATGTGTGATACACACACACACATACATTCCAGCGGATGTTCAGTAAAGAAGGATGGAAACACTCAGGAAACAAGTAAATTACAATGTGTTTTGCAGAACCTGGTGTCACAGAAAAAGCATTGTTTTTCACATGGAGTGTGGATCCCATCCCATGGCTCTTTCTCAAGGATGCATACGATAACAATTAATGAAAAACAGAGGCCATGAGTTTGAAGGAAAGGGATGTACAGGAGGATTTGGAGGGAGAAAGGGAAGGGAGAAATGTTGCAATTATATAATCTTAAATATCTAATTAAAAATAAATGTGATTTCTGACCTTACATTAAGCTGGGGAGTCTGTTCCCAGACAGAACTCATGGCCAGCATTCATAAGGACCCAGGTTCAATCACCAACACTGCAAATAAATAAGTGTAAAAGAAAGACAGCCTGTATGTTGAATAACTTGATCCTTTGGTAACTGCCTGGGTGTGGCATGATGGTCATAGGCTCCTCAGGACAGGCTTAGGCATTCTGAGTAGCCCCTTCCCTCTCTCCCCAGGGTGGAGGAGCCTCTGCTCCATGCTTCATCTTAGCCGGAAGCAGGAAACTTTTCAGGAGCTCCCTTACCTAATTTCTTTTCTCCTGACAGTAAGCACTGGACTTTCCTTCTGAGAAACTTGTATCAGTCTTACTCTCCGAAAACAAAATGTAACTTGGAAGAACGTGGCCACAATCTACGAGCACCTAAAATTTTTGTCACTGTGTAGTTGACCAAAGAAGCAAATGGTGTTTGATATCTTTAAGGTCCTCCAAAGCAATGCTAAGCAAGGCATCTTATTGTTACCACACATTAGCAACTTGTCCCTTATTACTGCTTCTTTGAATTGTGCTTTGAAGGAATCACCAGCATATTATACCCTGCATGGCTGCTTAGAAAACATATCAAAACAAACAAATCTGAAGGATAGAAAGTCAGTATCTTAAAAAAAAAAAAAGCATCCCGATAGCAAGCTCTTGTTATGACTTATGGATGCCAGATAGTACAAAAAGAAATTTGAAAAGTGAAAAGCTATCAATGTATTTTTGGATGAATCAAAGCCATACAAACCCTATTCCTGAAGAATACTTTGTAAAAATGGTCTGGGTTAAGGTCCACAATATTAAAACTGAACAAGAAACAAGCCATCTGTTCTCCGAGTTCCAACTGTGTATGAGATATATATTTTTGCACATAAAGTTACAGAAAAGAAATCAGCCAATATGCTGATCGTGTTATCAGAGGAATCTGGTTATGATGGTAAATCTTTGTCTTTCTTTGTAGAATTTCCTTTAACTTTCTCAGTTGTCTATGACCATGCAGTATCTTTAAAATAGGAGAAAATAATTTCTAATTCCTATAGGAATTAGAAATGAAGCTAAGTAGCCAATCATTTCTTTTTTAGTTTTTTTTCTACTCCATGGAAATAAGCATGCACTTCTGCATGATGAAGCACAGTGACATCTAGATCCTTGTCTCTGTCACAGATCAAGGGTTCATGCATTTGAACTGTAATTCAATTACTAACAGGGACCCAGAGATGTCTTCTATCTCTAGGTCTGTGGGAGCTGCCACTTTGACGAGGTTGAGTGCACATGGGTGGAGGGAGGATGATGGTAACACAGAAATGATGTGCAAGAACCCTGAATGAGCACAGACAGTGGGAGGGTTTCAGCTCTGGATTGGATGCTGCCTTAGAGCCCACATCTAATCTGCATTTCCATAAAGCTTCCAGACAGCCCTTGACATCATAAGCTAGTTGGTAACTGATAAGGAGAAATAACCACCAAAACTTCTCTGGTACTCTCCATGTCATGAATGCTTTATATCTAGGTAAATAGATGAGTGACCCCACAGAGTGGTGGGGACCTTGTGCATAACCCCTAAGGATATAACAGCCACTTCATATTCCACTATTACTTCACTGTGATCAACGAAGCTGTATCTACCACCAAGTTAGGCAGAGTCTTCTTGATATAATTCTTGGAAGATGCTAATCCCTTTATTTTATCTTAAATATTATGGCTTTTTTTCCCTTCCCAAACAACTAATATTAAGTTGAGAAGACAAGAGTAAAGAATGCTTTGACTTCACCCTGTGAGAGCAAGCTAATGCTTTCTGTAGAGTGAGTAAAGAGCCTGCAAAGTTACCAGAGTACTGAATCGGTGTGCTTTTTCTGTTAGATGCAAGGGCCATGTGTGTTCTGCTTCTGGTTCTTTCCTTTCCTCTGTATCAATTTCCTTGACAATGTGACTACAGTTTTTTTTTTTAAATCTGAAGTTGGCACTGTGTCTTGCTTTGGCTAGTTTGATATGAGTGGAAACGGTAGCACTGGGTGATTTTCTCTTGCTCTGTTGGTCCTTTGCCAGATGAGCAAGGTCTCCAAAGGCCATCATGAGAAGAAAAGCCCCAACAAGAGCCACGAGAACAGTGCCCTGACTGGCACTGTGCTAGGAAGTTGGCTTGCCAATTTCTCCGTATAAACGCAGTCTAGCTTGCATAGATCTTAGTGATTCTAAAGAATGCATTACTATTGTCATAAGCCACCAAGTTCTGAATGATTCATTACAGTATACTAATAAAAAGTTTTCTCTAATCTCCTTGTGTCTGATAAAACAATTTGGAGGGCTTTGTAGACAGAAACCTTTTTTCTCTCCAGCAGCGTGCTCTGCACACTACATATAATAAGGTGTGTTGAATGAATGACTGATTCAACATAGTTGTCGGCCTACCATCCCAACCTTTACACAAGCTGCAGAAGGAACTGTGTGCTCTGTTCCATGAAAGATGGACTGAAGTCCTAAGCTCACAGTGCCCAGAACGTAAGAATATTTGGAAGTGAGACATTTACAAAACAGGTTCAATAGACTTGTTGGATTGGACCCTACCACACTGGGATTTATTTTCCATTTGAACGGGAGAAATTTGCAGTTGTAGAGATGCGCAGTAGGTAAAGTTCTTGTCAAGGAAGCATGAAGACAAGTTTGGATTCCCAGGACTCATGTAGAGATAGATGCACTCTGACAGCTGGGGATGGAAGCAGAGACTCTCCTGAAGCTCATTCTCCAGTTGGACTGTATCACAGTGGAGGACAAGAACAGACTGAAGAATGACACTGGAGGTTGTCCTCTGATTTTCACATGTAGACCATGGTATGTGAAACGGCACACATGCACCTGCACCTCTGTGTGTAAGCACACACACACAGAATAATAACAAACATATAGATTAAAAAAGGGGAACACACAGAGACAGAGACTGACAGCCAGCCATGGAGGAAGGTACAAAACCATACACAAAAAGAAGATGGCCACACTCTGGATGGTCATCTACTAAAGTTAAGTGACGCCTCACACCCAGAAATGTTGGGAAAGCACCAGAAACTGAAACACCAGAACTTGACTTTTTCCTGCAGCTGTCTGGGAGAATGTGGTCCTGCTGAGACTTTGTTCAGACTTCAGGCCTCCAGAACTATGCTACTTTTCTAGTTTTAGGCAGTCAATTTTTGGTACTTCACTGAAGTAGAGAGCTGTAGGAAAGCAGTATTTCCCTCTTCTATTCTCCACTTCCTTCATCACGTGTGGTCCCTTATTCCTCAAGCATGCAACTCCCTCTCCCCAGGATCCTCTGCTTGCTCTTCTAAGGAAATAATTTCCTTTTCATTTTCCAAAACTGTCAGAAAGCTCGTCTCTTCCAGGAATTGCCACACAAATCCCACAGGAAGATTTAATTTCTCTTCTTTGTGAGTTATCCTTATACAAACTTTTAACTTCTATAACAGTTTCTGGATGCTATAGATAAATACTTGCTGACTATTTTGAGGGCTCACATTGGAAATCAAGGCCTGAGATATGGTCAGAGAAAATATGGATGCTTCGGTGTCTGGGAAAGGACACCACAGGACTTAAGAAGTGGACAATGGTATGGTAGAGATGGCTATTTAAATTCCTCCTTTTTTTCTCACCTTCAGATAAAACTTCAAATGCACTTCTTGATATGGCCCATGCACTCGTGCCTGAGTGGCTTTATTGCATATTCATAAGCAGAAAGAAAAAGAATTCCCAGATAACTGAGATAGCTCGACAAGTAAGGAGCTTGTCTTACAACCATGATGGCCTGAGTTCGAATCCCCAGAATGCATATAAACCTAGGTAGAATAGCACATATGTGTGAGCCCAATGTTCCCGGGGTGACATAGGAGCTGGAGACAGGAGGAAGTTTGCAAGCATCTAACCTGTTTTGAGACATATTAACATTCCTGGAGTAGTTTTTAACTCATTTTGTAGCCCATATTACTGTGATCCTCTTGTCTCAGTCTCCTGAGTGGCTGGGATGACAGGCCTGTACCACTAGTCCTGGCTGGTGAGAAGCCCTCATTTCCTGTGTTTGCCATGCAACACTCGGCAAGTTTGCTTTTATTTCACAAGGACTTGGTTATTCAACTTGTGGCAATGGAGGTGGTGTTCTCTGCTTGTAAGGCTGGAGCAATGATCGCCTGTACACTGCAGAGAAGTAAGCACAGTAGGTGTTTATAAATGGCAGTTTTCTCGTTTCCAGCCGAATCAATTAAGAACTGAACCCAGAAAGAATGTGCTCGCTCCCTGAAACTTAGGCAAGGGATCAGAGGAGTCTGATGTTCACATCAAGCCAGTTTACAGTGCAGCCATCGCAGGAAAATATGGGCAAGTGATCAAAGGGGAGAAAAAACTGGGTGCAGTGTTACAACCCTGAAGAATTTATGTCAAGTTTAACCTTTTATACAGTTTCATAGACAAGAAATTTCAGAAATCAGGGTTCAAATGAAAGTGGACAGACTGTGAACATGAGCTGTAAAAGGGGCTCTTTTGTAACGATGCAGACACAGTAAGTCGGGTTAAATTTTATCAGGTTTCTCAGCCTTTTAACTGCCGGATAAAAATCGCAGTATGGTACCTGGATTCAGGAAAGAATATAAATACTATTATAAATGCCAACAGTTTTGTAGTCTCATTTCATACCTGTCAGCTCCTATTAGGAAACACATCTTTCTGTGAGGATTCAGACATACTGGCTTTTCTTCCTTCTATAGCTCTGTCTCAACTTCCACTGGTAAAGCCCATCCTGAGGCAGAGGCCTGTTCTTGAGTTTTGTGGGTCCCAACAGCCATCTTTGAATGGAGCAAAAATTTACTTCCATGGCATCTGGTTTCTTCATAGATGTATTTGTTTTTGTTATTAGAAGATGTATTTTGGCAGCAGAGCATGGAGTCAACATCACGTTGCCAGTTATGCCTGCATTGGAGACAATTGTCCCGATACCTGTGATGACTCTGCATTTAGAAGGGCCACCATGAGGTCACTTCCCATATGGACATTTTCCAGGTTCACACAGGGAGGACAGACAGGGACTCTCTTTACCATGAATATAAATGTATTTAAAATATGCTTCCCCTTGGAGATTAAGATTTTACTGTGTGTAACAGAATAGGGGATTTAGTGCCTCTCTAACTAAATCTTTATATTAAATTGTTTAAATTACATATGAGAAGAATAAAGCTGAGAAAAAGCAGTATAAATAACCAAACTGTAAAGCCTGTCTAATAAACACCTCTGACCCAGAAGGGTATATAAAATAATATTTTGAACCTTTTGCTAATAATATTAAAATGAAAATGACGAAAATTAATACACACCATGGTGCTATTACCCTCTTGCTCACCAAAACTGCTTCTCTGATGGTCTTAGCCAACTTTTAACATATGCTGTGCATTATAAAAAGCGCAGAATTTATTTCTTCTGATTTGTGTGGAAGCCAGATCACAGGGAGAGGCTTCCTGATGGTAAAACCCCACACGACAGGTTTACAACTGACCTCCGCTGAATTCTCTCACAAGAGGTATCTTGTTTGATTCTAGTGGCGATATCTACCTCCCACATCCCTGTCTCCTCTGTCCACATGATTTATATACCCAGATGAACTATCATTTAGGAATTAGAGCAAAAAGATGATAAGTTCAGCTATTTAGAATTCTAGGGGTCATCACACTCAGAATCTGCTTGAAACAGCCCCTCAGAAAGCAGAGAAATGGAACCAAAGAGAAAAATGCAAAATAAGAAGCTTAGCTGAGCAGGAGCTGGTAGCATGCTGGGAAGTCGGTCAACTAAAATGGAGACAGTAAGTCATTACAATATGGGAAGGGAAGGTGGCTGTCAGGAAGAAGCTCTTCAGTGAGCAATTCAGTGATGTGAAAATCAAGACCTTAAGCTAGTCAGGAAAGCACTAAGGGAGGCAGGATAGGTGCATTTGTACATTTATGACATAATATAAGGGTAAGGCAATTGTGATGGTGTTTTTAATCTCCACACATGGTAAGCTAACTTGAGGCAAGCGGGGAGGAGTTCAAGGTCAGCCCGGGGTTTCCTAGTGAGCCCTTTTCTCAAAAACAAAACAAAACAAAACAAAACAAAACAAAAGATAACTAGGGGAACTCAGAAGAACAAAAAATTATATAACAATATGTTTCTTGAAGTACAAGACAGGAGCAGAAAACTACACAGACAATAAAAATGATGAACCCAGAAGACAAAAGTTCAGCATTCAGAGTCACTGAACATGTGAAGTCCCAACTGTTTTTACAATGAGAAATTTAGCATATGTAAAACTGACATCTCATCTATCAACACCCAACTCACCCCCAAAATCCATACACGCCTCCCTCTGTGTATGTATGGTCAGGCAGAACCGGGAAACCTCCCACTCCCTTGTTACAGTGAGTATTTACAGCCAGCCTGGCTAAGAACCCACAGGGCTCCCTGCTGGGAATGAGATAGTTGTAGGTACCTCTTGCTGTCTTCACTGTTGCCATTTCTTATGGCATTTATTTGTCATTCCAAGTTTCTCTTCTTCTTCCAGGTTGCCCATCTGTCTTATAAAACTCATATCCAACACCCAAGTGTGTGAATTTCCCCCCGAACATGCAACATGCGAACTCTTTCCAAACAGAATTCCAGTCTCTCATTAGAAGCACTCCAGTGTTCTCCACCTTCCCCAAGTGTGGCCTACATAGGCATGGGTGACTCTAGTGATTTCTTTGTTATATTTAATTTTTAAGTTGTTTTTGCTGAGCTATATATTTTCTCTGCTCCCTCCCTTCCATCACCTCCCCTTCTACTCCCTCCCATGGTCCTTATACTCCCAATTTTCTCAGGATATCTTGCTATATTTTACTTCCCATGTAGATTAGGTTCATATATGTCTCTCTTAAGGTCCTCTTAGTTGTCTAGATTCTCTCGGATTGCGATTGTGAGCTGGTTTTCTTTTGCTTTATGTTTAAAAACCACTTATGAGTGAATACATATGATAATTGTCTTTCTGGATCTGGGTTACTCAACTCAATATGATGTTTTCTAGCTCATTTCATTTGCCTGCAAATTTCAAGATGTCATTATTTTTCTCTGCTCTATAGTACTCCATTGTGCAAATGTACCACATTTCCCTTATCCATTATTAGTCGAGGGTCATTTAGGTTGTTTCCAGGCACAACCAATATGACAAACAATTCTGTGATGGATATAGTTGAGCACATGTTCTTGTGGCACGATTGAGCATCCTTTGGGTATATACCCAAAAGTGGTATTACTGGGTCTTGAGGAAGGTTGTTTTCTAATTTTCTGAGAAATTGCCATACTGATATTCAAAGGGGCTATACGAGTTTGCACTCCCACCAGTAATGCAGGAGTGTTCCCTTTACTCCACAACCTCTGTAGCATAAGCTACTATCAGTGTTTTTGATCTTGGTCTTTCTTCCAGGTGTAAAATGAAATCTCAAAGTTGTTTTGATTTGCATTTCTCTGATCACTAAGGATGTTGAATATTTCCTTAAGTGTCATTCAGCCATTTGAGTTTCCTCTGTTGAGAGTTCTCTATTTAAGTCTGTACACCATTTTTTTCTAAATTGTATTATTTGTTCTTTTGATGAACAATTTCTTGAGTTCTTTGTATATTTTGAAGATCAGCCCTCTGTCCCATGTGGGGGTGGTAAAGATCTTTTACTGTTCTACAGGCTGCCATTTTGTCTTGTTGACCATGTCTTTTGCTTTATAGAAGCTACTCAGTTTCAGGAGGTCCCATTTATTAATTGTTTCTCTCAGTGTTTGTGCTATTGAGGTTATATTTAGGAAGTGGTCTCCTCTGCCAATGTGTTCAAGAATACTTCCCACTTTCTCTTCTATGAGATTCAGTGTGGTTGGTTTTATGTTGAGGACTTTGGTCCATTTGGACTTGAGTTTTGTACATAGTGATAGATATAGATCTATTTTCATTCTTCTACATGTTAATATTGAGTTATGCCAGCACCATTTGTTGAATATGCTTTTTTGTCCATTTGATATTTTTTGCTTCTTGTCAAAATTCAGGTGATTGTAGGTGCGTGGATTGATATCTGGGTCATCAATTTGGTTCCATTGTTCCTCCTGTCTGTTTTTATGCCAATGCCAGGCTATTTTCAGTACCGTAGCTCTGTAGTAGAGTTTGAAGTCAGGGATTGTGGTGCCTCTAGTAGTTCAACTATTGTACAGGATTCTTTTTGCTATCCTGAGTTTTTTGATTTTCCATATGAAGTTTAGTATTTTCTTTCAAGGTCTGTGAAGAATTTTGCTGGGATTTTGCATTGAATCTGTAGACTGCTTTTCGTAAGGTTGCAATTTTTACTATGTTAATTCTACCTACCCAAGAGCATGGGAGATCTTTCCGATTTCTGGCATCTTCTTCAATTTCTTTCTTCAGATACCTAAAGTTCTTGTCATACATGCTTTCTACTTGTTTGGTTAGAGTTACTTCAAGATATTTATGTTATTCACGGCTATTGTGAAGGGTGATGTTTTTCTGATTTCTTTCTCAGTCCATTTATCATCTGTGTATAGGAGAGCTGCTAGTTTTTTTTTTACTTAATCTTGTATCCTGCTACATTACTGAAGGTGTTTATGAATTGTAGAAGTTCCTTTTTTAAAAATTTTGGGGTCGCTTATGTTAAATATAATATTAGCAAATAGTGAGAGTTTGACTTTTTCTTTTCCAATTTGTATTCCCTTGATTTTCTTTTGTTGTCTTATTATTCTAGGTAGAACCTCAATTACTATATTGAATAGATATGGAGAGAGTGGATAACCTTGTCTTGTTCCTGATTTAAATGATTTTTTTGGTGTTTCTCTCCATTTAGTTTGATGTCTGCTGTTAGCTTGTTGTATATTGCCTTTAATATGTTTAGGTATGTTACTTGTATCCCTGCTCTCTCCAAGACCTTTATCATGAAGGGATGATGTATTTTGTCAAAGACTTTTTTTTAGCATGGAATGAGATGATCATGTATTTTTTCTTCAGTTTGTTTATATGTTGAATTATATTGAGAGATTTTCATATGTTGAACCATCCTTGTATCTCTGGGATGAAGCCGACTTGAATATGGTGGATCATTTTTCTGATGTGTTCTTGGATTCAGTTTGCCTGTATTTTATTGAATATTTTTGCATCAATGTTCATGATTGAGATTGGTCTGTAATTCTCTTTCTTAGCAATGTCTTTTTGTTGTATGGTTATCAGGGCAATTGTAGCCTCATAAAAAGAATTTGGCAATATTTCTCTTGTTACTATTGTGTGGAGCAGTTTCAAGAGTATTGGTAGTGAATTTTTTTTTTTTTTGGAAAATCTTGTAGAATTCTGCTCTGAAACCATCTGGCCTTAGGCTTTTTTTTTGGTTGGGAGACTTTTGATGACTGTTTATATTTCTTTAGCTGTTATAGGTCTGTTTAATTTGCTTATCTTGACTTGATTTAATTTTGGTAAGTGATATTCTTCCAGAAAATTGTCCAATGCAGGTTTTCAAAATATGACCTAATGATTCTCTGGATTTGCTCCATGTCTGTTTTTATGTCCCCCCTTTCATTTCTGATTTTGTTAATTTGGATATTCTCTCCCTGCCTTTTGGTAGTTTGGAGAAAGATTTGTCTATTTTGTTGATTTTCTTGAAGAATCAACTTTTTGTCTCATTGATTCTTTGTTGTTTCTATTTTGTTGTTCTCAGCTCTTAATTTGATTATTTTTTGCCACCTAGTCCTTCTGGGTGAGTTTGGTTCCTTTTGTTCTAGAGTTTTAAGATTTTCTGTTAACTCATTAAGGTGGATTTTTTTCCAGCTTCTTTATATAGGCATTTAGTGATATGAACTTTCCTCTTAACACTTCTTTCATTGTGTCCCATAAATTTGGGTATGTTGTGTGATCATTTTCATCAAATTTTAGGAAGTCGTTAATTTTTTCCTTTATTTCTTCATTGACCCATTGATGATTCAGGTGAGAGTTGTTTAATTTCCGTGTATTTGTGGGCATTCTGAAATTAGTGTTGCCGTTGAATTCTAATTTTAAGCCATGGTGATCTGATAAGATACAAGGAGTTATTCCATTTTTCTAGTATCTGTTGCAGTTTGCTTTGTTACCAAGTATGTGATACGTGGTCAAGTTTTGAGAAGGTTCCATGAGGTGCTGAGAAGAAGATATAGTCTTTTATGTTTGGATCGAATGTTCTATAGAAGTCTGTTAAGCCCATTTTGAGTCCTAACTTCTGTTAGTTCCCTTACTTCTCTGTTCATTTTTTATCTGACTGACCTGTCCAGTGATGAGAGGGGAGTGTTGACCTTTCCCACTATTAGTGTGTGGGGTTTAATGTGTGACTTAAGCTTTAGAAGTGTTTCTTTTACATATGAGGGTGCCCTTTTATTTGGGGCATAGATGTTCAGTGTTGAGATTTCTTCTTGATGGATTTTTTTCTGTGAGTAATATGAAATGCCCCTTTTTGTCTCTTGATTGATTTTAGTTTGATAAAAGGAGATCAAGGGGATACAAATCGGAAAAGAAGTCAAACTCTCTCTATTTGCTGACGATATGATAGTTTACCATTCCCTTAATGTCAGGCCTTTATGTAAGTGTAAATTGTATCCTTGACTATTGCCAGTAATGGTAGCCTGAACTTACTACCATGATTGTAACATTAACTTCATTATTTCCAACATAGTCTTATTAAACTCTAGTATTTTTCATTATGATTTATAATATACACTATATATAAGCTAAGTAGTGCTATAATATAATAAATAAATAAATACATGTCTTGTTCTATGTAGTCAAGCAATGTTTTTATCTTGGAGATTGATGTCAAATAAACACGGAGCCCTTACATGAAGCAGGTACTGAACGGGGTAAATTTGGGGATACATGGAAGCTCTTCTGAGGGATCAGTTCAGTAACACTCCTTCAGGAAATCAGAAATGAATGCTGAAAGGCAAGGTAGTATGAATGAGCTCTTTCCATACAGAAAAAAATATATTTTTATACAGTGTAGGCATGGCAGTCAAACGCACAGTGTGCAGAGAGATTCTAAGTGAACTTCTGATCCTGGGATTTCTTTGAGAAGCAATTATATATAGGCTAAACAAAGAAATAAAATGATCAAAGACTTTGGAGTCAGAGACCTTCAGTAATGTTACTTGTTTGGTTAATTGGACTAAATATCTGCTACTTTTCTTCTCCTTCTTTTGTCTCCTCTCCTCCTCCTCCTCCTCCTTTTCTTTCTCTTCGGCCTCCTCTTCTTTATAAAAAATTAGAATAGTGTTGCTAGTATTAGTGGTGCGTCTTTGCTTCTGGAAGCACGCAGAGATGTATTTTCATGGTTATCTAAACCCTGTCATCTTGACATGGAAGATAAACATCAAATCAACCAATCAGTTTTGTCTCACATTCTTCCATGCAGCATCCAAGCACATGACTCTATGACTTCTCTTGTCATGGCCATTGGATGGGTGCATTTCAAAGTGTCCATGTGCCTCTTCTAAGTAGCAAAAATGCTAGGAACTGGCCTTCAACAAACACCAAATCTCCAGGCACCTTGACCTTGATCCTGGGTTTCTCCACCTCTAAAACCATGAGAAATCAATTTCTGTTGTTTAGTAGCCACTTACGCTGTATTTTTCTCACTACAGGAACACTCACATTCTTTATCACAGTAAAGAACTCTGCTTCAGGCCCTGGACTATAATCATGTCCATTGAGATAAATTATCAGCTGTGGAGTGATAGGAAGAGCCCTATTCATCCCTGCCCTGAGATTTTCTCATAATCGGGTTTAGCCAAAGGTACTGTACTTCTCTGAGTCTCAAATCTCATCTACAAAAGGCAATATGACATCTGCCTCGAGTGAGGGCTGCAATTATCCAGTGAGATGATGTATTTGGGGCCTGGGACTGTAGCACAGTTGGTAGGAAGTTTACTAACAAACATAAAGTACTGTGCCCAAGCCCAGCACCATATATACTAGGTATAGCAGCACAGCCCAAAAAGAAAAGAACAAAACCAAAGTGAACAAATCAGTGGAAGCCAACATGTCTGAAGCACAGCACCTACACAGATAGCAGACAGAACAATCTACTGTGCTCTCCTCACTGTTGGCTTCCCTCCTTCTCGACATTCTTATCATTTTCCAAAGAGCATTGATCATCCATGTTGGAGTCCTTTGTCTCCCTTTGGACCCTCGCTGGTGTTGCATTGCTGATTCTTTGAGCAGTCTATGTCACCTGCTCACTTTTATAGGGGGCAGGGCAGGGAGGAGGAGTTAATAAGCACAGAAGCCTAAGCTCTGGTGTCATTGAAGGAAGATGCCAGAGGAAGGATGAAGAATGACACAGTCTTAGAAACAGTAACAATGGGAGTTTGGACTATTTTTGCTTTAATTTTCATTAATTGACTTTTTAATTCTCACTCTAAATTTTAAGTTGATCATTGAAAAATAATTAATTATCAGTCCCAAACTATATTGACTAGAAACAGCATTGCACACATAAGATTTTAAAACAACTAAAGAAATAACAACAACAAAAAAAGCAAGTTACTAGAAATAGCATTTATTATGCGACCATGACTCAAGGCTCTGAAAAGTAATTGTAAACCAAAAAGTTTTTTTAAGAGAGGAGACCAAGAAATCCTAAGAGACCTGTTACCTGGTTTTCTTTTGGACTTAAGATCAAGTTTTACTTTATGTTGACATGGACAGAGAGTCCCTAAGAAGTCTTGATAAAGTTGCAGATGAACATCAGGGAAATGAATTAGGGCACACCTTTTCCTAACAGTGACAGCGTGGCCACAACACCCCTGGGGACCACAGTTAGGACCCATTCACACAGTTAGGACTCATTCACACATAGAACGATGGGAACAGTAGTGGCGATTAACGGTAAGCATCCACAGTGTGCGTCCTTTCCTGCTTTCACAGGATATATATTATTCAATCCTCACAGGAACAAATGAGGTAGGGATATAGTATTGATCTCATGTTGACACCAATTATGAGTAGCAAAAATAATGAGAGAGTAGGAAGTCACTTATTAAAATAAATAACATTTCCTTAGTGAATTGAACCTCCCCCCCCTTTTACCCACAGTAATGTCAATTTGACACTACTTTTATCTTACAGGGCAATTATCTTTAACTATTATCTTGGATTTACTGTTCATTAAAATTTTCTGTGAGGGTCCTGTGTTGTCACTATAGAAAGACCTTCCAGAGAAGGGCAGTCATCCTTAGGACCCCTTGCCATCTGTGGCATTTCTTAACATGGCAGTTGTCCTTTGGGCTTTGTAGTGAGGTCACTTGTGCATCTGTCTCAGAATATTTAGTTTATAGCCACCAGGTTAGGAAATAAAGCACTTCCTGTAATTATGCCTTCATTAGGACGTATTACCTTCTTTTCCACATTAGCGATAGAAATGGCATTGAGGGGGGCTAGTGAAGTGTTGTCTGGAGGTAGATTTCTGTCATTTTACAACACGAGATTTAAGAGAGGGTGTCCACTGACGACCAACCAGTTCATGCAAGCACAGCTTCACCCAATTTATACAACGTTAGGGGCTTGTGGTTCATCCATCATCCTTATTAGCACAGCACTGACTACGATACTGCTGTTGACCTGTGAGTGTTTTGTCTGCATATGTGTTTGTGTAGCAGGTGCTTGTCTGGTGCCCATGGAAGCCAGAACAGTGTGTTGAGTCCCCTGAAACTGGAGTGACACATAGTGTTGTGAGCTACCATTTGAGTGCTGCAAGCAAACCTGTGCTCTCTGCAGAAGTTAGTGCTCTTAACTGCTGAGGCATCTCTGGCCCTAATTTCATTTTAAATACAAGCACCAGTAGCTAGACTCCAAATCCCATGCACTTGCTATGGCTTGGTTCTCCCCTGCCCCTTTTTTGGGTGTGTCTGTGTGTCTGTGAGCATTCCAAGAAAGGCTTGGCCTTTCCGTTTTAAGTTCAGCTGTAGAAGTATCTCAGATTCAGTGGGCTGTAATTCAACACTCAACTCTCCAAGAAAATAAAAGAACCTATATTATTCATTTTATTCATATGAAGGTTACACAGAAAAATTTACAATAATGATAAAATATGCAATATTTTTCATAGTAATGTCTATGTAGTCATTGATTTTTGCAGAATGTTTTCATTGATTTTGCTGAATTTCAGAGCTCATAGACAACATATGGCTGTAATTAACAAACAAGTAGAGCTTAGGCACATATGGGGGTTGATATTTGGCTTGCAATCAAGGCTATAGCAAAATTTAAACAATGAAAACGTATGTCAGAACCTCACTTATTTGACTGTGATAAGAGGAACTTCTCAGCTGGATTGAGTAATGATTTATTTCTTCAGTACTCTGTGCTATGATGCAATAGACACACAATCAAATATAGTCATTTAAATTATTAACATACTTCTTCATTTCCTTTTTATTTTGGTTATTTTCACCTCCCTTATCTGCTCTTGTCTATCTCATACTCCTGTTGAGCCCAACAAGTCCATTTCTCACTTTCATGTCTTGTCTTTTGTGATCTGCTGAGTTTGAGTTTGCTTTCATGAATCTGTGTGTGGGTGCACATGCGTGCTTTTGTGTGTGTGTGTGTGTGTGTGTGTGTGTGTATGTGTCATTATGTCATGGGGCAACACCAACTTATCAGTGTCTACAATGCTGAAGAGAATGACTCTCCTCCTACCCCTGGCTACCATTCACTGCCAATAACCCCTCAAGCTAAGGATGGGGCCTCAAAATCCTTTATCCACCAGAGATGGATTATTGACAGGTCTCAGTTTTGTGCAGATATTTGGTAGATAACCGTAGCTGCTATGAACTCTTGAGTGTAACAGCCATGCCGTGTCCTGAAGATTGTCTTTCACAACATTTTCATAAATGTAAAGTTTCTGGAAAAAACAAATACAGTCCCATTTTGCAGTAGTCTTCAATTTGGAGAGTATAAATGCCAACACAATGTCAACTTCAAAGCTATGCAAAGCCATCACCAAGCAGTTCTGGTCAAAGCTGTGCAGCAATGTGTGATCTCTGCCAATCAGGCGTGACAGGCAGAAGTAGCGCCAGAGCACAGGTGAAAACAAAAGTCATTGACTTTATGAATTTTGAGTATTCATTTCTTTATTTCTAATAAATTCATATAAATTTAAGATTATACATCTGAATTTGTAAATATGTCTACATTTAAGAGTTAATTAAATTAATTAATTTAAATTAAAAATTAAGAAAATTTAAACTAGGGTCTTAAGAGGCATTGTAGGCTGTTATTCCTAGCTCCTCCTCCTTCTCCACAGATTTCAACTTTAAAGCCTCTGATTTCTTGCCACTGTTAGTATGGGTGTAGTGTTTGAGATGTGCCGTTACACTGAATCTGGGAATAAACTATCCACCTAAGCAGGCCTCTGACTCACAACAACCCTTCTGTCTCAGCCTCCTGAGTTCTGGGATTGCAGACACGATCTATCACAGTTGGGGCAAATCCTTTGTGAGGTCCTGCTGGTCCTGCTGCCCACAAAGTGGAAGAGGATGCAAACTCAGGTTTTCCAAAAGGGAAGTAGTCAAAGCTGCCATTTCTACTGCATGAAGACAAAGTAACTCTTTTCAGAACAATTAAGATGTTACGTCTTCCCACCTCAAAGAAGGGGTTTTGTTCTACCCAGAATAACCAAAGGGCCACCAGAACATCTCTTCTAGAAAAAGGTCATTTGTTCCTAAGACAAACTTTGCTTCTTACACCGGGAGACAAACCTCACTTCTAAGCTTTATATAGCGTGCCTTTTTTTTCCAAGCAGGGTGGTTTTAGAAAGCTTGCATCCGCTGTCCTAATGGGCTCAATCAGATTGTAAGTGTGAGGCTAATCGCACTATAAATGCACTCACTACATCCAGCTTGACATTCCTATTTCACGTTTCTCATATGCGTATTATAAACATTTGCCTATTATGTTTGTAATTTCCGTTTTATTGGCTGCATGTGAGCCAGCACGTTTCCTACTCACTGCAGTAATCCTTACCAAAGTTCATGCATTCATTTAGCATTAGGATGTGGAGAACTTGCAGGGCATGTTTGCTACGGGCGGGCGATGGAACTCTGGTGGCCCCTTCACAGAACTCACCATCATTTAGGGACTGGAAATAGTCTCCCGTTCACAACTGTATACAAGTTGGGATGAAAGCTGGGGTGGGCGATTCCAGTCTGATGTCACGAGAGGCAAGCTCACACAGGGTTGGGCAGCTCATTTTAAGGTGACTAGATTTAGACCTTAGCGGCTCTTGAAGGTTTTAGCAGGGATGCAATGGAAGGTGGTTTTGTGTGTGTGTGTGTGTGTGTGTGTGTGTGTGTGTGCATGCTTCTTGTGTGGAGGTCAGAAGACAGCTTTTGGGAGTTGCTTCTCTTCTTCCCCCATGTGGGTCCCAGTGGTGGGAATCAGCCACCAGGTTTAGCGCATGTGCCTTTGCCTCTTGAGTCGCCATATCTCCAGCTTCAGCTTACGTTTTTGGAAGCCTCTCGCGGCTGTTAGTTGGAGGGTGGGCTGAGAGGGCAAGAGAACACAGAGAACAGCAGAGGGATGCTTAGGAAGCAGGGTTGATGCTGGTGGTTTGGAGGAAGGTAGTTTCTGTGGTGATCCAGGCGGTAGAGACAGCTTTTGCTGCTAGGAATGTCAGGATGGAGAGGTGATCCGATCCACGGGCGGTTGCAGCCATATGCTCTCTAAACAGGGACAAGCCGTTAAACCTGGTTGCTGCCCACAGGAGATCAAATAGGATGTTTCATTTATTTTTTGACCTAATGAAGGTGGGATCTAATATCTCATATCCATGACATCAACACTTGGGAGACCGAGTCAGGAGGATCATGAGTTCCAAGCCAGCCTGGGGATTATAACTCAGTGTTACAACACTTGACTAGCTTGCATGAGGCCCTTGTTCAATCCCTGGTGGCTGCAGAAAAAAGGATTCTAGGCTATCCTGGAATACACAGCGATACTCCACCTCATAAAAAACAAAACAAGCTCCCCCTTCCCAGATGGCAGGACAAGAAGGTGAGCAAACCTTATGACCACTTTCAAGCGTAAAATAAAGCAGTTTTCTTTTGCTTCTTTTCTTTTCTGGTGACTGACATAAAAATAAATTAAAGACCTAGAGAATGGTCAAAGTGCATACCGGATAACAAGAGAGGCAAGAAGCAGAAGAGCTTAGGAAATCATTCTATGGAAGGAAGAGGGGAAGCTCAAAGCTTCTCCCAAATAAGGATCATGGCAAACACAAGATGTTATGAAACTCTGCACGGCAGCCTAGGTAGCGTGCTAGGATGATTGGAATTCGGTGAATTTCGTGGATGTGGATTTCTCCCAGCTTATTAAGATGGGCTTTTCTTTACACTAGAATGGAAGCGTAGCAGCTAAGCAGCGTCACAGGGGAAAACCTGGTTATAAGAGACTTACTGCATATTGAAGTTTGATCTCACAAAATCTTGAATTATGAAGCATATGAATGAGGCTCAAGGACACCTTTAGCTTCTTTGTTGAGCTCTTTTCTGATATGACATCACAGGTGTGAACAAAGGTAGTGTAGGTGTTCTAGTCGGTGCTGTTTTCCTGAGCTGTGCTCCCTGCCTTGTCACGGCCACAAATCCAGCCTATGTGGCAGCATCCTAAGATTCTCTTTAAGGAGAGCATCATTGGTGACATGTAGGAACCTGTGAGTTCAGCTACTGCATTTGGCTTCATAGCATCACGGCACTGGAAGGGTGGGGCAGCCTCTCTCAGCAGGACCTAATACACAGGAATGCTTATATATTGAAAGGCATTCTGTTTGTAGACTGCTCCATACTCCTTTGCAGAGGATATTTTATAGCCGGTAACTACTATGTGATTTTTATTTACTAAGTGTGTGTTAGCATTCTGCGGTTGATAATAAGCATCTCCAGGTAGGATGGGTTGAAATCTTCCTTCCTGTGTCTCACTGGGCTTTTGTCTTCCTTACTTTATAGGCTGGTGTCTGATTATCTTATACTGGAGTGGAAATTTATCCCCGAAAACTACTGCCAGACTGTGCATTTACTGTATCTTCACTAAACGTCACCAGATGTGTGGAGAGAAGCATTGCTGCTTTGGTTTTGGTGGAGGCCCCAGTTCAGGTGTGCTCACTGTCACGTGATGCACCAAGGAATCAGGCCATCTGTGCTGTATTTGCAGACGAGGATCCAAACTCCAGTTTTGTGATTTTTGAATGTACATCAGCCTGCTGAAGGACCTGGAGGCAGCAGGTAGCGGTGTATGGAGGAGTGTGAAAGACCACAGCCAGAGCAGATGGCCCCAGTAAGCAGAGGCAAGGTCAAATGTAGCAAACCTGGAGCTAGGAACTGTGGCTGGTTAGATGTACCTATATAACAGTGGGGAGGGGTGTTGTGGTTTGAATACAAATGGCCCCCATAGGCCCACAGGGAGTGGCACCATTAGGATGTGTGACCTTCTGGAATAGGTATGGCCTTGTTAGAGGAAGTGTGTCACTGGGAGCTGGATTTGAGGTCTCAGATGCTCAAGTTGTGTCCAGTGTGGCATTCTCCTCCTGCTGTCTGCAGATCAAGATTAAGAACTCTTAGCTCCTTCTCCAGTACCATGTCTGCCTGCACACCGCCATGCTCCTTTCCATGATGATAATGGACCAACCCTTATCCCTAAGCCAGCCCTAGTTAGCTTCTAAGAGTCACCATTATCTTGGTTCTCTTCTTTTATTTCTATAAAACCCTAACTAAGAGAAGAGATTTACTCTGAAACCCCAGAAAGTTGGGGTAGTGGAAGTTTGGGTCAACCCTTTAGGGGCTCTGAAAGAACCTCCACACGGTCTCTACAATGACTAGGAAGATTCTGACTCCTACCAGAGGGATATAAAAAGTTCCCATTCCCATCATATCTTCACTAGCATTTGTCTTTTTAACTGTTTGAGTAAAAATTACTGTTCTATCTGGCATGAGCTGAGATGGAATTTCAATGTGCATTTGTCTGAGTGTTCAGAATATTCAGCGTTACTTTTCCATGTGTTTTTGGCCATCTGTACTTTATTTTGAGGGATTGTCAGCTCATTGTCAGCTCATTTCTTGCTCAGGACATTTTGTGTTTTGTTATTTTTTCTCATTCTTTATATATTATAGGCATTGATCCTGAATGTTTCTGTGCTTCAGTCTTCACAATTCACTGCTTTCTGACATGAGCAAGTGATTTCTTACCTTGTACTCTGGTCATAGGAGGGAGTGGCCAGTGGCAGGCATTACTAGGAATGATTGGAAGGCAGCAAGGGGACTTCAATATGTGAACTCCTGGGTCCCTCTCTGCAGAGTCTCTGCAGGCTGGTTGTCCCACTAAAACACATGGCACTGCTGTCCCTGAGATGGTTTGTGCAAGAGTCCTGTTTCCACATGATTCTCCCTGTAGAACTCAGGCTCTTGAAGATCATCAGAGAGGAGACTAAAATTTACAGCTTCCTACCACATCTCCATCATATAAAAACATACCACATCTCCATACATATGAGAACACATCACATCTCCATACATATGAGAACATACCACATCTTCATACTTATAAGAACATACCACATCTCCATACATATGAGAACATATCACATCTCCATACATATGAGAACATACCACATCTCCATACTTATAAGAACATACCACATCTCCATACATATAAGAACATGCTGCATCTCCATACATATAGGAACTCGACTCCAGAAAAATGTTCCTGAAAATTTGGAAAGAAGAGGATAGTTGAAAACTTTTAGGATCAAGCCAAGACTATGGTTAATATTTATCTTAGACCAGCATACAGGAGGGAGCAGGGACATATTCACTGCAACTTGAAGTTACTTCCCAAAGTTGATGAAAGGAAAACAATAGAAATTTTATAGCAGAAAAAACCAACTGTAACTCACTAACAGTAACTAATATTTAGAGGTGCCAATATCTACAAATAATTAAGAATGGCTTAGGATAGTTTAGTGGCTAACTGTCCTGCAAGGAAAGTAAAGGACTGGCTGGAACTTTCTGATGAAATGCTTGTCTCTGTTTTGTCATTTGTGGCACCATGGTAACTGAATAGGTGCGTGGAGTTCAATAATATGTTTTAATTTAGTAGTCATGGTCTCATACAATTATCATTTCTTCTAGCAAGATAGTTTGAGCACTTTTCCCGATACTTTGAAGTATGTAGCATATTCTTTTGGCCATGCTCACCTCACCATGCAATAGATCACCAGCATTTATTCCCATCATTTACATGTAACATATGCCCACGGACTGACTGTAAAAGACCAATAAAAGTTTCATAGAGAAGCAAGTACTTAAATTAATTTTTGCAACTCTAGCAGGGCCAGCGGTGCATAGAAGACACTTGGAAAAGATAGATCTATATTAACTAGTTAACAAAAGTGTTATGGTTAATTTTAAGAGATTATGAACTTATGGAAGGTGTGCATGACTGTTTCTTAAAGGGTATTCATGTAGTCATGGCTTGGTGCACAAAATTTGGAAATACATAATGTGGTGATGTTGTGGCATAGAGAGGCCAACCCAGAGCATCCAAGTTACAGAGCAGGCTGTTACTGGGTTGAGGAGTCCAAGCCTTTAGACATGTGAAGACACTCAGTGAAAACAGGTATCTGGGGAGCTGCTTGTTTCTGGCCTTCCAATCATGTCATAAAAACACTAACTGGGGTCAGGTTGAAGGTCAAGTGAGAGGCAGTCACACTAGGAAAGCTCAGAGCCACAGCGAAAAAAAAAAAATAGACCATAACAGGATTGAATTCTCATTCTATGTAGGCAGTTAGAATCCACCCAACTTCTGATGCTTGTGGCTGCCCGAGGCTTTCCTGAGCTTAATCAGTGTAAGTCAGGAAGTCTTGGCTGTGCTTTCCCAATCCCTAAACTCAACTTTACATACTGGAGGTAAGAGTGGTTCATTACTTATTTCAACCAGGCCTTTGTTAGGCTTGGACCAAACCTATCAGTTTATTGCTATGTTTATATCAAGTATTTATGTCGCATTGTGTCTGCCCCAGTCTGACTCTGAGATAGCTACTTTATAGAAAGCGTGGGGTGGAGGTTCCTACTCTAGGCAGGTGCCCCACTGTCAGCATCAGCTTTCTCCACTTGAAACACCATAGGAAATGGTGACTAGTGCGTGCTGAAGAAAGCCTTCCATTGTCAGGTGGTGGGCAGTTCTTCATGTTCCTTCTGCCACCTGCCTCAAGCTGCTTCATAAAATGAAGCTAGTATATAGTGTTTGTCATTTTAAAACTACAATGCTTAGACAACTTATTTTGATGTCACTATCAATATGGGTATCTTCAATACACTTTTCACAGTGTAGATTTTTCTGATTTATTCCTTGTTTTTTTTTTATTGACTTTTTGTTTCTTTTTGTATTTGTTTATGTATATATTTTGTATATGTTTTGTATATGTTTTAGATTTTTTCATTTCTGCTTGTCTTTTTACTAAGTATTTTAAAATTCTGTGTAATGTTCTAAGATCTATATATATATTTAATTTTTATTTTATCTAAGATATAATATTCTTTTCTCCAACTCCAATTCTCTCCCCTCTCCAATAACTCCAATGTCCCCCTTGCTTCTTCTAAAATTCATGGCTTCTTTCTCTTTAACTTATTGATCTTATTGACTGGTATGTGTGCGTGTGTGTCTGTGTAGTTATGTATATATGTATAGATTACACACAACCTGCCGAGTCCATCCAGTTTTGTTCAAATGTATATGGTTTCTGGGATGATCACTTGTACTTGATAAACAATTAGCAGACCATTCCTGGGAAAACAAATTTTTTGCCCTCTCAGCAGAACCAACCACACCAGACTATACCTACCACTTCAAACCAGTATTAGAAACTGTAATGATATATTTCTCTTTTTTCCATTTTACTTCTTTAAAAAGTATTGTTGCCATGCATTTTAGCGCTCATCTGACATACTCAGTCATAAGATACTATTCTCTTTTAAAATTCATGACTTATTTTAAAAACCTTGTTTTTCTAAAATAAAATGATTTCTAATTGTATGTGTTATAAGTGTGAGTACACATGAACACGCAGAGTCAGGGACATTTTTGGGGGGAATTCAAGTCTCTTCTCCTGTGGGATCTGAGGGTTCAGCTCAGGTTTGTCATGCTTGTGCAGCAAGTGTTCTTTACCAGCTGAGTCATTTCACGCACCCTAAATCTAGTAAGACCTTTAAATGTCAATATCTATTTCCATTTTAACATTCTGGCTGCTCTACTTCTCATCATTAGCTAATGTCTGAACACTGACACTGAAGTAACTCCATAATTATTATTCCTTAGATAGACTTACTTTATTCTGGTGATTGGCCTGGTTAGTTAACTGGCCGCAACCACAAGTCACATTCTTGTTTTGCTCTTAAAGATACTAATATTTAGACATGTGGGCAGGGCATATTATTCCTCACCTCAAACATTCATAGGCATCCAGAACACTGACTGTACAAGGCATGGGTTATGATTTTGGGGCTGTCATCTGCTTGTAGTGAATCTATGAGCCTGAAGTAGATGGTTCACAAGAAGACATCAGTACCAGGCTGTGATATGTAAAGGGACAGATATACTGAGAGATGTGGAATTGTCTGGTTATATACTTTGTGATAACAGAAATAAAGTAAAAGAATAAGGAAGAAGTCATTGGAGGAATTAAATAAAGTAAACCTTGCTTCTATATGCTACCTGCCTCATGTTCCCCAGTGAAATACTGATTCTAAGCAGCCTTGAATTGTGCAGAATTCTTTTCCCTTGAGAGAGTTACTTGCAAAATTAGGGAGAAATAACTATGGCCTATGTTACCAAGGAGATTAGGACCTAACGAGGATGGGTATGTCAATGAATACCAATGAAGGCATCAATAAACCCATGTGGAAAGCTTACACATAAGCGTAGATACACAGAGGGCTGCACCTGCTTGCTAAGAAGCAACTGGCTGAGAGCTGGTTAGTTAGGTGAGAAGTCATTCAAGGATTAGTGCCCTCATCAAAACAGAGCGTGAGATGAATAAATATATTTTCTTATCTAGAGCTTAGGTTTTCAAATCAGTGTCTTTCCACAAGTATTTCCATTGTTGATGAGTTTGATGTTGCTCTTTTGTTCATTTGTTTGTTTTGTTTTCTGTTTTGGTTTGTTTTTCAGAGTCTCTCGTAGCCCAGGAAGGTCTCAAGAATTCATATACAGCCAAGGCTGGTTTAGAACATCAGATTTTCGAATCTCAGTGATTAGATTATAAGTGTGCACCATCAACCAAACATATACAAATATAGTGTCTTGTTTTCTTGAAACACAGAGGGTCTTGTGTATCCTAGACTAGCTTGGAGAACTTGATTTATATGGATGGTTGGCCATGAACTTCTGATGCCGCTGCTTCCACCTCCCCATTGCCATCCTTTGCATCTTTTCATACCAGAATCCCGGATGCTGCCAATGTCCCACTGAGATGCCCTTCTCAGGACGGTGCCATTGGTTTCTAGCCCATAAGAATGTCATCGAGGAAGGGCTCACAGCTGCTTCCTCCCCTGAAGAACTGTCTGGGTTCAGTGGTCTCAAGGAGTAGTTGTGGATAAAGGAGTGATATATCGCTATGAAGCCTGCTAAAAGTGAAAACTCACAGGCTCATTCCAGAACCAGTAACGTGTATGCTTCGGAGTGGGACCACTGAGATCTACCTCAGCAAGCCTTCTGTTGGATGCTGAGTCACAGAGGGCCCTGAGAACCGCCGCTCCAACTGACGGAACTACTAGTAGTTTATGTCGCTGCCCATCTTGGCTGTGTAGCTCATGACTAAAGCAGAGAAGAAAAGTTCCAACCTGCTCCTGTAGAATCCTAACGGTCGCACCTTACAGAAAGACTCAGTGAACCTCTGGGCCAAATTTAACCCAGTTTGTATTTTTATAAAGTTTCATTAGAACAAAGCCAGGCTGTGTATCTTACTGTCTGTGTCTATCCCAACGCTACACTGTCAGGTATGCACACTCAGCCTGTCTTTACAGGAGTTTCACACATCTGGAAACCCGCAGGTCAGAGCAGGAGGTGATTGGTGCTGCATCCTTACGTGGTTCAGGCCCTTCACCATCATGCTTTCCTTTCTTTGAAGGTTGCTTTCCTAATCTCACCCTAGGCCCCACTTCCAGAGCATCCCACAAGCATGCTCGCGCCCCTCTTGTTCCTGCTCCTCCTTCTCTGTGTTTTCTGTGTTTGCAGTGACTTTACTGGGGAGCCATAGGACCTCTTAAATGACTTCCTATGAGTGGTCTTCTGGACCAAACTTCCTCGTTTAAAAAGGGGAGGATTCGATGTCTCCACTCTGCTTTCATTCTGCCCTGTCTGTAAGCCAGGGAGGGACCAGGGACAGCCTGCCGCAGTTCGCCACACTGGTTCTAATATTCAGTTCTCTCATTGGGATGTACAATTTACAGGTTGCTGAGGCTCAAATGGTATTTCCAAAATCATCATTTATTCAATATCTCTGAGAACATATAAAAGGTAGATCATCAGTTTAGTCTTCCGTGATGATGGGGAGAGGAAGATGAAGATGTTACCACAACCCATTAAACTAAAAGCAAGAGAGAGAAAACCTGTAGGCTGCAGCTTTCTGAAAGTCCTACAGCAGTACTCGGTTGCTTTAAAGCATTGCACAGTTCTGCAGCCTGCTTCAGCCACTCAGGTAGTCCACTGCAGCACCGTGTAATGCTTTAAAACATGAAGCCCCACAGAAATCTTTCAGCAAAGTGACATGCTAGATGCAGCTGCTATTGAAGCTTGAGGGAGAATGCTTGTATCCTATGATACAGTGGGCTTTAAAATGTTTTCTTACTTGTAAGATAAAGGAAACAGAGAAATCGCAAAGTTGATATATATTCTATACATATTATGCATACATAATATATATTATATATGCATCACACACATATGTATAAAATTAGAATCAAGAGTGGCAGCATCAGAAATTCTTTTATGGAGGGGGAAAGAGCAGACATGAGAAGACGGAATCAAACAGGATTGAAATGCTGAGGTTGCAGTTAAATATTGGCTGAGGATTTGGGTTGCGGTGAATTGAGGAGTCTATTCTGGTTTGCATTTAGAAATGGTTGATCACTTCATAAGGTGTGAGACTGATTCTCAGGGCACAGACAAGAGCAGTCAGTCTCCCTAGCCACTGCTTTTTGACAAACTCTCAAATAGAACATCTCTGCCTGTGGATCCAAGGCTCTCGGGGAGTTTCAGATGGATAGCTTCAGGTGGACCTGAGAGAGGAACTCTAGGCATACTGCAATTCCCTTGTCAGAATGTGAACTTTATGAGCTGAGAATTACTTTATAATACACTTGATGAATTTCCACATGGTATTTAATGTCTTAGAGACTATTGCTAAAACACTTGGACTTTCCTGGTGGTTAAAACTATTGGTGAACAATAATAGAATAAATAGTGAAATAGTGGATTTGTCAAGATTTAGAAGCTTGGGCTTATATATGGTTCTTGATTTAAAAGCAATAATTCACATTGACCACTATAAGAAACTAACATGTTTTAAAAGTTGCCTATTAATGTTTATTTCAGATAAAATCAATTTCTCATGTTTATATATCATTGAAAAATTCTTTCAAAGTGCTTCATTTTTTATTTTATTTAGCCTTATGATAATACTGCAAGTTCAGAAAGTGCAAAAACTAGACATCTAGTTACCTGAATAATAATTTAATTATAACAAGGCAGCACTCTTATTATAGTTATTAATTAAATATTTAGCATAAGCTGTCCAACTTAAAAGGACTGTGTACTTTAGACAAATACAGATATAGGGGTTTCAAATATCAACTCTAACTATACAAGCTCTGAAATAATACAAGTTTTTTTGAAGCGCTTAAACTTTATCTTTCAGCCAGGACATTAGTTAACAAGAAACATGGAAGGTTTTGCTGAGTGTAGTAGTGTACGCTAATCCAGCACTCAGTGGTAGAGACGGGCTGATCTCTGTGAGCTCAAAGCCAGCCTTACCTACATAGTAAGTTCCAGGTCAAGCAGGGATGCATAGTGAGGCTCTGTCTTAGAAACAGAAGAAAACAAAAGAAATTTCTAAAGTTTTATAAAGTAATTAGTTCACATCAATGAAATATTCAATAAATTTAGTTCCATTTTGTTATAGAATTTGAAAAAGCTTTTGTAATTGGACTTTCTTGCCCCTCTGCCAGACCACAGATAATGATTCAGAGACTTACTATTAATTATGAAAGGTTGGCAATAGGTTTTTACCAACTAAGTCTTATAACCTAAACTGTTTTATTATTCTATATTCTGCCATGTGGCCCATTTACCCCTCCTCTATACCATATATCTGAGTATTCCTTGTCTTCCTGGCATCTTGGCCTCTCTTCTTCCCAGAGTCCTTTCTCTCCATGGAAGTCCCTCCTATTCTCTTCTGCCTAGCTATTGATCACTTAGTTCTTTATTAAGCCAAGAAAGTTTTTCAGGCAAACACACATATTTACAGTGTAAACATATATTCCCCAACAAGCTTCTAATGTTACTTCCAAACTGGGAGGGTGATGGAACACACCTTTAATCTTAGCACTTGAGAGGCAGAGGCAGGTTGATCTCCGTGAGTTCAATGCTGGCCGCGTCTACAAGAGATCCTGTCTAAAAAAAAAAAAAAAAAAAAAAAACCAAATAAAAGAAAGTTGCTTCCAAGTGTGACCCATAAGTTGGGTACATGGTGACTGGAAGAGAGGAAACTGCCTAAGAAAAGCATCAAGAACGTTGCCCGAGGTGAATTAATCTCTAAAGTATGTATAATATTCACAAGAATCTAGCTTCAAGTTTCCTGAAACCCCAGGCAGAAAAGAAGCCTCATTAGTTACCTAATATCCATTGAGACCAAAGAAGGTACACATATAGGAGCAGAAACAGACCTTTTGTGGGATTAAGTCAAATGAGGTGAGTTTCTGTAGAACATACATTTGCAGGCATTGCCTGCACCAGCTCTGCAAAGCAACAGACACCATGAAATGTTTCATATTGACTTCCTGCAAAGGCTCAGGGCAAAACCTCAAACCATCAGTCAGGGAGAATGTTCAGTGGAGAACTCAGATAATTTGGTCCAAGTACACTGCTTCCTGGTGATCTAAGGAGTCTAGAAGGAGGAGCATTTAACTTGCTCACCAGAATGCCTTTTGCAAATATTAGATGCCTTAAGCTGTCCCTGGGTGGGCAGTAGCTCAGATAAATCAGGACTGACATCTTAGAAACCTTGATGCAGCTATTCTATGCTGTTGACTCACACGCAAACTCTGCTCCTCAGATTCGAGATGTATGCGTGAGGTAGCATCACTATGTTGTAGAGCTGAGTGACCCTCATATTTGTCAAGTCAGCCAGTCAACCAAGTTTGGTGCAGGCTTAGCAAACTCTAGTATCCATAGGTAAAGTTGCTTCCCTCACAAAGATGCTCTGACTCCTTCCAAGCTTTTGCCAGAAGTTCTTGTGTACATTCCCCATAGTCTTTGTTACACAAAAAGGTAAGTTGCTGTCACAAGTGGTGCCTCTCGTAAGGTTGCCTTCACAGCAATGACATCGTTAGAATTTTCCCTAATCTCCGGTATCAGAGGGGTTTATGGTAAACAACACATATTGCCTAAGCAAGAAAAAAAAAACCCAAAACACTAATCATGAGTGATTGCAAGCATATGGCTTCTGTCACCCCTTACGCCCAATCCAGTTCAGCCTAAACTGCCACTTATCTCATGTCGTGAAAACCCGTGTTCCATGGCTGAGAACTTTTACTCTTAACTGCTGTCCTGATGCTAATGTGCATCTCTAAGAACTTTGGCATGAATACATAAAGTCGACCTGAATGAAAATCATTTGTCTTCATATTATTTATCTTGTTCTTATGAATGTCTCTGTTTCTTTTCATGACTCCTCTTAAAATTCTATAATTCCAAGATGTGGAAAAGAATGTGCTTTGGAAGCTTGAAGTGAGACACACTACTCAGGTGTGTGGATCTTGCTTGAGGGAGTAAGCCTTTAATTCAATTATTTACTTTCATGATTCTTCAGCTGAGGATGCTGTAGTTTGCATGTTATAGATGTGATAGCCATAGCCACAGAAGGTCAGGGCAATAAGATGTGAGTTTGATTTTGCACCTGGGCTCTTAGTGTAGTTCTTTATAATCACTCATTCTCTGTAGGAGAATACCTGCCGGACATGGAGAATTCTGAGAGTTTGAAAGAGAAATGGCCCTCACTTGCTCATGCGATTGGATATATGGCCCCCAGTGGTTTGTGCTACTTGGGATGGTTGTGAGCTCTAGAAGGTGAAGCCTTATGGAGGAAGCACATCACTAAGGTATAGCTATGAGAACGTTTAGCTTGGCCCAACTCCCAGTTCATGATGTCTGTTTTCTGAAACTATGGTCAGCCAGCTTCCTGGTCCTGTCTGCATGCTTCCCTTGACTGTTGCCATACCTTCCTCACTGCAATAATGGACTCCATGCCTCTGGAACTGAAAGCTAAAATAAACTCCCTCCCCTAAGATGCTTTTGGTCAGAATGTTCTTATTACAGCAGATGGATAAAACCGAAACAATAATGAATTGTTCTTTAAAAAAATATCATCAGAGAATTAAAGTTCGGTGGTCATAGTCACCGTCTTTCCTACCCTGTTATTATAAAAAGGAAAACCTACACTGTAAAATTTCAAAGTACAAAATGAAACTTACCCATTGCACTCTCATTCTCTTGGCAGTAAATATATAAACACTTTGACATGTAACAATTTCCCATAATTCTGGCAAATACTTCTCACTGATTTGGGATTCATCACAAAGGAATACAGCGGTAAATAAATCGACTCAAAAGGTTATATAAGAAAGACTTTTGGGTAAAAAACAATAGTATTTTCTTAGTGACGTAGTCCTAAATTTGTGCATCTGACTTTAAACAATAAACAAGAAAACATAAAAATAATTAATTTTATAAAATAATATAGTAATTATTTATTATCATAATTCATTTTTCTGGTTTATTAAGCAAAGAAAAACAGAACAAAGGGCAGAATAAAAGACTTTGAAGCTCAGCGATGTAGGGAAAGGTATTGGTGGTATCTGCAAAATGCCTCCATCAATAACTCTGCATAGCTGAATTATTTGTATAATTTTATGTGCTCCATAACTTTTCAGCTGGAACTTATGTTATTTCAGCATGACTCACAGGTAGCTGCCAGTGACATGTAGTCTTACTATGTGCTCCAGGTATCACTTTTGCTTCCTTTGGGGGATGACAGGCTTTGAGAATGAACCAGATGAGAAGATGTGGGAGGCTGCTCACCAGGTAGCAGAGACTGAATCCATACATGCACAGCACCAGTGGAACCCCTGACTTGCTTTGAAAGACAGTGAGTGATGGTGATTAACCAGAAGACGAGCTCTAGAGAGAAAATCCTAGCAATGAAGCTTGGGAATGGGTCTAGGAGAGAGGAAGAGCTAGACTTGGGAAGGTATGGAGGCATAGAACAAAAACCTTCCAGAAAATAATTTGGAGGATAATCAAAAACTATTGTGTATGTACATACAAAATAAAATTTAGTATGCAAACAATTTATATAGACTGGGTATGTTGTAATCCATCTATTATATTTACATAGAGTAAAATTATACATTTAATATTGCACAAAATTAGTAAACATATATTCTGAAAAATATAATTTATGCTTAATGAGTGATATAACTATAACGTATGTTTATTGTAAGATATGAATTAAAATATTAGTAGTACTTACATATATAAATTAATAGGACTTATATAAATAAATTAATAGGACTTATAACAAAATATTTAAATAAATTTAGCTGATTGATGTGGGAGTCCCCTTTGTGCTGTAATTACCATTAATGAATAAAGAAACTGCCTTGGCCTGTTGATAGGGCAGAACTTAGGTAGGTGGGGATGATTGGACTGAATGCTGGGAGAAAGAAGGGCAGACTCAGAGAGACACCATGGAGCCACCAGAGTCAGACATGCAGAATCTTTGCCGATAAGACACTGTCACATGGTAATATACAGATTAATAGAAATGGGTTAAATTAATATAAGAGCTAGCCAATAAGAAGCTAGAGCTAATGGACCAGCAGTGTTTTAATTAATATAGTTTCTATGTGCTTATTTTGGTTCTGGGTGGCTGGGATGAACAAGTGGCCTCCTTCCAACAGCTGATCAAGCATATTTCAAAGGGAGTTAGACTATATTCTCCTACACAGTGATGTGCTCTGGTCATTGGCTTTTATACCTTACCTCCAATATTTCTGCGGTTTGATGAATAAATGACTGAGTTTAGAGACTCTGGACCTTGCAATTCTTAGCTTTCTCTAGTATACAAACTACTCCAGGAATAAGAGGTTGTCTGAAATCTTAGGAATCGTAACTTACAGCTTCTGAATACAGTTAAGAACTGCCGTCTTTGGGGGCTGAGGATGTAATAGGCTTTGTCTCATATGTACAGGGCCCTGCATTCTATTTCCAACACTGAAACAAAAGCAAGGGAAACATTTAGTTTGAAATAGAATTAAGACCAGGACAATTAGTCCGGAGTAACCAAATGAATCGTCTTTTAATATACTAGAATACTGCATGCTGAGAATCTCCCCAGAGAATCAATAATCTTAAAAGGCACTTTAAGTTTATAAAATAAACAGATTTAACATCCAAGCAGCCCTGTTTTCACACTATTAACTAAGAAGTATGTGGTCAGCAGACTCGGATCTGCAGTGACGCTTGTTAACTCTTTGTTACCAGGTCCAACTCTTAGTCTCTGAGTGTGTGCCAAGGATGAATTCTTTTCCTTGAAATCCATGTATTTTCTCTAATACCCCTGAGCCTCTTGGAGTATCTATTTATATATCTTTTCCCCTTTGATAACTGACTTCTGCTAGCATGGAAGTTCTTGGCTGCTCCTGTAAGGACCACCTTCGATGCCAATGTGGACTTAATTATCCTTGTACTGACAGATGTCCTTGAAGCAATGGACCGGCACAACCCTGAGGGATGTAAATTTGTTTCATTCACTAGCTACTTACCCAGCACTTACAATATTCTCAACACCAGGGAGGGTTTGTGGATTAAATTAAAAATAACTTTCATCCTAATCTTCGAAGATTTTGTCAGTTGGTTGGGGAAACTGTGTTTGAACATGTGGTTTACAAAACAGATTGTGAAATGAAGATGATAGGTAAAGACAATGGCTCAAGATTTGCTAAGGTTAGACCATTACAAAAGGTCCTGAAGCTTAAGAGAAAGTTGCACGTTGGCCTATTGGGATAATAAGCAATCTCGAAAACGTAGAAAATTTGGCCCTAGAAACAGGCCTGGTCTTCTATCCTTGGTAATTCAAACTGGGCACCTAGCATTCAACTACTCTTAACTATAGTCCTATTGGCCTGATGAGAGAATTTCCAACATTTACAGTCCTAACATTGGGAATTAGTTGATGCTGTAAAAGGCTTTGATGTGAAATGCCTGGGACATGAGACTGCCGCAGTACCCACAATGAACTGCATCAGGAGCCCCCATTGCTCTCTTGCCAATTCAAGTACTCACATTTATGTGGTTTAAGGTTAGTTACACAGGATTTGGAGGCTTGTATCTGTTCAAAGTCTTACCCAGACTCCTTTGCTTCTTCTCTATACTTATGTAAAGCCCATGTTGGAACACAGGTAGAAGAAATTTCAAAATAACACATTCTAAGCATCCGTTCAACTTTTCTTGGAATCCCTAATACCCCTTCAGCATCCCTCACAACATCCCCACTCTCCTGAGAACCCCAAACAGACCCTCTCATCATCCAGTTATTCTCAGCATCCTCCTTCTCCTTGGAATCTCTCCACTGTCCTTGAAAGCCTGGCATCCCCAGATGCAGAGAGGTACAAATTTACACTATCAGAGCAGAGTTTAGCACACTGAAGCTAGTTTGCTGAGATGAAGTATCACTCTGATGGGAGTAGGAAAATGCAGGGCACATTTAAGTTGTGGTGTTTCTGGTGTAGTGTCTTGTTTTTGCAAGGGACTTCTTGTTCATCATCACCTAATCATCTAAACTCTAGAGTGGAAGTAAAGTGGGCAAGATGCTTACGGAAGACAGTTAGTGCTGGATGTTGCTAGTTTCTAGTTTGTCAATAGCCCTTTCAAGAGTTAATTACTTATTGAATAAGCAAAAGCCTCCAGCTCGATATTATTTTAAATATCAGGAGATATTTTAAGTTTTATTATATATTTAAACATTTTCCCTCAATCTGGGTTTTAAAGAGAAAAAAAATGGAATTCTCACTCTCACCATATCTGAGGAATAGTTTTGTGGTAAAGGCTACATCAAAGGTAATGACTGAGCCCTGTAGAAGGTCTGAGTCCTCACCCTGGGTCCAATCTTCCTATGATATCCCCTGCATTCATAAACACCCAGCACCCAGGGTTGTATTTGTACTTTCTCTGAACAGAAAACACCAGACAAGAGCGCCGAACCACAGCCTAGAAGTCATGGAGGTTGTGTATACTATGAGCCAGGCCAACCTGAAGGCCTGTGACTTGTGGTTGGAGAGTCTAACAGATTGCCAGGAAGCTTTTTGATAGGGTCATTTTCACTGATGGTTACCGGAGCATTTATAAGAGTTAGTGTTAAGCGAACGATGTATTGGAGACTACAGAGATGGTTCAGTAGTCAAAAACTGCTCTCAAGAGGATCTGGGTTTAATTCTTAGCAAGTACTTGGTGGCTCACAGTTATCTGTATCTCAAGTTCCAGGAGATCTGACACTTTCCTCTGGTCTCTGCATGTACCAGGCATGTAAGTGGACACAGACATACATGCAAATAAAATATATCCAACATATAAAAAAAATAATAACAAACAAAAACTATGTCCATAGAGTGACTCTGATTTCTCATGTTGAAAATGGAACTAGGACCTGGGCCATCATTTCTCTTTGTTCATAACTCCAAATACTCTGACCCACTGTTTTATCATATTTTATTTTAATACATTTACTGCATCATTTACGTTCTCTGGAACGTATAGGTGAATTAGCATCAACAGACTGTCTGTAAGTAACTCACTCTGCCTGCAATCGTCTTTCTGGCATGTTTGTAAAAATATCCACTTAAACGGCAAGGAGAACTGTCTGCCTCACATCAGCCAGATACCGATTGCAACACGCTTCAAAGACATTTTATCTTTGTGTTAATGATGTGTCTGTTTACTGAACACTGTACACCATCCGCAGTGTTAGATGCTTATGGAAGCAATGGCTCGTGTATGAAGGCGGCTTTCATCATTACCCAATACGCAAGAGAAAGAGAACGCTTGCTTTTCTTCTCCTTTGTTCAAAGATCTGGGCTTAAGAAAACCATAACTGTCATTTGTAAGGGAGAAGAAGAAGCTATCACTCTGCTGCAGGCAATAGGATTTATAAGGAATAAACAATTGCTAAATGTTCTAGTTTGAAATCCCACCTCCTGAATTACTGACTTGCAGAGACTCCCACCTGTGCAGTAATATACTGGCAGGGAAGCTGTTTTCACAGATTAACGCTAGGCTTCCAACACACATGACTTCAGGTATCTATATGACAAGAACTAATTCTTTTTTTATTTTTTGTTTTTTTTCTTATAAAAAATATTTAATTGAGGTGGCAGCTTGCAGTTTCATAGATTCAGTCCATTATCATTATTGTGGGGAGTATGGCAGTGCAGGCAGACGTAAGAACGAATTCCTTTTATTTTTTGTAGGATATGTACATGTGTTTCTTTATGTGTGCATACACATGTGTGTACACATGCATATACATGTATTTATGTGTAAGTGTAGGGGGCAGATGATGACATTGTGTGTCTTTTCTTTATTACTCCCCACCTTTATTTTTGGGGGGGGACATGGTCTGCCACTGGACCTGGAGCTCATAGATTCAGATAGTCTCACTGGTTAGTGAGTTCTAGGAAGGATCTGTTTGTCTCTGTCCCTTTCGTCCTAGCACTAGGGTTTCTGAGGTGCATCACCATGCCTCTCTTCCCAGCTTTCCTCCTTCCTTCCTTCTTTCCTTCCTGTTTATTTTTGAGGTTGTAATTTAATCACACCATTTTTCATTTCTTCCCTCCACATCCTCCCATACATCACCCCCTACTCAAAATTCATACCCTTTTTCAACTTTTCAGCATGTATACGTGTGTGTGAAGAAGGACGCTTAAAAGAAATCTCACACTAGTTCAGAATTGAATATAATAGAGGGTTATTTATTTAGGGATATACTCACAGATTACAATGCTGTGCTCGAACAACCAAAATGCCACAGTAGGAAGAGAGAGAGTGGACGCATGCTTTATATAAGCATATATAGTGTATGAGGGCCTGCCCAAGTGGGTGGGTAAATTAAAGACCACTGGCTGCAAGAATTCCTACAGCAGGTGTATATGTGTGTGTATATATTAATGAAATATATATACATATATGAAAGATATATGTATGATATATATATATATATGTACCTACACATACATACACACATATATAGTTTTACTAGTATGACTGTTTTAAGAGCTGACCATTTGGCACTGAACAACCCATTGCAGTGCTCTTCCCTGGGGAGGGTCACCTCTCCTGCTCCCAGGTTCCTCAGTTGCCTGTTGTTCCTTGTGTAGGGTTAAGGCCTTTTGGGCTTTTCCCCATCAAATTTGCATGCCCAACTTTTCAAAAAGATGTTGGGGATGTGGACCCAAGTCTCTCATGTTTATATTACAAGCACCTTTCTGACGGAGCCATCTCCCCAGCCCCAAGAAACAGCATCTTTCTGGAAGTTTCTGGTACTTAGTTGGAAAAGTTTAAGTTAAAGCCTAGGAAAAAAGTTGATGTTTTCTTCTTTTGAGAAAACGGCAAAGAAAACAAAGTTCTAAACCCAAGAACTAACTGCAGCTATTTAGCAATGACAGACTATTATTTTCATAACTGGTAGATTTCTTAGGTGTCAGTGCTCGGATCGCAGTGTATCAGAGCGATGATGGAGGGTCATAGTGGACAATGAGGACTACTGAGACCTCAAGAACAATGGCAATGGGTTTTTGATCCTACTGCACCTATTGGCTTTGTGGGAGCCTAGGCAGTTTGGATGATCACCTTACTAGACCTGGATGGAGGTGGGTGGTCCTTGGACTTCCCACAGGGCAGGCAACCCTGACTGCTCTTTGGGCTTAGGAGGGACGGGGGATTTGATTGGGGGAGGGGGAGGGAAAGGGGAGGTGGAGGTGGGGAAGAGACAGAAATCTTTAATAAAAAAAAATATAATAAAAAAAATGTGAACTACTGTAGATTCCTTAGGTGTCAATGCTCGGATCTCAGTGTATCAGAGTGATGATGGAGGGTCAAGGTGTGAACTGTGATTTCTAAGCTGAAAGCTTTTAGAAACATCAGGATGTTTGCTTCTATGCATGAGGTCTTTGTTGTGCTGTTAAGAAAATCAGGGTGACTGATTCACCTTATGCAGAAGGAGGAGCAGGGTTTAGATACAATGCCTGTGAGGAATGCATGAGTATCTCGGCAGTGTAGAAATGCTCATTACCAATAACAACAATAAGAAGCAGCAAGGCAGTTAGGTGAGGGAGGCAAAGGCAAGACATTGCCGCATGCTTTTCTCAGAATTAAAGAGTTGGCTTTCTTATGCGTGTAACACTTCCTATTGTTCTGGGGGAGAATAGCAGTTGTAGGTGCCGCATGAGATTGTTTAAGGGGTTCTTGATGATGATAGACTTCACGCAAAGTTTAAGTCCTTTCACTCACTGTCTGGTTTCCGACATTAAGGTCTTTAAAAGATTTAATTATCTTAATGTAACCTCAGCTGAATTCTCTTAGATCATCATAGCAGAAATGCAACCAAAAAAGAGAAAACATCCCCCGGTTTGCTTGAACTCGTAGTGTAATTTTTTTCATTACTTGTGCATATATATACATATATATACTTTTCCAGCTTTGCAGGAATTAAAGGTGACATGACATGAAGTATGAAGAGAAGATATTTCTCTTATATTTTGAAAGTTTTAAAATTAACAGCCATATAATAGTGTCAAGGGTGAGCATCTGGCAGTCTCTGTACTGCCTTTCTACAAATCTTCAAAGAAAGGTTCTAGCCTTCAGCTGTGTGAATTGGAGCCAATCAATGACCAATACTTGCATCTTTCTGCCATATCTGTCTAAATCTCAGTTTATTTTGAGAAATAAACATGTTAAAATATACACAGATTTATTTCAAAATAGTATATGAAGTTTGTGTGAAGGGAAAATTTTAAATATTTCAAAATATTTTACGTACACAGTGTGCTTTATGTGTATGTGTATTTTCCATGTGAAAGAGATTTAGCATAAACCCTATTGATTTAACAAAGTTCTTTTACAAAGAGCAACCTTCCTACAGAAGAGAACATGCCTTGGATAATCAAAACACAAGGCCAAGGAACCAGAGGCTGGTGAGCTTCAGTGTGAGTGAGGGACCAGAGCCTGGCAGGCTTCAGTGTGAGCTTGTGACTCTGAAGTCTAGCCTTCACCTCCTGAACACAGGGAAAGGCAGACACTTATGATTACAGTGGGCCCTGCCAATGCCAGAAGAGTGCTGGAAGTCTGAGGTTTGCCTTCTGTGATTAAAGTGCAGGGCTAAGCAATGCTCTCAAATGCTTGTGTCTAAGATGCTTTTTAAAGGAAGATCAGACATCAAGTTACCCTGGAGGAATTTTGTTTTTGTTGTTAAGCAGTTTTTCTCAAGCCTGCAATCTCTAATAAGCCACAGCACCAGGGAAATGTTACAGACAGGGATGAATCCTGTCCATCACAGCTCAGATTGGTTTGGCAAAGAATTCTAATGATTTGGAAAATTCCAGAACTAGCTTGATGTCAGGATGTTAGGAAACACATTATACCGAGGCCCAAGAGCTGACTTTGAACCTCTAGGGGTAGTCAATTACCCAACTGAACTACATATGTTTTATTCAACACACTATCTTAAGCCCTCAGAGAGGCACATTGAGAAATATATACTCAACAGTGTCTGCTCTGAATGCCCTGATAGCTTAGCTGGAGAAAATTCAGAAACGCACTGAAAATGAGCAGAACAGAGCAATGCGTGTGACCGTGCCCAGAGCAAGCAGATGTAAGTGTTCAGAGAACTGTGAAAGGGTTCCGGTTCTTTAAGTCAACAAAAAGATGTTGGATGGCTTGGGAAACAATGAATTTATCAAGACACTTTTAGGAATTCAAAATTGCTGAGAGTTCTTGGGAATGCTTGGCTCATAGACTTGAAGACATCAAGATCAGAATGACCTGGTAAGGCTGGGAGAACCTAGAAAGCATCCTTATAGATGCTGTTGCGAGGCAGAGGTGTCAGTAGTGCTGGCAGCTGAACTCAGGTTAGAGCTTGCTAGGCTCTGGAAATGATATTTCCATTCTTTGGTGTTCCCTGTCGCTGCAAAGTTTCTCAGATCTCTAACAGAGGCCTGAAGCAGTGGTTCATACAGAGAAAAGGCTTCATTCTGTAACAGACTGACCCTACTGTTTGGCCAGCAAGGGTGGCAGCATGTGGTGCAGTCCTCATGTCTAGTGGGAACAAGAGGGAGGAAAAGACCAGGTTCCCATCTCCTCCAAGTGTAGAGTCCTCCCACAAGGCTCCAAATCTTAAAGTTTTTACTATCTTTCCAAAGTGCCAAGAACTAGGAACCAAATTGTTAACAAACAAGTCCTTGAAGGACACTACTAACTGGAAAGATAGGAAAGCAGGGTCATTATTGGTGTGCTGAGGAGTCGTGTACTCCAGTTTGCATGGACTAAGGACTTGTGCACCAGGGAAGAGATGCAGGTGGAGAAACATGACAAGATATGGGAATGCCTCACCCACACAGTAGCTCAGCCTACTGCGGGTGCCAACAAGGAAGACAGCTCAGCAAGGCTGAAGCATGGTGGAAGCTATGTGGGACAGCATGGAAGTCCAAGCCATTTGCTTTTTCTTTTTAATATTCTGTATCTTTTCCCATCCTTTTCATTTTTATTGATTTTTATTGAGCTCTATATTCTTCTCTGCTCCCCTCCTTTCTTCTCCCCTCCCCTTCAACCCTCTCCCACAGGCCCCATGTTCCCAATTTACTCAGGAGATGTTGTCTTTTTCTACTTCCCATGTAGATTAGATCTATGTATGTCTCTCTTAGGGTCCTTATTGTTGTCTAGGTTCTCTGGGATTGTGATTTGTAGGCTGGTTTTTCTTTGCTTTATGTCTAAAAGACACTTATGAGTGAATACATGAGATAATTGTCTTTCTGGACCTAGGTTACCTCTTTCAATATGATGTTTTCTAGATCCATCTATTTGCATGCAAATTTCAAGATGTCATTATATTTTTCTGCTTTGTTGTACTCCATTGTGTAAATGTACCATATTTTCCTTATCCATTCTTTGGTCGAAGGGTATTTAGGTTGTTTCCAGGCTATGACAAATAAAGTTGCTATGAACATAGTTGAGTACATGACCTTGTGGCATAATTGAAAATTCTTCGGATATTGATGGAGGTGGGTCATCTGTCTATCTGTTGCTTTCATTGGTTAATTAATAAAGAAACTGCTTGGCCCTCTGATAGGGTAGAATTTAGATAGGTGGAGTAAACAGAACAGAATGCTGGGAGAAAGAAGCTGAGTCAGGCAGTCGCCATGATTCTCCCACCCGACACAGCCGCAGGTTAAGATCTTCCCTGGTAAGCCACCTCGTGGGCTACACAGATTATTAGAAATGGGTTAGATCAATATGTAAGAGCTAGCCAATAAGAGGCTGGAACTAATGGGCCAGGCAGTGTTTAAAAGAATACAATTTCTGTGAGATTATTTCGGGTGTAAAGCTAACCATGCGCGCGGCCCGGCAGCAGGGAAGCAGCCTGCTGCTCCTCATTACAACAGGATATATACTCAAAAGTGGTATAACTGGGTCTTGAAGAATGTTGTTTTCTAGTTATCGGAGAAATATCCATACTGATATCCAAACGGACTGTACCAATTTGCACTACCATCAGCAATGCAGAAGTGTTTCCTTTACCTCACATCCTCTCCAGCATAAGTTGTCATCAGTATTTTTGATCTTGTCCATTCTTAAATATGTAAGATGGCACATTAAATCTCATAGAAGAGAAAGTGGGAAGTAAACTTGAATGCATTGGCATAGGAGACCACTTCCTTAATATAACCCCAGCAGTACAGACACTGAGAGAAACAATTAATAAATGGGACCTCTAGAAACTGAGAAGCTTCTGTAAAGCAAAAGACACAGTCAACAAGACAAAATGACAGCCTACAGGAAAAGATCTTCACCCACCCCACATAAGACAGGGGACTGACCTTCAAAATATACTAAGAACTCAAGAAATTGGTCATCAAAAGAACAAATAATCTAATAAAAATGGAGTACAGATCTAAACAGAGAACTCTCAACAGAGGAATCTCAAATGGCTGAAAGATACTTAAGGAAATGTTCAACATCCTTAGCCATCAGAGAAATGCAAACCAAACCATTTTCTAAAGAGATCATTAGAACACTGCTTAGCTGGTTCTACAAATTTGTCACTGCACTTGTTAATGGTGGTAGTTTAATACTGCAATTTAATATTGTCATATGGTAATTTAATATTGTCATCCAGTTTGCCTCGTAGGTGATTTGAGATTGTGCCAATTTGATCTTGATCTTGAACTTAAACAAGATCTTGAGCAGCCTAGGAGGCAAACCTCTGGAGATGTCTATGAGAGATTTTCTGGATAGAGAAAAGTGAAGTTGGAAGATCACCTTGAAACAGCCTTCCATGGGTGGAATTTACAGACAGAAGAGAGAGGAGAAGGACAACTGGACCCCAGAATTCATTTCTCTTGACTTCCTGACTGATTCACTGCCTAAAGTTTCTGTTGCCATGCTTTCCCCACCATGGTGTGTTGTACTCTTCAACTGGGTGCCAAAATCAATTTTTCACTGACACGTTTTTGTCAGATATTTCATTCTAGTAAGAAGAAAAGTAAATGGTACATTAGCTGCACAGCAACCCTAAGATGAGCAATCAAATTTCTCCATCGGAGACTCAGTTTCTACTTCTGTAAAATGACGTCTTTACAGAGAGAACATGAGAATCATCCAAAGCACCAGAGCTACTCCCAGGCTTATGGCAGCACCACAGCTAACACCCTTTACTACTGTACCTATCTGCACAGCACTAAGAATCAGGAAAGTCCTGGGAGTTATAGGAACAATAATGACAGCAGCTATCATTTACAGAATGCATCTGCCATTCTTTTTCCTTTTTCTTTTCTTTTCTTTTCTTTTCTTTTCTTTTTCTTTAGCAAGCTTATAGCAAGATAGTATTATCAACTCCACTTCTACAGAAGGGATGACAGGATCCAGGGTCACCCATCTGAATCATTTTTTGAGCGAGGATCTAAACCCAGCTCTGATGAACTCCTAGGTTTTCCTTCCTTTGAAGGCGACAAGCTGCCTGCAAGGAGTGATTGCCACTTCAAAAATCACACTCAGCCTTCTTAAAATACTGCTGTTCTTCAAACGAAAAGCCTGTCAGTTCTAAATCTGAAAGACTTAGGGAATTAGAGCTTGCTGAGATATTGCTGCAGTGCTTTGTAATACTGAAACCTCAGACGCAAGGGTTGCTCCCCTGAGGCAGCTGCATTTCACTAGTGGGTGCTTGGTCTGCTGTCATCTACACTGTGTCTGGGGAACAATGCTTATAAGTCGGTGTTTCCGTAGAGGACATATTTGTTATTATTCCCAAATAATTACATCTACACCTGGTTGTTAAGAAGCATGTGTGGTAAGCATCATGGAATACACACATTTTGACTCTGAACTAGCATCTTAGCTGCATCCAGCTATCAACATGGATTTTAGCTATAGTTCCCTGTCAGTTGTAACCAACAGCAGAAAATAAATTTGTGGATATGAATTTTAAGGGGAATTGTAATGTGACTGGATAGGGCCAAAACGGAATTCTCTGACTAGAAATTGGACTCTTGCCAGATCTCAACTTCCGAGAGATCCGAGACCTGGGTAAAAATAGCAAAGTTATAGAATAAAATTTCCTTTTGTTCTTGCTTTGTGTCTTGAGGTGCAGTATACACAGGCAACTTCACCATGGTTAAATCTTATCAGAGCTAAGTTGCTTAAATATTTTGCAATCCTGAAAATATTTAGTAGAATAAAATAGAGAGGCCATTTTGCACCTTAGTGTAAATAAAATCTAGATTGTCAGGGGTAGTTTACAACCTTTTTCCTTTCCTTCTTTTTCCTCCCTTCCTTTTTCCCTCTCTCCTTCCCTCCCTCCCTCCCTCTCTCCCTCCCTCTCTCCCTTCCTCTCTTCCTTCCTCTCTCTCCTTCTCCCTCCTTTCTTAGCTCCCTCCTTCCCTAACTCTCTTCCTCCCTTCCTCTCTTTCTCCCTTTTTCTCTCTCTCCCCCCTCCCTCCTTTCCTCCCTCCCTCCCTAGCTTTCTCCCACTCTCCCTCCCATCTCTCTTCCTTCTTCCCTCTTTTCCTTCCTTCTTCCCTGCCCCCATCATTCTCTCTGTCTTTCTTTCTTTTTCCCTTAGCTCTCTCAACCTGTATCAATACATGCAAAGAAACAGAAAGAACTGTGGTAAAATGAATAAAATAAGAAGTAATATACTCTGCTTTTCCACAAAGCTAAACTTTCTTGGCTTTATAAATACATGCATAGTCTCTGTTTTGATAGCAAATACTTGTAATTTTTCTGACCTAAAATGTTCTCCTTATGAAATGGTGTATTGAAAAATTTACTTTTAATGTTTTTTGCAAGTTCTTACATGACTAGTTTTATTTCTATTTGCCAGTTTTTTGTTTGCTTTTTTATTTTCTTGCCTGCATGATGCTGTTCTAAAAGCCAGCAGTATGATAGAAAGATCACAGCCTTTCATAATGGAGGCCCCTGGGCTCTCATTCCTACATCTGTCACAAACTGGATGCTTTGGGGTCTCATTGATCTCCTTAAAATCTGTTTTCTCCATTTGTACTATGAACACACTGGCAAAGTGTCTAGATGGTCACTGCACAGTAGATGGGAAGCTATCATTCATCCTCTTGTTATTCTAGAGGCAGAGATCACAAGGAGAGACAGAAGGTAACCATCAGCTGAGGTTTGGGAGGTGCAGAAGTAAGGGAGACAAGTCACAACAGGAAGCAAGTCCTTTTTCCGGAAAGCATTCTTCCCATACCAGCTAGTGTTTATGGAGAGCAGCCATTTTTTAATCTTTATATTTTTAGCATTGTTCTGGTGTGGGAGGTCCTTCTGTCTATGTGTTGCTTTTATAAATGAATAAAGTACTGGCTTGGCCTGGTGTGGGACAATGGTATATATTCTGTCAATTATATTTTAAATAAATGCTGATTGGCCAGTGACCAGGCAAAAAGTAGAGTTGGGGCAACGAGAATTCTAGGAAGAGGAAAGTTCTTTCTGCAGTCCTATCCTAGACACAGAGGAAGCAAGATGTGACTGCCTCGCTGAATAAGGTACTGAGCCACGTGGCTAGCATACACAAGAATAAGGAATGGGCTAATATGTTGTAATCTGGAGCTGCAGGCTGCGTCCCCGGCACCCGGCCACCTGCATGGCTAGCTTATGCCCCAAAATAATTACACGGAAACTGTATTATTTTAAACACTGCTTGGCTCATTAGTTCCAGCCTCTTATTGGCTAGCTCTTACATATTGACCTAACCCATTTCTAATAATCTGTGTAGCCCATGAGGTGGCTTACCAGGGAAGATCTTAACCTGCGGCTGTGTCGGGAGTGAGAATCATGGCGACTCTTTGACTCAGCTTCTTTCTCCCAGCATTCTGTTCTGTTTTCTCCGCCCACCTAAGGGTTGGCCTATCAAATGGGCCTAGGCAGTTTCTTTATTAATAAGAAATCACTCCCACATCATTTCCCCTTTTTCTGTTTGAACAAAAAAAGGCTTAAACTTTAACATAGTAAAATTACATATAACAAAACAGTTATCAAGTAAGAATTACAGTTACAATATTTGTATCTACTTTATCTTTTATCATAACTAAGGAAAACTATAACTATCTATCCATTCTTCAACTCCATCAAAGACTCCAGAAGGATATAATATTACCTAAGCAAACAAGAAATCCAAAACTCTAGAAATGACAGAGACATCTTGCTGCCTGGAGAGTCACCCAAAGTTCCTCTGTACCATTGGGGCATCCATCTTCAGCCTTCAGGCCCATAGTATCCAGCAGACATTTCCATGAAGCAGGAAATTTTAAAGACAGTTCAGTCACTTTCTGCTGTGTCCTGCAGAATGTCTCGCAGACTCTCATGAATCAGGAACCCAGAAAGACCATCTCACCTTTAGGCAAGTTCAGCAATCCTCTCTCTGCAGGTTCTCTGTGTCCAGTTTATGCAACAGTCCAGGCAAGAACAGTTTCTTGCCCAAATGGCTATCAAACTCCATAACGAGCCTCTTCAATGCCCATCTTACTCTTGAAGTAGCTGGGGCTGCCAGGAGCAGATGTGTCTCATTGTCATGAAAAGCCCTAAGTTATTAAAACATCTTAAATGCCATGTTCTGTAGTCTTTGATAGATATGAAGAATGCCTATCTAATTGAAATATATCTCTATATATCTAGAAAATCTAACTAACATGACTACAAGCTTGACTATTATTGATGATTATCCATTAACAACCTATATTTCCTAATTATACATTACATTTTAAATGAACTACACAATCACAATACCTTAATCAAGATCAGAAATACATATACATATAACAAAATTGACCTTAAAATCCATACCAATGCAAATTATTCATATCTATATCATATCCCCCTTTAAATGTAAAAGAACATTTCTAAACAATATTTTGGGAACATGGGCGCAGTTTTTTCTCTCCAAACTGCTTCCTGCTGAATGGGGGTTCTGTTAATCAGATCGTTTAGGGTGTAACCTGTATGCCAGGTTCATCTCAGTCGGCACTTGAGCAAAGTAATTTTTTGAGGGTGTTCACAGCAACCTTTCAGGAGGGTGTGGTCTATCATACCAAATTGGGATAGAAGAAATCCACAGGGTCTCATCCTCTGTGAAAACAAAAGAAGACCCTCTCCAAAGCATCATATCCTTAGACCCAAATTCTGAAGTCATAATACCCTCATATCCATTCTGGTTTAGCTTGGCATCCCATATAATGAAATGTCTCTCTGTACTTAGCTCCTTCACAGTCAAAAATTTTAAAGAAAACACAATGCACATAATCCAAACTCTCTGTGAATTTTCCATTTTTATGTGGCTTATTTTTCTTTATTTCTTTTAATCTCTGAACTATCTGTACTCTGTCTCTTTAAAGACTTTACCCTTTTTTAAGACATTAACTTTATTCTTTATATTCTTTTTCTTCTCTCTCCCAAGCCTATGTACATTCATCCAACAGTGTCTGAATCTGTTCCATTGTGAATCTGTAATTTTTATTTTTAATATCCAGGAGCATTTCTTAAAATGTTAATCAGTTCTTAAAAACTTAAGTTGCACCATGTACAGGTAATTGTTGCAATAGGGGCGGCTGGGCTGCGTCCCCGGCACCCGGCCGCCCACATTGCTAGCTTATGTCCCGAAATAATTACACAGAAACTGTATTCATTTAAATACTGCCTGGCCCATTAGTTTTAGCCTCTTAACCCATTTCTAATAATCTATGCAGCACCACGAGGTGCGCTTACCAGGGAGGATCTTAACCTGCGTCTGGCTGGCTTGGGAGCATCATGGCGACTCTCTGACTCCGTTTCTTTCTCCCCCAAACCTGTTCTGTTTACTCCACCCACCTAAGGGTTGGCCTATCAAATGGGCCTAGGCAGTTTCTTTATTAATTAACCAATGAAAGCAACAAATAAGATACAAGACCCACCTCCATCAGGTAATACAGTACTGCCTGTGTCCTGCCCAGTGGAAACCTTAACTGTGCTGTTTTTATGGTAATTACAGTAGTTCCTGCCTGAGACCAGCACAGTTCAGCATGGCAGAGCTGAGCCTAGCCGCTCCTGCCTCAGAGCCCTTTGGTGCCCCTGAGCCACAGACAGTTCCAGGCACACAGCAGTCCACATTGCCATCAAGCAAGCCGTAGAGCTTTACTCCAAATGCTCCATTCAAAAGCTATGTCTCCCGCAGGAGCCAGACAGAGATCGCAATGGTGGCACAGCCCAGAAAGCTGGCATTTTAAAACAGCCAGTTTTTTCCTGCTGCCGAGTCAGGATAATTTCTTTGCGGCACGCAACCTAGAAACAGCAAAAAGCTGTCTTAAATTCTCTCTCTCTCCTTTTTAAGCCCTCTCAGGTTTTATGTGGAGTTCATTAGCACGTTGGGTGCCACTCTGCTGTAATCTGGCACCCGGCCACCCGCATGGCTAGCTTATGCCCCGAAATAATTACACGGAAACTGTATTCTTTTAAACACTGCCTGGCCCATTAGTTCCAGCCTCTTATTGGCTAGCTCTTACATATTGACCTAACCCATTTCTAATAATCTGTGTAGCCCACGAGGTGGCTTACCAGGGAAGATCTTAACCTGCGGCTGTGTCGGGAGTGAGAATCATGGCGACTCTTTGACTCAGCTTCTTTCTCCCAGCATTCTGTTCTGTTTTCTCTGCCCACCTAAGGGTTGGCCTATCAAATGGGCCTAGGCAGTTTCTTTATTAATAAGAAATCACTCCCACATCACTAATATAAGTTATAAGAGTTAATAAGAAGCCTGAGCTAATGGGCCATTTAGTTTATAACTAATGTAGACTTCTGTATGATTTCTTTGGGACCTAACAACTGTGAGAACCAGGCAAGACAGAAACTCAGACAAGCAGACAATGAGGACTACTGAGAACTCAAGAACAATGGCAATGGGTTTTTGATCCTACTGCACGTATTGGTTTTGTGGGAACCTAGGCAGTTTGGATGCTCACCTTACTAGACCTGGATGGAGGTGGGTGGTCCTTGGACTTCCCACAGGACAGGGAACCCTGATTGCTCTTTGGGCTGACTAGGGAGGGGAACTTGATTGGGGGAGGGGGAGGGAAATGGGAGGCGGCGGTGGGGAAGAGACAGAAATCTTTAATAAATAAATAAATAAATTAAAAAAAGAAACCTCAGACAACATTGGCCTATAACATGGGAGGAAGAAGGCAGAGTCAGAGAAATGCCATGGTTAATTAATAAAGTACTGGCTTGGACTATAGAATGGGAGGAGGAAGGTGGAGTCAGCCATATGCCATGGAGCTGCCATTGGAGATAGACATGCTGAAACTTTGCTGGTAGACCATGATATCATGGTGATATACAGATTAATAGTAATGGGTTAAATTAAGATATAAGAGTTAGTGAATAAGAAGCTAGAGCTAATTGGCCAAACAGTGATTTAAATAATACAGTTTCTATGTGGTTATTTCAGGGCTAAGTGGCCGGGAACAAACAAGTGACCCATGTTGGGCACCAGTTTGTTGGAGGAAGACATCTTCCTACTCCCATGCTATAGGCAAAGTCAGTTCTTTATTCATTAACCAATAAAAGCAACACATAGACAGAAGGACATAACACACCATTTCCCCTTTTCTGTATAAACAAACAGGAAGGCTTTACCTTTTTTTTTTTGTTTTGTTTTGTTTTTCGAGACAGGCTTTCTCTGTGGCTTTGGAGCCTGTCCTAGAACTAGCTCTGTAGACCAGGCTGGTCTCAAACTCACAGAGATCTGCCTGACTCTGCCTCCCGAGTGCTGGGATTAAAGGCTTGCGCCACCACCACCTGGCAAGGCTTTACCTTTAACATAGTAAAATTACATATAACAAAATAGTTATTAAGCAAAAATTACAGTTACAATATTTATATCTACTTTATCTTTTATCATAACTAAGGAAAACTATAATAATAACAACTATCTATTCTTCAAGTCCACCAAAGACTGCAGAGGATGTATTACCTAAGTAAACAAGAAGTGCATTGTAAGCAACTTTCAAAACTCTAGAAATTACAGAGACATCTCACTGCCTGGGCAGTCATCTAAAGTCCTTCTCTAACATTGGGGTATCCATCTTCAGCCTACTGGCCCATAATATCCAGTAGACTTTTCCATGAAACAGGAAATTTTAAAGAGAGTTCAGCCTATATTGGCAGTTTGTCAGTCACTTCTTCTGTGTCCTGTAGAATGTTTGGCAGACCCTTTCATGTAGCAGGAACCCCAAAGGACTATTTTACCTTTAGGTAAGTTCAGTAGCCATTTTTCTGCGGGTCCTGCATGCCCAGTTTGTCAAGCAGTCCAGGCAAGAACAGTTTCTTGCCCAAATGGCTAACCAAATCCATAAGGATCCTCTTCAATGTCCATCTTCCTCTTGAAGTAATCGATGCTGCCAGAAGCACATGTGTCTCATTGTCATAAAAAGTCCTAAGCTATTAAAACATTTTAAATGCTATATTCTGAAGGCCTCTGAAAGACTTGACGAATACCTACCTAATTGAAATATACATTTTAAAAAATCTAACTAACATAACTACAAGCTTGACTATTATAGATGAAACCTATTAACTTATATTTCTTAATTAAACATTACATTTTTAAATGAGCTACAAAACACAATACTTAAGATCAAAAATACATATAACAAAATTGACCTTAAATTTCAATAAGCCAAGATCCATACCAATACAAATTATTCATATCTATATCATATCCCCCTTTAAATATAAACAAACATTATACAATATTTGGGAATATGGGCATAGTTTTCGTTATACTTCTTCCTGACGATTATTTGGCATAGTAATTTTGGGGGTGTTCATGGTGACCTTTGGGGGTCTTGCTCCATCAAACCACACCACAATGGAAGCAATCCACACAGTTTTTCATCCTCTGTGGAAACAAGGGAGAAACCTCTTTTCCAAAGTAACGTATTCTTAGACCCAAGTTTGGATGTCAGGATACCTTTATAATATACATGCTTGTTTAGCTTTATAGCTCATAGAATGAAATGTCTCTCTGTACTTAGCTCCTTCACTGTAGGGATAAGTCCCGCCCCTTAGGGGGTGTGTTCGCCTCGGGCTAATGTACACCTATAAATCTGGCAAGCGTGCTCGCAGCACTTGCTTCTGCTTTCCTGGTCTCCGCGGGAACGGTGGTTTTGTAAGTCAATTTCCCCATTAAAGCTGTCTGCATTCATTACAATCTGTCTGCATTCGTTTTCGCCCTTACACTTCACAGTCAAAAAATCAAAGAAAACACGATAATATACATAATCCACATTCTCTTAGTATATTCCATCTTTACATAACTTATTTTTCTTTACTACTTTTCATCTATGACTGTCTGTACTCTGTCTCTTTAAAGACTTTTTTTAAAGCATTAACTTTATTTTATGACTGTCTATACTCTTTCTTTTCTTTCCCAAGGCTATGTACATTTATCCAACACTGTGACTCATTTAGTGTTTTTTTTCCATCTGGATTTTTCTTTATTGCATATCTGTAATTCTTTATTGCCCAGGAGTACTTTTTAAAATGCTAAGTTGTTGTAATAGGAGCGGTGGGGCTACGTCCCCAGTACCCTGGCCACCTGGCTAGCTTATGCCCCGAAATAACAACACACAAACTGTATTCATTTAAACACTGCTTGCCCATTATATCTAGCCTCTTCTCGGCTAACTCTCGCACCTGGACTAACCCATTTCTAATAAGGTGTGTAAGCACCCCGAGGTGCGCTTACCGGGAAGATTCTAGCCTACGTCCATCTTGGGTTGGAGCTTCATCGATCGCGTGTGCCTCAGAGAGCAGAGCTATCACGTCTACCCAGAAGAGCTGAGCATGGCATCTCTGCTCCAGAGAGCAGAGCTGTTGAGTCTGAGCTCACTTCCTCTTCCTCCCAGCATTCCATTCTGTTTACTCCTCCCACCTATGTTTTAACCTATGAGGGCCAAGCAGTTCCTTTATTACTTAACCAATGAAATCAACAGATTGATATATGACACTCCCACATCACTTCCCCTTTTTCTGTTTAAACAAAAAGGAAAGGCTTTAACTTTAACATAGCAAAATTACATATAACAAAACAGTTATCAAGTAAAAATTACAATAATCTTTACCATAACTAAGGAAAACTATAACTATAATGAACTATTCTTAACTCCATCAAAGACTCCAGAAAGATACAATATTACCTAAGCAAACAAGAAATAAGCAAGTTTTAAACTCTAGAAATGACATAGACATCTTGCTGCCTGGAGAGTCACCCAAAGTTCCTCTGTACTGTTGGGGCATCCATCTTTGGCCTACAGGCCCATAGTTTCCAGCAGACATTTCCACAAAGCAGGAAATTTCAAAGGCAGTCACTATCTGCTTGTCCTGCAGAATGTCTCACAGACTCTTTCATGAGTCAGGAACCCCGAAAGATCATCTCACCTTTAGGCAAGTTCAGTAGTCCTCTCTCTGCGGGTTCTCTGTGTCCAGTTTATGCAATAGTCCAGGCAAGAGCAGTTTTCTTGCCCAAATGGCTATCAAATTCCATAAGGATCCTCTTCGATGCCCATCTTCTTCTTGAAGTAGATTGGTGCTGCCAGGAGCAGAGTGTCTCATTGTCATGAAAAGTCCTAAGTTATTAAAACATTTAAAATACCATATTCTATAATCCTTGAAAGATATGAAGAATGCCTATCTAAAATATATCTATGTACATCTAGAAAATCTTAACTGAGAAACCGAAACACTGATTTCCAAAGTGGTTGCACAAGATTACATTCCCACCAGCAATGGATGAGGGTACCCCTTCCTCCACAGCCTCTCCAGCAAAGGCTATCATTGGTGTTTTTGATTTTAGCCATTCTGACAGGTGTAAGATGATATCTCAAAGTTGATTTGATTTGCATCTCCCTAATCGCTAAGGAGGTTGAGCATGACCTTAAGTGTCTTTGGGGCGAACAATGGGGGCTGATGAGAAGCCAAGGACAATGGCCCTGGGTTTTGATCCTACTTCAAGTTCTGGCTTTGTGGGAGCCTAGCCAGTTTGGATGTTCACCTTCCTAGACATGGACGAAGGGGGGAGCACCTTGGACTTTCCACAGGGCAGGGAACCCTGACTGCTCCTTGGACTGGAGAGGGAGGAGGAGAGGAGTGGGGGGAGGGGGAGAAGGGTGGAAGGAGGGGGAGGGAAATGGGAGGCGGGGAGGCGGGGGAAACGTTTTTTTTTTTCTCAATAAAAAATTAATAAAAAAAAAAAGAAAATCTTAACTAACATGCTACAAGCTTGACTATTATTGATTATCCATTAACAACCTATATACATTACATTTTTACATAAACTACACAATCGCAATACCTTAATCAAGAGCAGAAATACATATACATATAACAAAAGTGACCTTAAATCTCTATCAATAAAGCAAAATCTATATTAATGCAAATTATTTATATCTATATCATATTCCCCCTTTTAAATGTAAAAGAACATTTATAAACCATATTTGGGAACATGGGCACAGTTTTTTCTCTCCAAACTTCTTCCTGCTGAATGGGGGCGTCATTAATTAGGTCTTTCATGGTATAACCTGTGTGCTAGTTTCATCTCAGTTGGCAGTTGAGCGAAGCAATTTTCTGAAGGTGTTCACAGCAACCTTTGAGGAAGACGTGGTCTATCATACCACATTGGGATGGAAGCAATCCACAGACTCTCACCCTCTGTGAAAACAAAATAAGAAACTCCTTTCCAAAGCCTCATGTCCTTAGATCCAAATTTCAAAGTCAAGGCATTTTCAAAATATCTATGTTGAATTAGTTCAGCAGTATTTATAAACAAATATCTTTTAACAGCTGTTGCTCTTTCCTCAGCATTCAAACAATTCAAAGAGAGCATAATAGCATACAGTATCAATATTCTCTGTGTATTTTCCATCTTTGTGTGCTTTATTTTAACCTCTATTTCGTTTATTTTTACTTTTATTTTATATTCTCTGTATCTTTGTCCTGGAATAACTCTGTAGACCAAGCTGTCCTTGAACTCTCAGAGATCCGCCTGTCTCTGCCTCCCAGCATTGGGATTAAAGGTGTATGCTACTACACCTTGAACTCACAGAGATCTGTTTGTCTCTGCCTTTTAGGCACTGGGATTAAAGGCATGTGCTACCACACCTTGAAGTCACAGAGGTCAATCTCCCTCTACCTCCCAAGTGTTGGGATTAAAGGTGTGTACTACCACACCCAACTACTTTCTTTCTTCCTTTTTTTACTTTTAAGAACTTTTAACTTTTAGCTTGCATAGATTTTTAACACACTGTAAATCATTTAAAAGTTTTCTTTTTCTTTGACACTCTCTTTACTGTATCTCTCTCTGTTTTTCTAACCACATGAGTCTTTAATTTACCAAGCAATCTCAGTAGGACTAAAGCCATGGCTTTGCTGGCTAGATGTAGCCCATTCCTTAGCTTTCTGCCATTCCAACCTTGTGGCTGAGGTACTGGCCAGAGCCACATTCAGTGCCACAAGTCTACAGTGTTTCAAGGTCCTTGCCATCAAACAAGCTGCAACAGACAACACTCAAGTCCTCTCTCTGTAGCTGGCCCTCCTGCCTCAAACAGTCAGAGTTTGCCCTGGCAGGACGGCCCAGAAAGCCGGCATTTTTAAACGGTGCAGCTTTTTTCCTGCTATGGCTGAAAACCGAAAAGCATGCGTTCAGCTTTTAGTCAACACCGTTTAAGTGTTTTGTGGCAGGACCTCTTAAAAGAGCTGCATGGTTTTGCAGCTAAAGCTGAGTCAGGAAGCCTCTCTTAGATGAGAGCACTTGCTTGCCTCTACCAAGCAGAGCAGACCCGAGAAATCGCTACTACCAAGAAAACATGCTTTACTCTTTCCCAAGCTTTTTCAGGCTTTCTGTGGATTCAGTTGTCCACACGTCTGGGCGTCATTTGTTGTAATAAGAGCGGCGGGGCTGCAACCCCAGCACCCCGGCTGCCTGGCTAGCTTATGCCCCGAAATAACACACAAACTGTATTCATTTAAACACTGTTTGCCCATTATATCTAGCTTCTTCTCGGCTAACTCTCACACCTGGACTAGCCCATTTCTAATAAGGTGTGTAAGCACCCCAAGGTGTGCTTACTGGGAAGATTCTAGCCTACGTCCATCCTGGGTTGGAGCTTCATCGATCACGTGTGCCTCAGAGAGCAGAGCTATCACGTTTACCCAGAAGAGCTGAGCATGGCATCTCTGCTCCAGAGAGCAGAGCTGTCGAGTCTGAGCTCACTTCCTCTTCCTCCCAGCATTCCATTCTGTTTACTCCTCCCACCTATGTTTTAACCTATGAGGGCCAAGCAGTTCCTTTATTACTTAACCAATGAAGTCAACAGATTGATATATGACACTCCCACATCACTAAGTGCTTCTTAAAACTTAAGCTGATCCATTACTATGGTATGTATGGTACTTTTTGCTTGCCCACTCAGTCCAACATGGTGGAGCCACTCACACATCTGAGAGCCATGCACACAGCCCCATTCTCAGGCACACAGCCTGTCCATGTCACCATTTAGCAAGCTGCAACAGTCTGCTCACAAACCCCATTCAAATGCTTGGTTTCCTGAAAGAGTCAGAGTTCATGCTAGCAGCAGGACCCATGGCCAGGAAGTTGCCATTTTGAAACCATGCAGCTGCTACCATTGAATCAGAAAGACCTCTCTTAAAGGAGCTGCAGTGTGCCACCAGCAAAATGCTGGCTAACAAGAAGCTGTGCTTAACTCTTTTCTTTTGTGTCTAAAATTACTTCTTAAGCTTTCTCTGGTTTTTAAGTGGATTTAGTTGGCCATGTGGGCAGCAATTTGTTAGAGGAGGACTTTTGTTGGTTCCCGACCACTAAGCCCCAAAATAATCACACAGAAACTATATTATTTAAATTACCACTTGGCCCATTAGCTCTAGCTTCTTATTTGCTAACTTTTACATCTTAATTTAACCCATTTCTATTAATGTGTATATCACCATGAGGTCCTGGCCTACCAGCATATTTTCAGCATGTCTATCTCTGGCAGTAGCTCCATGGCATCTCTCTGACTCTGCCTTCTTCCTCCCATGCTATAGGCCAAGCCAGTTCTTTATTCATTAAAAGGCAACACATAGACAGAAGGACCTCTCACACCATGGTTCAAGTTTGGAGAAGCACTGAGACAAGTGATGTGGCTTTGATTTTGTTACTTGCTCAGGTAATGTATTGGGATGCACTGTCCAGTAAAGCCTGTAGGGAAAGAGCAATCAGGCCAGCAGCCTCTCCCATCTCTGGGGAGTTTTCAAGTTGGACTTCGCCTGTAAAATTTCCCTGAGTGAGGGAAGTGGTAGGCCTTATATACTGCTGTCATGAGTCATTCATAGCTTAGACTGCTGTAGGGAAGGGGTATGACTTTGAAGAGCTGACTTTCGATAGCTGAGGGAAATTCTGGAAGCTTATAATTGTGAAGTCTGAGTTGCTGTAAAAGAAGCTCCCCCTTTGGGCTGGAGAGATGGCTCACTTGTTAAGAGCATTGCCTGCTCTTCCAAAGGTCCTGAGTTCAGTTCCCAGCAACCACATGGTGGCTCACAACCATCTGTAATGAGGTGCCCTCTTCTGGCCTGCAGACGTAGACATATACACAGACATAATTCTGTATACATAAGAAAGAAAGAAAGAAAGAAAGAAAGAAAGAAAGAAAGAAGCCCCTCCCCAAGATGTTGAAATCCTCCCAGTCCCTAGGAGTATGTCCTGATTTAGAAATTTAGTCTATAAACAAGTAAAGGAGGCAATTGTGGTGGTTCCTAACTCGATATAACTACACACAGCATCAGATTTATTGAGGAAAGGTGGAAGAAAACAAGAGGGGTGCCATCTACAAGCCAAGAAATACCCAGTGTCATAGAACAAGGGAGGAAGCTAGGAGCAGATATTCCTCCCTCACAGATACCAGGAGTTGCTTCTGCCCACACCTTGACCATGGCCTTCTAGTTTTCAGAGCTATGTGTAAAGTTAGTGACTTTGGCTTCAGTAATATGTCCTCATGTCCTAGACTCCCACAGTCATTTAACAAGGTAAGCAGAGGTCCAAGGTCATGGTAGCCCTTCTGGTGATGCACCATAGACTTTCCAAGGGAACTCAGCAGTGTTAGTGTATAAAAGTCTTCATAGCCCAGTGCTGACCAATGTTGTGTTTAGTTTCTACTAACTCCAAAATAGATTCATTCTTCTACTTACTGAGGTCCACACATCTTCTTGCTGATCCATATGAAGCCATTTCATGGATGCCTTCAGATACTTCTGGCAGATCTACACATGATCAGGAGTCATGCTTAATCGGATGTGTCCTCCAAATCAGGCAGAGCAGTCAATCTGCAGTCACACTTATTCCAGTTGTCAGGAAATCCTGTCCTAACTTATGGTGAGGGTCTGAAAAACGGAAGCTATGTAATGCTCAGTTAGACAAAGACAATCATATCACCTGCTCATAATCCTCAATAGATGTTTCCTAAGAAAGCAAAGTAAGAAGTTGAACTTCCTACTTGCTCCTTACTTTGAAATTTATACTACAGTAAACACAAATTTCCTTGTGCCCACCATGTAATGTGGGATTCCCCTCTGTATGTTATGAATATGTTTTACTACCATTTGTTAGTAAAGATGCTGCTTTGACCTACGGCAGGATAAAATAGAGCTAGGTGGGAAAACTAAACTAAATGTGTTGAGAAAGAAGGCAATGTCTGAGACACACTGCATAGTTGCCAAAGGAGAAAAAGACTCCAGAACCTTACCAGTAAGCCACAGTCTGTTGCAATACAAAAATTAATAGAAATGGGTTAATTTAATAGATAAGAGTTAGGTAGGAATATGCCTGACCCACTGGCCAAACAGTGTTGTAATTAATATAGTTTCTGTGTGATTATTTGGATCTGGGTGTCCAGGAAACAAATGTGCAGTCTCCATTTACAACTATGTCAGATTATATTGTAGCTTGAAGAAGAAAATGGATATAGAAACCCTATACTTCCCCCATGCAGGGAGGGTATCACACACACTCTATGTTCTCTTCTCCTTTCTAGTCTTCCCAACCTCTCCTTTCCAGTACATATCCACCTATGGTAGCAATTTCAACATGCAACACAGGGGTATTTTGTTTGTACTCTAACAAATAAAGCTTGCCTGAGGATCAGAGTATGTAGCTACCCACTTGTTAGCCATAGAGGCCAGGCAGTTGTGGCACACACCTTTAATCGCAGCACTCAGGAGGCAGACACAGATGGATCTCTGAGAGTTCGAGGCTACCCTGGGCTACACTAGATTGATCTAGTCTCAAAGAGGAATAGAGCCAGGCAGTGATGGCTTACACCTTTAATCCCAGTACTTGGGAGTCACACACCTTTTATTCCAGCATTTGGAATGTGGAGACAGGAAGTGCTGGGTAGAGAAAGAAATATAAGGTGGGAGGAGACAGGAACTCAAGGCATTCAGTCTGCCCATTCAGTCTAAGGATTTGTAGAGACAGGATAGCCCATTCTGTTTGAAGATTCATGGAGGTAGGATATTTCCTACTTTTGTCTGAGGATTCCATAGAGGTAAAAGGTCTCTCTAGTGGCTGGCTCCTTTACTTTTCTGATCTTTCAGCTTTCACTGTGATATCTGACTCCAGGTTTTTATTATTAATACCAATTAGGATTTGTTCTACAGGTATGCTATTTCCCTCTTTCTTTCTAGGCACCCATTTCTAAATTTCAGTAGGCATTTTATTTATTGTCCCCTTTCTCCCCTTTCTGTTCTTTTATTTCCCTTAGAACCAACCAACACATGTTTAGCCTTTGCCATTTTAAAGGTTTGTCCATGCATATATGGTGGAGAGTGTTCTTTGTATAGACTGAAGAGGCACCTCTCCATGGCATATGGAAAATGTGCTACTGAAGGTTACCTTATGAACGGCTGTGACAAAAGTGCTTCTCAAACTCATGAGACCCAAGTGTTAAAACATTCATGAGAACAGCTAGACCAGAGCCACGGCAGTCTGGGTGAGAATCCAGTGGTCTCCCAGAGCTCTCTTCTGTGTGGAAGCCATGGGAGGGCTGACATTTTGCCTGCTTCCACACAGAGGTACAGATGGCTGCTAAGCCTATTTCAGTGAGTACATGAGGAAAGGGTAGGGGGTTGACAGAACAGAGCCATGGTTCTGTCCCTGACATCAGGATGCTAAGATCTATAGACAATTAAAAATGGATAACGTGAGGGAGGGGATGTGAGGAGACCACGCCTCATGAAAACCATAAAAAAAAAAACTTGAGAAAAAAGAGAAAGAATTATTCTGATTTTATATTTTTAAAATAGGGATATTCCTCAAGGCTGACTCGATCTGTGTGGGGTCACTGGGGGCATGACTATGTAAACATAAATCGAATCAGACTTCAGACTCCCTATAGTGTTTTCCTTTAAAAAGGAGCCAATAAATTTGTAATACTGCCAAGCTCCAAAAGAACAGACTGAAATATCCACTGTTATAAATTCAAATTTTTTTTCCCACTGAAATGGCATTTTAATTTCCTTCCATGGATTACCCTGGGGGTGTAATTTTTAAGATACTTTCTGTGTTTGATTTTTTTCTTTTGGAGACATTCTAGTTGAAACAGGTACAGACACTTAAATGGATTTGATTAGAACCCACGTGGGAATCCATAGCCAAACCCCAGAACAGAAATGGTATCCATGTGTTAAGATAGATTCAGATAGTTAAAGATAGTTAAAGGTAGGTTGATGCTTCCTGTCTATCCAGGGCCAGGAAAAGTATCAGTTCGGTCCCATTCATGTCCTATACATGCACCTTATATTTATTTATAAAATACCCTTATTGTTGGTTTTTCCTAACTTATCTTTACAGTATAACATGTAAGAAGGTAATCTGAGACCCTGACTTGCACATAAAACCCAGCCTATCCATCACTTGCTACTTAAATGACTTTGCGTGAGCTCCCTCATTGTTCACAGGAGAGGGTTTTTCACACCTGCCCCTAAGATCCCTATTTGTGAGAATGATGTATAAATCAATAGGAGTATCAATGAGGGTATCACCAAGATGACAGGACAGGGATCTCAGCCTTCCCTTAACTGTTTCATCCCTCCACAGTGAGGCTGAGAGTCTCGGGTGCATGTCCCACTCACCAGCCTGTGCGTGCCTACGCTCTCCACACTACTTCCATAGCCACACAGCTCTTTAACACAGTGTGTGAGGATGTGCAGGGTTCTCCCTTGCTTTTACAAGGGAAAGTACTACTCTTTAACAAGTTCAAGGCACCAGCTTTGATGAAGCAAATGGCAAGCACTTAGCACCAGCCTGGCTTTGTGAGACAGGAAGAATCTTTTCTCTGAAGGGGAAGCAGGCTGAGGAGTTCTAAGTAGTGAGTGGCACGCACACAGACACTGTACCAGCTGATTGGTTTACTCTTCCTCACTGAGGTCTACCATGTATAAATTCACAAAAATATAAAAATATAAATATTATTCTAGAGGAGTTGAATTTATTTAATAAAAAGACAGTAAAATCAGACTTTGAGGAAAATTTAAACACATAAAAGGTAACATGATCTTACCAAAGTAACACAGTAATTTTCTGAGGTTCCTCCAAAAATACAGATTTGTGAGTTCTCTAACAATGAATCTTGAATAAAGAGGGAAGTTAGCTACAAAAGAAGTCAGACAATCAGCACATAAGGACGCTGGGCAAGGAAAGAAGAAAGAAAGGGAAGTGTTGATCTGAAGGATATAAAAGTGGAATGAAAGGAAATAATTTTGAGAACAGACTCATCCAAGCAGGAAAATCTGAGAACCAACAGATACATCAATGACCAGTTCACTTCAATCAGAAGCAAACTGGAAAAGTGGAGAAAGCCTGCTAGGTTTATGAGATACCATTAAGACAACCAGTATATGCAGTATGGGATTCCAAGGAGGAAAATAGAGGGGGAGGGGTGAAAGTAAAAGAGAGAGAGAAAATGAGAATATGTTATTTTAAGAGTTATCTCAAGTCTCCAGCCAGAATCATAACCAGAGAACTTTACACAAAACATATAGTACCAAGTCATCAAAAGGCAAAGATAATTTTGAAAGCAACAAGAGAAAAGCTGCTCATGACATACAAGGGAACTTCACTATGCTGCTGGTAGATCGTTCATCAGGAACTCTGCATACCAGGAGTATTCAACCTGCAGAACGCAAACATGGATGGCTGACCAAGAAACACATGTGAAACCTTGTTCATCAGCATGAAAGAACAATAAACATCCTCAGGATTACCTTCCAAGATCCTGAAGGAATTCTTTAAGTTAAATAAAAGGATGCAGATGAGAAAAATGAAAAACACAGAAGTGTAAAAGTCAGTGAACTCCTATATCCTTATACGTAAGCATATTGTTTAATTCATAATACCGTTCTATTGTTATGATGAGACAAACATCACTTTTAAGTCTGGCATAAAATAGAAAGGACAAAATTATTAAAGTTACTTTATCGCTATAACAATTAGTAATTACATTATTTAAAATAAAAGTATTAAGTTTTATGTGCAAGCAAAACTAAGTTGTCATCTGTAAAGACGTGCTTTTAAAACTATGAGAAGTTTTGTGTAAATGATTCAGTGATAAAAAGTAAAAAATTCATGAATAAGTACATTGAAGTGAAGAGAAAGGAAGTAAAGAGTGCTTAGAAAAGAATAATCAAACCATAGGGAATGTGGCAAATGAGAAAGAAAGTAATTACAAGACGGTCAAACCACATTTAGAAAATGGTAGCAGTAAGAGGGAGGTGGATGGCAGTAGACTCCTATAGCAATATACCATGGGTGTACCCGGCATCAGTCTAATTAGATTCAAGGCCTACCTATTATGAAGGAACTCGTGTCTTGAACTATAAACCTAGCTAAGTATACATGGTTGGAGTTATCATCGGCCTTAGAGAAGAATCTACTATTACGGTGTTACCAAGCCAATATAATTTGGTGCTAGGTTTTGACTCAGCATAAGTCTAGCTTCTGCCTTCTTAGGAAAGTATTATCAGCACTGTCTTACTGACAGCCAGATTTCTATTTGTCCAGTTTTGAATAAATTATTCAATTTCTTTCCATGTTTACTTTATTATCTCAATGTTGGGAGAAATAATGCAAACCCACATCCCAGAGTTACGCAAACAAATGTGTTTTGTTTATGCAGTAACAAGGAGGGACTGATTACTATTAGCATGGAAATAAGTCAGTTGTGTCGATGGGGTAGCCCAAACCAGTAACAGCTATGGCACTGAAGGGGGTCATAATATTTCTTAATTCTTCAAGTGCTGTGCTGAGAACAGGCAGATAAAGATAAAAAAGGGCTCATAAAGACCTAGCTATTTCAGCTGCAATGTCTTAAGAAATTGCTAAAGCAGTAACAATCCCACAGTTCAAATCCCCACAGCTAACCTCTGCAACCCAAAATGTCCACAGCTATGTCTCCATCAGGGCTAATGCTATGGCTGATGGCTTCTGGACCACTGGTCAATAGATTCCAGACACCACTCTTCACAGTCTTAGAAGTAATTTGAAATGCATGGAAAGTGTCCTCATATTTTCACAGACCACAGCCCATATGAGCTCTGCAGTTAGAGTTGACCTTTGGTGGTTTGTTCATCAGCACAGGGCTCACAGTGCACATTTGTTTGAATAACTGAGTCTGAGTAAATACCTGTGTGAACCAATCCCTGGACCCTGTGCCAGCTTCCCTCAGAATTAAAAACAACATAGAAGAAACAGAAGTTAAGGATTGATACTACAAAGTTCTTGGAGTTCATGTGCAGGCTCACGGGGATGCTGCAGTGGCCTCCATAGGGTAACGTTGGTAGGCACTGATGGAGAGTCAGGGTATACAGGCACCGTCAACATTACACTCCTTCAACCCTCTGTAGTTATCCCACAGACAGAAGGATCCATGTGAAAGAGGCTTAGAGACTGTGGTGTTCCTTCCCTTGCATTTCAGGAGCAGAGAGGACATGGGTAAGAGCTGCCGACATAGGCATCATGCCGGACTCCTGACTTCCGCCTGGGCAAACACCACATCTGGTGAGCTCCCTGGAATTCTTGGAATATCCTCTGTTCATTTGTAAAACTGCACTAACGAGAGATCCTCTTTGAAATGAAGGAAAATGAAGAGGCAGGTATTGTCCTATAAGAAGAAATTCTAAATCAAAGACCTTTAGAGGAAGGGCCATGTGCAGAGAGGCAGGTGCAATCTGCTTCTCAGACGTGAGGCATTTGGTGAGTATGCTCCCCACTTGGCATCAACCGTTCAGTTGTCAGGTAGGTACTCTCACTTGCACCTTCCAGAAAAATAAGCCCACTGCAAGATTGTCAGACATCCAAACTGACCAGTGTAGCAGGCGAAAGGCCCTGAATTTGAGCCTTGCGTACACCAGGAAACAAAATACTTATTCTTGCGTCAGGTGATCTTCGTACAAACAGCAGCAGCAAGCAGCTGGGTCCTCACTGTGTACTAGCCCCATGCGGCCGGAGCAGTTCTATATGAGCTAGTATCTGCAGCAGGATTATTTCAATTTCCCATGTCAGTAGACTTTAGCTACCAGGCCTATTGGAGATCAAATAGTGCTGTCAGATTAGGTCCCTTGCAACCTGGATGCAAAAACTTTGTTCCTGCTTATGCATGGTATCACTTGCTGCATTTGGTCATGACAGTTCTCTAGTGTAGACCTGAACTTATTAATAACTGAGGTGATAAAATCATATAGATAAACTATAAAATCATTTCTGTGAGTATGATTCACAGATAGAATGCATGCAGCCTTGAAAATCCCTGAAGATCAGGCCCTGCCTTCAGGCCCATGACTTTTCCTGATTGTTCAGCGAGTCCGGGGGCAGCAGCAACCATGAGCTTCTTCCCTTTACCCTGGGCTGTTAACACAGAGCTGTTTCTTGACTCCCAGAGACAAGCATTGTCTTTACTGCAGGGGTTTTCTGTTTTCTGCTCTCTTCCTCGTTTTTCTTGTAATTTTCTTGTCAAAGTTGAGCTGTCTTTCAATGCAGGCAAAGTAAAAATATATGTGGCAAAGAGTGGATTGTTGCAGAGGCAGAAGTCAGAGTGTCTCCAGGCAAGGTCTTGTTTCAAATTTAGTATAAAGGAAATCTCTTTGTGCACCTTTATCTTCATTAAAAGATTGACACAACAGAATTTTAGTCTAAAAATTTAAGGTTATATACTGCATATATATCCCCAGGAAAACAGTGTTTCCTGGGGATTTTTACTTTATTCAACCTTTACAGAAATTTAATTTACAATATTTAATCAAATGGTGCATTAAGAGCCCAGCTATTCCATGTGGCAAGAGCGGATTCTCAGTGAAGCAGCCCAGCCCTGTGTCTGTAAGAAGGAACCCATGTCCTCATTGTGCCCTTCATTTCTATTTGTAGCATAGACCCTTAGAGGATATGAATAAAATCTGACTACTCTACAGATGCTCACTCTCATTCAGTTTAACATGAAATTTTAGGAACTCAGAGCTTATGCACAGCAACAAAGAAAGCCAAATGCCCAAATGACATCATCTCTAACACTTTAATTCTTTTTCTTTCTTTTTCTATTTTTGTATCCTTAAGATCTCTTTTTTTTCCTAATTTTTCTAATTTATTTTTTCTCCCACTGAGGTAGAATAATAGCATCACAGTCATGAAATGACCAAAAAACCCAACCGAATCTTCCCTTGGCCAGATCCAAGTGACCAATAAGCACTGATGCATGCTCTGGTGTGTATGTGTGTGTGTGTGTGTTGTATATAAACATGAGTGTGGGAATGCATACACGCTGGGGTCACAGGGGAACTTCTGTGTCTTCTTCTTCTTCTTCTTCTTCTTCTTCTTCTTCTTCTTCTTCTTCTTCTTCCTCCTCCTCCTCCTCCTCCTCCTCTTCCTCCTCCTCCTTCTTCCTCTCTCTCTCTCTCTCTCTCTCTCTCTCTCTCTCTCTCTCTCTCCTCCTCCTCCTCCTCCTCCTCCTCCTCTTTCTCTTTCTCTTGAGATAGGGTTTCTATTTGAACATGGAGCTAAGCTAGTACCCATCAAGACACAGTGACCCTCCTATCTTTTCCCCAAACCACAGCACCAGCTCATATGACCATATCCAACTTGTTTCTATGGGTTCTAATCATTCAGTTTAAGGTTTCCATGCTCACAGAGAGCATGCTTATCTGCTGAGTTACCCTCCTAGCATTAGTCTTGACTCTTGAGAAAAATAAATTATGTGTATTTCTGAGTGGGTTTCTATAATGGAATGGAGGTGCTCATAGAGCTGAAGGATGTCAGCTATTCCCTGATGCTGGAAAGACAGGTGGCTCTGAGGTCCTTTATGTGTGGGTCTTGGGAACCAAATTCGAGTCCACTCAAAGAGTAATAACCACTAAGCAGGACTTAATTAGAAGGCAGCTTAACTTCTAAAAGCTTAAAATTTGAGCCTAAGTAAGGCTTGTATGCCTAAATCAAGGCCATTATACAGAGAATTCTGAGATGTGTGATAGGGTGGAAATGTCCTCCAGAGCTTCAAGTCTGAAGTTCTCTGGTCTCTTGAATCCTGCAGAGTTAACTTCCTCCACTTTGTTGATGATGGAAGACCACAGTTGACACCATTATCTGAAGGCTGAGGCACTTCAAATGAGGCATGATACCCTACAAATGACAGCAGATCCCCTGGTCCTTGTGTGGATAACTAAGTACAAAATGTAGCAAAACCCAAATCTTCTCCTAGTGTCTTCATTGCACTAGCGTGTGCTAGCTGGAACTGGAGTGGAGGTCTCTGAGTGGCTCCCAGTTTTGTTGAGGAAGTAGAGAGCAGGAAGCTGGATAAGAGAGTTTATCTATTTTGGAGACACTCTTCTGTGACACAAGATTTAGTGGAAAACTGGGCTAGCTTTGAGAAGTTTGGAAATAAACAATAGACCATATTAGACAAAAATGCAAACCATGTAGGAGACGTTGCAGCAAACTGTAGAGGGAGGAAAAACACTACAGAAGGCTGGAAAAGAAAAGGGCCTGGGTATGTTCCCCAGGAATAGTCTAGAGGACACTACTTACAACATGGTAAGCACTATGTTAGTGATGAAGGCACTAGCATTACTGGAGATACTTCTAGGAGACCCAGCTATGGAACTGGGCTTTGTTAGCAATGGTAGCAGCATCTAGAGCCCATCACCAAGGACAGGGGATGACAATCAAAGTCAGGTGGGTGTTATCACTACTGGGGAACAAGGCTGCAAAAGCAGACAGTGAGTATCATCCGAGAGGTGTGAAGACACCTCAGGCAACACAGTGTTCTTGATGGCAATAAAGGAGAGCATCCAACAGCTTTATTGCATATCTGTATCTCTATATCTATCTATTTTTACGACTACAGTATCTCAAGTGGGTGATAAAAGGATGAGGTCAGCTGACCCAATGAAAATTGCATCTCTTGCTTGCTTTCACAACTGAGATAGTTCTCAGAATTGAAGGCCATCCACAAACTGATGAAGAGATGACCACCCTTGATGAGGATCTTTGAGCCTTTGGTGATAATGCCCAAATGTGTGAAAATCTTGCTCCTGCCAAGCTCTCATTAACAGATATAGACTATGTGCATTGGTTATTGGTTATCTAATTAAGCATCACCCTTTAAAAATAACACGAGGAAAATTCATTAATTAGATATTTAATCTTGACAGAAATCTGCCCTGCTGAGATTGACAGTAGTCTATTAGGTCACCTTTGTATACTTCCGGTTCTCCAGTCAAACCCATTCTCTAAGATATCACAGAATGTCTGATTCATGGGCTCTCTAAAGCACTGTCTACTCTGCAACAAAGGAGATATTGCTGTGCTTCCATCACTAGAGCATCCACTGGTCCTCCATCCATTCACAACATCTCAGTGACTACTGCTTGTTGATCAATGCAGTGAACCCTTGTCACTGCTAAAGGACCAGTTTTGACAAGCCATCATGGAAGGCAAGGGCATATCATCTTAAACCATTTATCACTGTGTGATTTGGGATAGTGGGAAAACTACGTAGACTGTACAACTAATATTCACGTCCAATATTACCAAGTTCAGAATTGCTGCTTTTCACTTCTGAAAATTTATTTATCTGTAAGATAAGATATTGTGGGACTCAAAAGAAGAATGTTTCCAGCAGGAGCTACAGCAAAATTGTTCTTTACTGAAGTTACAACTGCTATCTGTCTTCCCTGTCCATCATGAACCTCACAAACGGTCAACAAAAGAAAAGAATTTCAGTAATTGCCTAGGTAGCTAACCCAGGTTATCATGAGGTGATAGGATTTAACACAATCAAGAATTAGTATTTGGATACCTTAGTAATGACACATTGGTAAGTTGAACACTTATAGCCCAATAAATGCATAGCAATCAGGGACTCACTATGCCCTGGAGACAGGAATTCAAGATAACTATCTAGTAAGTCATGTAGACAAAGAACAGTCATGGAGGGGATAAAATATGAATTGGACGTCAGAGATGGGAAATGCTAGTTATGCCTCCATAGTAGAGTAGGGGCAAAAGCTAATTCCAATCTTTAATACTTTATAAGTTCTCTAAAACAATGAAATCAATCAGAATCGAGTGAACTTAAAGTTAGAAAGACAAGTCTATAAGCAGTACAGGGGTGAGCGTCTAGGGCAGATTCTGCTGCTGCTGCAGCCAGGGCTTTAAACTAGCTGGCCTAACTGTAACTCAGTGGGTGGGGATGCTGACTAGAACTAATCTATAAATGTTCTATTTTTTCCCCAGAATCTCCTTATGTGAAACTCAAGCCACTGAAGTGTGAGCTATTCCGTCTTTCTCCTTTGAAATAATCCTCAGTAAAGACATTGGTTTAGGAATTTAAAAGGTAGGTAATCTGTCCCCAGGTGGCATAAAGTCAGTGCTACAGTGTTTCCTATGGCATCAGGACGGATCATCTCCAGCTGAGACATCTTGCTCCTGTTCTGTCTGTCTAACACAAAATCCCACTTCCCAAGGATTCTTCCAGAATAAGACAATTGAACAAAATTTTAGAAACCCTTCACCAACACACCTTGTAGCTATTATCTCTTAGTTCTTTTTAAAACTATGGTCCTTCCGATAACAAATGAATTCTTAAAACACAAAGAAAAGGATAATGTAATATGGTGCATTAATAAAAATTCATTTCCCACCGTGAGGGCCTCTTAAGCTCACCTTAAATTCTACTTCCTTGTTGGTCTGCACACAGTTCTGGCTTAGCTCTATGACGGCTTACAGAGAACTGCCTGAGAAACTTCTCAGGCCTGGTAGCACATTGAGGTTGTGAAGACTTCCACCCTTCTCTAGGTATTGCTCTGCTTTGACCCTGTGTTCCACTTCAAATCACTGAGGTACAATTGCCTACACTTGAGACCCTGATTTGACAGCTCCCCTGCACTCACATCTATTCAAGACAGAAAGTTCTCAGAGTTCACAGGAGTCTTGCTGTGAGCTGCACTTCTTGCCCTATGCCTTATTTTTACACTTGGTGTCTTGTTTCAAGTTGTGAGCCCCCACATATGCTAACTGCTTCGTTTCCTTTATAGTCTCCCCCTTTTCTTCTTTTAAATTGGCTTGTGATAGTTCATCTTCATTGGCAACGCGACTGGATTTAGAGCTACCTAGGAGATTGGTATTTCATCTGGACTTAAACATTGCCCTCTGGAGGGAGGTTCATGTGACTCAGAAAGCTAATGGGACTTACCAGGGCTCTGAAGCCTCTCTAAACGTACAAAATTCACAAATCCTCTCAAGGTTATATGAACAAAAAACAACCATGGAAGGAACATAGAGACTTTCATGGAACTGCCTTCAAATTAGGCAAAGAACTCTAGGAATGTGACATTGTAAGTTGTCACTCATGCTAGGATGGACTTTGCAGGGATGCTCCTGCCAAGAAGTTACACTTACTTCTGTAAAAAGTGCAGTAAGCAGATTGACTCACCAAGACATACCTACATGGAGTCATTTTTTCAGTTGGTCATTGGTACCTTCTCCGGAGTAAACAAACATTGGCCATGTCCCTCTAGGAGGAGGCTCTGCCTTGAGTACGGTGACTCCCAACTATGTGCTGGGTGCTTAAGTGGAATGAAAAGGCAAAGGAGAAGCAAGCAGGGTAAGCATAGGGTCTGTAGGCTTTCAGTCTGCAACAAAACTGAGGGCTTCTAAGCACAGGGTTGCATCAAGAGCCATTGTCACTCTTCTTCGTGTTGCGTTTCATTTCAGCTCTGATCTGTTAAGACTCGTGTGACTATGTTAGGGAGATGGCTCAAGTGGTCAGGTGCTAGACACACAAGCTGAGTTTGGATCAGCCATGGTCATTACTTTTTGTTGGTATGCTGGGCATATAGCATGAAGATCTGTGGATCCCTAGAGCTTGCTAGTGAGGTAGCCATTTTGACCTAACTGGTTTGGTTCAGGTTCAGTGAAAGAACCCATCTTATAAAATAAGGTGTATAATACCTCTAACCTCCACATGTATGCATAACCATACATGCACATCTGCACACATACAGGTATACCACCCCCACACACACCCCAAGAATCTTGTTCCCAATAATCTTCTAAGAAAGAACTTGGATGATAAGACAATTAGAAGCTGGCAACACAGTCTTCCTGCAAAATTCTGATTTGTATATCACTCTGTTGTAGGAACTAAAAAGCTCCAAAATATGGTGCCTACAGTTTCCTTTAATAAAGGCATGCTGAGAACTAGACCATAAGCAACTTCATGCAATTTATTGCTAAGATTCTCAATGAAATTAAAACATAAAAGTCAGAAACAGAGATGGAGCTGTTGGAAGAGACCTTGTCTCAAGTGCTCTGACTGTGGATGTGGATGCTGAAATAAATTTCATCTCGGGGCACTTGTCTCCAGCCTTGAGATGCCTCTGTAGAATCTGGGGGAATGGTCAGTGCTGGCAGTTCCTACACAGAGTACCGGAGAGATGAAGAAGATCCATTGCCACACTTGTGGAGAGGAGTGAGTTGGGATGGAAAACTGTGGGCAGCTCTTGCATGCTCAGGGGCTCCCTTACATGGTCACAGAAAAGGTATAGCAGCATGGTGTGTTACAGGATGGAAAGAATCCTCCATCAATCATCACAGACGGGGCTCACATTTGTGTGGGGAGCTTATTTCATGGAGGGTTCTAGTACCCAGAGAGAACTCCAAGCAACAAAGGAAGGTTTTGTAGACTCTGAGTATAAACTTAGAGAGAGCCCTGGCCATGGAATCCCATGGAACTGCTTGGGTTTTTCTCGGTCGTCATCTGGTTTACCTGAAAAATATACAGGGAGTTCAGCAGCACTGAACACCCCCAGCTATGTAGAGGATCTTTGGGCCCCATCTGCACTCAGTTTTGTCAGTCAGAAGGAGGTGTGACATAAGGGCCTTGCATGCTTCATGAGATACAGGTCCCTAGAAATGCCCTTCATAAGACCTTCTGAAGTTTTCCAACAGATCAGAGATACCAGGGAAGCTTGCCACCAAGGCTTATCCTTTGAGGCACAGAAGACCCGAAGCACACACATGCTTGCAATTCACACCTGCGTCGACTGAGCTCAGGTGTTCTTTGCTTACATGACTTTCTTGAAATATCCTTCATATATGCATTGTAGCAGTTGTTTTTAAATTTTACTTTCTTTTAAATTATATATCTGCCTGTGTCTGTGTGACAGTATGTATATATTTGTGAAGGTCACCATTGGATTCCATAGAATTGGAGTTACATGTGATTTGAGACACCTCGTTACTGAGAGCAAACTTGAGCCCTCTATATGTGTAGTGTGTGCTTTTAATCACTGAGTCATATAGCCCCAGGAGGGCAGTTTTCTGTGGAGCTCTCCAACTCCAAAAGAGCTGTGATGGGACTCCTCATTTTCCTGTTAGGTTTACTTCCTTGACCATCTAGACCAGAGAGTCTTAGTCACAGTTTAATAGGATGTTCTTATTTTATTAATGGATCATGAAGAAACACAAAAATGTAAGGCAGGGACCCAGTTTTTTTTCTTTTGTTAGTCTTTTGCCTCAGAGCTCCTAAGTCTTACTTCTATAATCTATGGTTGCTGTCACTTTGCTAGTCAAAGAGTGTGAGCAAACCATACACATGGATGGAGTGATTAATCACATACTCAAAGAGACAAGTTTACTCATAGAGCATGCATTCACATAAGGTACAACACAGGCAACACACACACACACACACATAGACACATGCAGATAAGGAAGGCATAGCACACACACTCATAGATACATACACAGATAGACACAGCACACACAAAAACACAATACAGACATGCACGTATATAAACACAGACAGACATGTAGAAACAACACAGATATGTACATACACAGACACACACACTTAAAAATCTACACTTTAATTGCCAAACACTTTTTATGAGACTACAATTACCCTGATACCCAAACCACAGAAAGACATTTCTAAGAAAGACAATTATAGACCAAACTCACTCACGAACATTGATGCAAAAATACTAAATAAAATACTGTCAAATCAAATCCAAGAGCACATCAGAACCATCATCCACCATGATCGTGTTGCCTTCATCCCAGAGATGCAGGGATGTTTCAACATATGAAAATCTGTCAACATAATCCACCATATAAACAAACTAAAAAATAAAAACCACATCATCATCTCACTACATTCTGAAACAGCTTTCAACAAAATACAGCATCCCTTCTTGATAAAGGTCTTGGAGAGAGCAGGGATAAAAGGAACATACCTAAACATAATAAAGGGAACACATGACAAGCCAACAGTCAGTATCAAACTAAAGGGAGAGAAACTCAAAACAATACCACTGAAATCAGGAGCAAGACAAGATTGACCACTCTATCCATATCTATTCAATATAGTTCTTGAGGTTCTAGCTAGATCAATAAGACAATAAAAGGAGATGAAGGGGATATAAATAGGAAAAGAAGAAGTTAAACTCTCACTATTTGCTGATGATTTGATAGTATACATAAGCGACCCAAAAAATTCTATCAAGGAACTTCAACAACTCATAAACACTTTCAGGAATGTAGCAGAATACAAAATTAACTCAAAAAATTCAGTAGCCCTTTTTTACACAGATGATAAATGGGCTGACAAATAAATCAGAGAAACATCACCCTTCACAATAGCCATGAACAGCATAAAATATCTCGAAGTAACTCTAATCAAACAAGTGAAATATTTGTATGACAAGAACTTTAAATCTTTGAAAAAAGAAATTGAAGAAGACACAAGAAGTTGGAAAGATCTCCCATGCTGTTGGGTAGGTAGAATTAACAGAGTAAAAATTGCAACCTTACCAAAAGCAACCTACAGATTCAATGCAATGTCCATCAAAATCCCAGCTAAAATATTCACAGACCTCCAAAGAACCATACTCCACTTTATATGGAAAAGCAAAAAATACAGGATAGTCAAAACATTCCTGTACAATAAAAGAGCTTCTGGAGGCACCACAATTCCTGACTTCAAATTCTACTACAGAGCTACAATACTGAAAACAGCTTGGTATTGGCATAATAATAGACAGGAGGACCAATGGAACTGAATAGAAGACCCGGATATTAATCCACACATCTGTGAACACCTGATTTTTGACAAAGAAGCAAAATATATAAAACAGAAAAAAGGAAGCATATTTAACAAATGGTCCTGACATAACTGGATATCAACATATAGAAGAATGAAAATAGATCTGTATCTTTCACCATGCAGAAAACTCAAGTCTAAATGGATCAAAGCCCTAAACATAAAGCTAGCCACACTGAACCTCAGAAAAAAGAAAGTGGGAAGTACACTTGAACTCATTGGCACAGGAGACCACTTCATATATATAACTCCAGTAGCATAGACACTGAGAGAAACAATTAATAAATGGGACCTCCTAAAACTAAAAAGCTTCTGTAAAGCAAAGGACACGGTCAACAAGAAAAAATGGCAGCCTACAAAATGGAAAGGATCTTCATTAACCCCACATCAAACAGAGGTCTGAACTCCAAAATATACAAAGAACTAAAGAAATTGGTCATCAAAAGAACAAATAATCCAATAAAAAATGGAGTACAGACCTAAACAGAGAACCCTCAACAGAGGAATCTAAAATGACTGAAAGACACTTAAGGAAATACTCAGCATTCTTAGTCATCAGAGAAATGCAAATTAAAACAACTCTGAGGTTCCATTTTACGCCAGTAAGAGTGGCCAAGATCAAAAACATTGATGACAACTTATGCTGGAGAGGTTGTGGGGTAAAGGAAACACTTCGGCATTGCTGGTGGGAGTGCAAGCTGGTACAACCCCTTTGGATATTTGTATGGCAATTTCTCAGAAAATTAGCAAACAAACTTCTTCAAGGCCCAGCAATACCACCTTTGGGTATATATCCAAAGAATGCTTAATCGTATCACAAGTACATGTGCCCAACTATGTTCATAGCAGCATTGTTTGTCATATCTAGAACCTGGAAATAGCCTGAATGCCCTTTGACTGAAGAATGGATAAGGAAGATGTGGTACATTTACACAATGGAATACTACACAGCAGAAAAAAATGACATCTTGAAATTTGCAGGCAAATGAATGGAGCTAGAAAACATTGTATTGAGTGATGTAAACCAGACTCAGAAAGAGAAGTATCATATTTACTCAATTGTTTTTAAACATAAAGCAAAGAAAACCAGCCTACAAATCATAATCCTAGAGAATCTAGACAACAATGAGTACCCTAAGAGAGACATACATGGATCTAATCAACATGGGAAGTAGAAAAAGACAAGATTTTCTGAGTAAATTTGGAGCCTCAGGATCGTGGGAGAGGATGGAAAAGGAGGGGAGCAGAGAAAAATGTATAACTCAACAAAATCAATTTAAAAAAATAAAAGAAAATAAAAAAAATCTACACTTTGGCTATCAACCTTCTTTCTAAAAATTGGTTTGTCCATCATTTCAATTTTGTGCAGTTTCTTTGATCCAGCTATCTAGGTGAGCATGAACTACTACCAAATGAGAAAGTGAAAGTGGGGCAAAGAGGGACAATCCCTGGAACACTCAGAGGCAATATGGACTCAGAGCTAAGCTGTAGATTCTTTATGGCAAGATAATGGGCCCTCTCAAATCTGGAAGAGCCATGGCATCCGTATTCTAGTCTAAACTTCAATACTACTATTGTAGTAAAAAGGTTTTCCCAGGTTAATGGAAGGTATGTTTACAGTACTTAACCAGCAGCTTGGACAGGGAAGTACTTAATAGATGGAATACCTGGATGCTAATTGTCACAACTCATTTTAGTACCCTGCTCTTGTGGAAGTTCAATGTCTTCAGTTGAATGAATTTATACAATGTGTATAGAAGTATATTGTTGGCACAGTAAGGGAAGAAGGATAGATGACAATACTGAGGTTCAGCAGCAATGGGCTGCTAGTGCCAGGACTAGCAAAGACAAAGCTAGACAGAAGTCACACAGGGAATGATCCACTGCCCAGTCGTGACTCTTGGTCTCCTTCCCAAAACTCTACAGGAGGGAACTTGTTTGCTTCTGAAGCAGTGATGAGCAGCTTCCCTGAGAGGCTATGGACCTCAGAACCTGAAGTTCTTGCTCTCTGGCCCTGTGAAGAACAAGTTTTGTCTCTCACCTAATAGCATGCTTCATGGAAGAGAGCCCAGAGTACCTAATTTATGAACAAATGTGTGAGAAGGATTGGCTTGGAAAATTAGGAAGCAGGTTATAATTTTAAGGTAGGAGACCCAGGCCACATTGCTGTACTTACTGACTTTTAGGTCCATCATAGTGGGCGATGGCCCCCTCTAGGCTTGAGTTTTCCAATCTATAAAATGAATTAGCTTAATGTGTTAAGCTAATTCTGTGTTCACTTTCACGTTTTTAATTCTTGAACACAGCCTAAGGCAGGATAGAGGCGAGACTTGGATCAGCACCCTCTTCGTACATTTAAGCTGCCCTATCTCTTTAGAAAGGATGGAACTGGGAACCTGGCCTGGACACAGGGATGGATTGGATTCAGAGAGGGTTAAAAAAGTACACCTGCTTCCTCTCGCAATGGAAATGATTTTCCAAGCTCTGAGGGGAATAGAGAGGATGCATGCTATAAGGCTATTTTGGGGGTTGTCAGCTCCAATAACCATGTGGTGCAGAAGTAAGAGCCAGGCACTAAAAGCTTTGGGCAGAACTCTGTCCCACAGAGCTTTGTCACTTGACATTGTGGTGGCAAAGCACTCAGCTTCAGAAGTTTCAGGAGGTTTTAAAGAAAGTTCTCAGGAGAAACAGATTTTAATGTTTAAAAATGTTATGGACATATATTTCTCTGGATATAGATATTGATATCTGAATATAATATTGCCTGTGTTCTGGCCTGACACATTCTTTTGAATGAATAAATAAAATACATCAGAGAATCTATATCAATATACACTTTGAATTCAGCAAGCATTCATTCTCTGGATACTATTTGAATTATTAGGTCCTTTGAAGGGGTTCCTACCTTAAAGAGAGGGACGAAGTCTCCCAAGCATCCAGGTGATACCAATAGTTCTCTGAAGGTGACATGCAATGACCAAACCCCAGCGTCTCATGTCTAGAGACAATAGACTGGAAGATACCCACACTGCTCTCAGAATTTTCTATTATCTAAAGTCTCAGGGGTGGTTAAAAGCAAAGGAAGGACTGAGACTATCCTTCTGATTCTAGTTCAGTGTGTTTCTTTTTGTATTGTCCTCTGTATATCAATTTTATCTCAGAATATAGCCCAGAGAAGCCTTCACTAGGTGAAGTGTTGTGTGTTCTGGTTAAAGCTGCTATGCTTTTTCATCTTCCACTGTCTCAAGTGTGCCAAACACCAACTATCTTTGTTGTAGTCCAGCTCATTTTGCTAGAAATTAAAAAGAGACCCAAGTTCTAATAGTAACACAAGGCCCTCTTACAGAGAGCTCCCTAATCTCTCTTGCATTCAGACCTGTCTCAGGCAATCACCCGTCACATTATTTTGTGATGTTCTTTTACCGTTATGACTCCTAAAATGTCTGAGATGTTGGGGGCAGCATCAATAGCACACTCATCCTTTGGCACACTTTGGCTCTTCTTCCAAGAAGTTATTTTTGTATCAACTGTATCTCCAGATCTACTTATGAGAAAAGCACGACTTGCATGCTTGCCACCAGTGTTAGAAAACTAATGGTCCTCTTCCCCACACAATATGTATCTTGAATTTCTGATCTGGGAGGAGAGCCTTTTGGGAAAAGTTATTGGGAGATGACTGAGGCTAGGTGAGTTCACGACGAAGCAACACTGTGCTATAGGATGAATGCCTTGAATGAAACCAGGGAATTTCTTTTTTACCTCCTTGCCTGTGCCAAAAATCTGAGGATAGGCAATACAGCAAAAGGGAAGAACCTGCAAACCAGGAGAAGTTGCCTCACTAGACCCAATCAGATGTCCAATATCTAGCCTCTTGAACCAAAAGAGAATAATTCCTGTTCTTTAAACTACCAATGAATGATTATTTATTATAATGACCAGAGCTAAGTAATTTATTATGTAGTATAATTATATCATTATTATAAAAATCAATGCCATCCAAGAAATTACAGCATTCAAAGGTATGCAGTCTGTCTGCATGCTTTATTGTCCTCCTGCTGAAATGAAGCCCTTCCTTTTGCCATTGTCCACCAGTTAATAAAAGACTGGATAAACTGAACAGACTTTGCTTGGATAAGGGTTGTGGGAATTCTAGTTTCTTGTGATCAATGAAATGTATTGGTTCTCATTTCTGGAGGTTGGGAGTCTGAAGTCAAGGTGTCAGCCAGACCATGATCTGTCCAAAGCCTTGGGACCTGATGTGGGGCTATACATCTTAAGTCCAGCTCAAGTTCTATGATCACGTTTTCTCCTCTGTTGCTTTCTTACTTTTTACATCCAGACACAGTTGTGCTGGATGCAGCCTACCCTAATCACCTCATGCTAACTTATTTGTAGAGAGCTTTACAATGAGCAAATATTGCTTATTAGGGTCTTAACAAACATTTTGGGTGACATATAATCTAACATAACAATGACCTTTACTAAAATAACATTTTTTTCTCCTGCTTGCCACGATAGTATCATCTATTACTAATTGTGACTAAATATTATGTGCCAAACATGCTGCTTAGCATTTAATTGTTTCAGTTTATCTTTTCAACAAGCCCCAGGGGTTGAAAGCATTGTATTGTCAATGGCTGTGAAACTGGGTCTCAGGGAGGTTAAATGCCTCACTCCAAGCCTTACAGTAAACAGAGGAGCCAGAATCCAACCTTTATGTCCTTTGATTTCAGAGGCCATTACACAACTGTTCTCCCCCATGGTCCTATAAGCTGTTTTTCTGTTTTCTATGTCTTATAACTTTAATATCTCTTATTCCAGAACTGGTATTAAGCTACTTCTATTATCACAGTAGCATTATCCTAAGAATCCACACACAGGTTCTGTGAGGCTCCCTAAGGTTCTCTCACTGTCTTGTTTCTTTTCTTTCTTTCTTTTTTTTTTTTCTGGAAATACATGCCATCCTTGGAACCGTTTCTAGATGCTGGAGAGAAACTCAGTGGCACTCCATAAAACCTGCCATCCCAGTATGAGCTGTGATCAGAGCCCAGCATTTGTCTAGCTGCATTCAGTGACTGTGTCTTTAACACTGGTCAAACACGGGGTTTGAACAAATGCCCTGGATCTGGAACCTTAGCCTCCACCTCCTTAGTCCACATTTTCCTGTCCTTGTTCCCTGGTCAGACACATACCTGTGTGCCAGCCTCACTTAGCTCAGCATGGACTTTCCCAAGGCACTTGGAAAACTCGACAAATTATTTGTAATTGTATTTCTACAGTTTGGAGCTGTTTGAAAAATTCCGGATTGATTTTCAGCCAGGCAATGCAGCTTCAATCCTAATAAGGTTCATGCTCTGAAAAAGTGCAGCGATGAACCATTGATTAAGTTGACACTACAATCTATTTTCCCTGGCCCGGCCAGGCTAGGCTGGCTGCTTGTACTTGAATTTGTTAAATGTTCCAGACTTTGTCTTTGTGAATAATCTTGTCTGAAGCCAGGGATGGTCCTGGGCTTGGTTTCTTGCCTGGGTATCTGTCAGTGCCTCATTCCAGAGCTGTGAAAATGAAAGCCGAGGAAATTAAGGAACTGCACAGGGAATTCTCTAATCTAAAAACTCAGTGCGTGGCTCTGCTACTGTGCACGGTCTCAGTTGTAGAGCTGGGAAGGAAGATGCTGGTTGGAAAATGAGTGTATCCACTGGGAAATAACAGCAGGAACACACAGCATGGAGACACTGTCAAGTTTAGGGCACGGATGGCCTTTGCACATTAGGGAAGTCTCTCTGGACAGAGGCAGCTGTCGCTTACATAAATCATCAAGATACACAACACCAGATCCCCTTCTTGCATGTCAACTCACGGCCTTTTTCAGCTTCTTTGAAATAATGTGCTTCATGTTGAATCATAGCTGTGAAAACCCGCTTTTCTGGGACCTCCGTAATGATGCCAAGCCTAGCCTCCATCTGCTCATCCCTAAAATGGGCATTAAGCATTTATTGCCTGTGTGGTATCTTCCCATTAACACGAGCTGATGGCAATAAGAAGTCCAACATACAGTAAATGCCCTATAAATTAAATTTAGGTTTCTATTTGAGATGAACAAAAACACACTGAAAGAAATCAGCCCATATCAGTATTTATATTTTAGCCTATATGTATATACGTACACATATATTCATTGATCATACTTCAATATGTGATAAAGAAGTGATATAGTTCATTCTGATAATGCAGATGGTGGGAGGGAGCAGCCTTCTTTTTTGAGAGACTTCGCTGACTAGCTCCCTCTAAATTGAACAAGTCCCTCTTAGAGAAAGAAGGGCATTCAGTAAGTAGGTAACAATTCCAAGTCTCAAATTCTTTTGGAGCTTCAGGATTCAGAAGGCCCTCTTCAAAGTTGTACAAGTTGTAACAATTTCTGGGAAGGTGGCTCTGGCCTGCTTTGGTACTGCCTATAAGTAGTGCAAAGAGTTCCCCAGTGCAGTACTTCTGAGTCCTAATCCAGGCTGGAGTGGGGTTTTGGTGATGGAGCTGTCTTCGATTAGGTCACCCCTGCTACATAATGCTGACGCAACTTCAATAAGTACACTGGTTCGTTGAGGTAGACTTCGGTGGGATTGTTTCTTTGGTCTATTATTGTACTCTGTCCGGTGAGAAGAGAAATTTGTATTTATCTCCCTGGGAAAGAACATATGACACACTCCTTAGAGAGCCAGCAGCCAGGACCACGGGGTCATGGATTACTTTCTACACCATCAGTTATGAAATGAAAATGTATGAAAACCCCATATTACCCACTTTCTCCCATCCCTTGCAGCTCTTACTCAGAAGGGACACCCTCCTTGTTCTCCTTCCCTCAAAGTCATTTTCAGTCACAGAATGGTTGTTCTAGCGTGGTAAACATTAAGTCTTTCAGATCTAAAGTGGATGAATTTTAATCATGAACATGGAGTAAATAGCACACACATCTTTCATATACATTTTCTCCCATGAATATTTATAGGGAACTTATAAATGATGCAGGCACAGCCATTCGCATTCTGGGAGGAGGGAGTTGTATGCTCTTCTTTGCTCTGTGACCTCTCCATCCCATCAGAATGCAAATAGTCTAACCCTAGACTTGTAGCTGTTCAGATACCACGAGCCTTCAAGAGCCAATTCACATGTGGCTCACATATCCCAGACATTCCTATCCGTCAGTTTCTTCACTGATAGCCCCTAGGCAGTTCTTCCCAGCTCTGAGCCTGCTGTCAGATGAATCTGAACAATCATAGCAGCCATGATTGTGCATTTGAAAACACAGATGTATGCTGAGGGGAGCTGGGGTTAGAAGTTGTTGCATCAAGAGCTCAGATTGAAGGGGTTGCTTAAGCAACACTGCCCAGGAGAACTTTCTGCAGGGATTGACACGCCAACCAGGACAAAGTTAGAGATGACATGTGGCTCTGAAGCTCTTGAACTATGGCAAGCGTGAGTAGGATGTTGAATTTTTAATTAAATTTATTTTAATGTTGCCCAGTTGAAATTTAAATAGGTATGTGCAACTAGCGGATGCTGTTCTGAAAAACAGAACCTTTAAGATCTAGGCATCACATCTCCTAGTCCTAGGGAGAGGCTTGGCCAGTAGTAGAGAACAGAGAAAGAATTGCAGATGCAAGGACACACAGAAAGAGGCTGAAGCTCTCTTATCTCCATCCATCTGTTGACAGACACTTAGCCTGGTTCAGTTTCTGTGAATCATACAGCAAGAAGCAGGGATATGCAGGTATCTGTATTGAATGCTGTCGTAGAAGCCTTCTGAAATATTTTTAGAGTGGTGTATCTGGATCATGTGGTGGCCGTCTGTGTAGTTTTCAAGGAACAAACAAAATGACCGCACCAGTTCAATCAGTTCAGTTCTTACTGAGAGCATGGCAAGCTTCTTCTTTCTGCCCATCAAGGCAAACCAAAGAAGAGACTATCAGATGAGAAAACTCCTAAGAGGGGAAGGAAAGTCATGCTGGGGCACACTGGGGAGAGGAGACAGAGAAGGACAGAGGGATGATATATATATATATATATATATATATATATATATATATATATCCACGAAATTTGTGGGGAAATCCAGTAACTTCAATGCTTATAAAAATAGATTTTAAAATTTAGATTTTTTTTTTAAATTCCTAACCTCTAAGACCCTATTTTCTAAAATATGGGTGTGGTCTACTTTTGGAGCCATGAGGATTAAGATTTTAAAATGGCATCAAGGTCACTGTTCACTAATGGTAAGTTATGATCTGTCACTTTCCATCTCTGCTCTACACTCAATTGGGGCAGAGAAATCAATAAACAAAACAACTCAGAATCTTTCCCCAGAGAGTGTATAATCAGAGCATCAGGCACACACCAGAAGTACCTCAAAATATGATTCTCTCTCTCTCTCTCTCTCTCTCTCTCTCTCTGTGTGTGTGTGTGTATGTGTGTGTGTGTGTGTAGTGCCCTTGGGGAACAAGGTCATCAGATGTCCTGGGATTGGAGTTATAGACGGTTGTGAGCTACCCAACTCGGGTGCTAGGAACTGAACTTTGCTCCTTTGGAAGAGCAGCAGCAAACTTCTTAGACTCAGAGCTATCCCTCCAGCCCAGGATAACCTTTTATATTTCATGATGGAAGAACAGAAATGAATTGTAGGCAAAGATGCATCATGTTCTGAGAGATTTAAGTTTGTGTGGCTGTCTTGAAAACTCAATTATAATGATTCTAAAAAAACGTAAGACCTGACTCTATGGAGCAATCACACTTGTTCTTTAATGATAACCAAAATGCTCAGGGTTATAAGTTTTCAATTCCTTGGTCATTCCAAGTTGTTTTGGATCTGGCCAAGGTCAGGTAGAGCAGGGTGCCCTTTTTGTGGTATAAACCTGGCCCCCAAGGGCAGTGTTCTTGGGGTTCAGAGCCCAAGATGCCTGTATTATTACTATATCTTGTTACTCTATTTATAGGCTCCCACAAAAGATCCAGGAATGAGTGCAATTGTGTACACGGGCTGCCTTCTTGAAGATAAATCAGAACTCTAAATATTTAAAGACACGTTAGCCTCCCTGACTGCTTCCTGGCAACAACTAATGTCACCACCACACAAACAAACTCTTTTGTTTTAGGGGAGAGCTTGCTTCTGCTTTGTTTTGTAAATTAAGGAATGTCCTCCTCTTTCTTACCTCTTGCCTTTATTTATCTACTATCAGTGATCATGTTCTTCACATTTGTCATGGATGGGTTCACAGAAATGCACAGAATTGTGCAAGAACTTCCTCATTCACCAAGCACGTGGTGTAGCCTAGTAGTCAAGGTGATTCATGTTAGGATAGGCTCAGCATCTTCTTTCTTTATCAGTCTCAGAACACTAACTAACCATTTCATGCTTCAAACGGAGACTGAAAAAGAAGAGGATCACACAGTATAATGCTCTCAGGACCTTACATTAATGTTAGTTACACTGTGTGGTTATAGTATTAACTTCCTGTGGATTTTTAAGGTTTAGTGGTTAATTAGATAATGCACCAGAATGCTTTTGTTTCAAATTGGGAGTTTTAGGAGACGTGACCTTTTGTGGAGCAGTTTGTCACTGTGGGAAGGTTGTAAATACTTGATTCACTTCTAGTCAGTTCTCTTTGTTTCATGCTGTGCTGTGGTTTGAGATATGAACCTTCAGCGACTGCTTTCAGCATCCTGTTGCCTGTTGCTTCTGTTCCATCATCACGGACTCTTGTCCCTCTGGAACTATAACCTTTCTTCCATACATTATCTTGGTCATGGTGTCTTACTATTATTAGGGTTCAGTAATAGAAGGAGTTCTGTGATGGGTTGGAGCCAAGCTATGCCACAAAGATCACACCATACAAAAAAATCTCATGCAGCAGATTTATTAGGGGGTTATACAGAGGCTGCCTCTGAGAGAGGGTGGATGGGGAAGAGAAAGAGAGGAAGACAGACAGACAGAGAGAAAGACTGGAAGACAGAGAGTAGAGTGTGATGGCCAGGACCTTTTTAAGGGCACAAGTGTCCTATTTGGTGCCTGGTGATGACATGGCTGCTGGTGCCAAGTTGCCGAAGGCAAACTGGGGGAGCCCCTGATTCCTAACATTTCTCCTTTTGGTTTATTATAAAAATTGAGAAAATAGGAAGGAAGATGGCGAGGCAGGAATGGGGGTGCCATGCTCTTTAGACTATTTCCTGTTTGGGGGCATTGACATTTTTGGGGACTTATAAAAGTTGGGATGCTGGACAGCAATGGAAAAGCATACTATTTCCAGGCTCTGTGGAACCATCTGGGGCTAGGGACTTGCAGACAGTAGTTGGAGTAGTTTGTACGGCTGGACCACCTGGGGCTAGCCACTTTGAGGCTGTCCATGATGCAGATTATGAGAGAACACCTGGACCCGGAAAGATGCAGGAACATATATATTAGGGGTAAAAGATAAAGTTAAGGAGTTTAGAATGAAATTTTTTCTTGACTATGTATTTGATGCTTTTAGGTCCATGGCCCTAGTACTTGGGGAAGGAGAGTCTGAAGTACAGGGAAATGGGTGGGTGGGGAGTGATTCTACCCTCAGGAAAAAGCAGAATAGGCAGGTGGGGAAACAGGATATTGATTGATAGTATTTATCTGAAGTCTTTTTGACCCATGAGAGGTGTATTCAAGTCAATTTTCTAAAGCTTACAACAATTTTTTTTTGAGTTTACAAAAGTAATGTTTTAAATTTGATAGCATTGCCATTGTTTGTAATATGTACTGAAATCCACATTGTAGAAAGGCAGTAGACTCATGCTTTGGAGTCACAGTGGGAGCTTGGGGACCCAAATGATTTTGAGTTAAAAGTATGAACGCTCTTTTTTCTAACCAAAAGACTAGGTGTATATAGATCAGACAGATGCTTTTAGGATGTTGAGAAGTGTTTTTAAGTCTATACTCAGAAGACACCAAAAGGAATTTAAACTCTTGAGCTTGTGACTATGGTAATAGCAGTCAGTGATTACCAGAGATAGACTAATAGTTTGTTAGAACCCCATTGGTTATATGGTTTATCAGAACTTCATTGATTATTAAGATTCTGAACTTTTAAAGTCTTAATATAACAATTTCATAAAGCAAGAAACATGAAATATATTTCATTTTTATATGTACCTGAAACTGTTTTCTCATACCTGCACAAATTGCCTTTACACACCTTAATGCATTTCCTTAGACCCTTGCAACTTTAGCTTCTGCATTCTCAGGCCTTATAACTTGCATTTACATATCTTAAAACATTTTCATAGATCAATACAACTTAAGCTTTTATGTCCTCAGACCTTACATAAACTTTACACATTTTTCCTACCAAACCACTTGCCATGACACAGGTGGCCGATTACTGAGGGCAGTCATGGTAAAGTAAGTTTCTTTAAATAGGGCATTAGTAATATGTTACATTGAAATCTGTTTTGCATGAGTTTGGTAAGAAGGTAAACTGTGTCTATTCTTAATCGCAACTCTAGGAAAGTGAGGCCACTATCCCGCTTCTTACATTTGACGAGAACCGAGAAGGCAGGTGAAGCCTTGGTGCTGTTGTTAAACTGGCAAAGCTCTCACTGACCAACATCACCAGGGTTCTGAGATGGATGAATTTTACCTGAGTAAGCAAAGTCCAGGTCAAATAGCTCCCATATCTATTAAAACAACAAATTTACTGGCTACCTGGACAATCACCCTAGTTTCCTCCGTGATTGTTGGTGGTAGAGGCCCCAGGGCAGTGTCAGTCTTCAGCTTCCTGGCTCAGAAGAACCAACTGATGTCCTTGTGGAAGAGGGATTTGGGGGGACTTCCCTACATTGTATAGGCAAAGCAAGCTAAATAAAGCTTATCCATGTAATTAATTATGCTTGTACTTAGCATGGCTATATGAACAATTATGGACACATTAAAGAATTTGATCATCTATAAGGTGACTATTAGCTTATATGTTTTAGCTATCATTCTTATGAGGTCATCAGCAAAGATGGAGGAGAACCACATGGTTACTATTAAAAAACATGTCTTCCTAACATATGTGTGTGTGTGTATGTATATGTGTAAAATGAGAGTTGAATCCAAGTTATATACACACAGCGTTGAATTCAAGTTACACACACATACACACAGACACCCTAAACAAGAGATGAGTCACCTGTTTGGGTTATGTGGGAAGTCCTTCTGCATAAGTGTTGCTTTTGTTGGTTAATGAATAAAGAATTTGCTTTGGCCTATGAGAGGGCAGAATAGAGATAGGTGAGGAAAACTAAACTGAATTCTGGGAGAAAGAAGGCAGAGTCAGAGAGAAGCCATGCAGCCACTGCAGGAGAAAGACGCTGGACTGAACCTTAACAGTAGGCCACAACCATGTGGCAATATACAGATGAATAGAAATGGGTTAATTTAAGATGTAAGAGATAGCTAGAAATACACTTAAGCTTTTGGCCAAACAGTATTGTAAATAATATAATTTTTGAGTGTTTATTTCAGGTCTGGGCAGCAGGGAACAAAACAAGCAGTCTCAGCCAACATTTGGGCATATACCCATATACAGATTTTTAATAATAAGCCTTTGGTTATGAGTTTAAAGCCAAATTTCTGATATATAGTTTATGGCATAGTAATAAGAATTTTTTTTGAGAGCAAAGTACAAAGAAATCATGGAGACTATAGCTTTTTAAGAGTAAAAAGTAGAGAAAGCATGGAGGGGAGCAAGTTTAGATATTAGATATTAGGGGATCATTTGTCTATGCAGCAGGAGTTGTTATGATTTGTGAGAACTTAGAAATAAAGTTTGCCAGTTTTTGCTTATGGATCCGTACTGGAGCCAAGCTGTTGTAATAAAATCTGAGTCCGTGGAGGAAGAGAATGAAGGGTCGCATTTGGAGCATCATGCAGGTGCGTGCCTGTAAGCTCCAAGACAGATTTAGAGATGAAGTTGTGGTACTGCAGTCTGGAGCCAGAGACATCCAGGATAATGCAGAAGAAAAGGGAGCCAGTAAGTGTCTTTAGTAGAGATAGTTACTGGGGTGTAGAAGGCTAGAGGCTAGAGGGAAAGTTGTCCTTGTGATGGCTACCCTGAAGACATAGAAGTTGACACCAGCAATCAGAGAACAAACATGACAAAAAAACAAGTAGAGTAAAGGCTAAGGGATGACAAAAAATAACCAAGAACTGAGATGCACAGCAGCCAGCTCCTAGGGGAAGGCAAGGGAATTTATAAAGTATGAGCTTAAAACAGCACAAAGAGAGATAGAGTAGGTAGCTTTGAGTGGGAGGAAAGAGTCCCAGGCTGCCTCAGATGGGGACTGCAGCTTCTGGATCAGGATTCTGCAGGCAAGACTATAGTTCCTAGGGGAAGGTGAGAGAAAGCTGACAGAGAGCAGGAGAGAAGGGAGATGTCTGCATGAGTACAGTGGGCAAGAGATGCAGCAGGTGGTAGGAGTCAGGGAAGCACATAGGTATCCAGGTGGAGGGCACAGCAGGCTTAAGGGAAGCAGCAACTGAAAATTGGACTCTAGAACCTGGGATCAAATTCACAAACAAATGATCTGTATATACCTTAGAAGATTTGGTTCCAAGTGAGTGGTGCAGGGGAGAATAGATGTGCGCACACTCCATCTGGCCTGGTCCTTGCCCTCTCCTGCTAGCTATGGCTTCCACTTTGCAACAAATTTACAGATCCATCAATTATAACTCAAAGACAGGACATTTGTCACACACACACATACACACAAACACACACATACACACACACATGCACACACACACACACCCACACCCACACACACACATGACCAGACCCAAACAAATAAGGCTTTGAGTGGAGAAAAAAGAAATAGTGAACATAAAGTTTCTTTTCATTTCCCCTAATGCTTTCAGTAATTGTAGAGGTCCATAATAATGTTGGAACCTAAGGTACTGCTGGGCAGTCATTTTGATGGATTATCTAAGGGGTATGGCTACCAGATTCAACTGCAATGGCAGATAAGTTTAGGGGCCTTTAAGTTGGGCATTAGGTAGACATATTGGAGGTTCTCTAAGAGGCATCCCAAAGGAGAGGCAGGAGAGATGGACGACAAGGTTCCCATGATGAGGAAGGGTATGTGTGTGAGGGTTATGGTCTTAAGTTCCAGACACCACAGGACACAAGGAAGGAACAAAGAAGGAACCAAATGTGGAAAGGCACAAGCTGTACAGTGGATTGTGACCTTACCAATCCAGGGCCAGAGTTAAAAGCCAAAAGAGACAGAAATGCCTGGTACCAAGACTTTTGAATGAAGACAAAAGGCAAAAACTGAGTTCAAAATGAGACCTCATCCAAGGAAAATGGTCAGAGATTGGGTCAGTTGAGAGAGTCAATCATAGCCTTAATGATGGTGACTGGGGGTACCTCTGCCTTCAAGAATAATAGAGGGGTGCTAGATGCGCAGGGATTCAGGGAAACATTTATGCTAACCAAAGCTAAAACTTACCAATTGGTGTTGTTGGTTGGAGTACCCAAGTGAATCTGTGGTAGGTGGTCTGAAGATAAGGGATATGTTCCCAGTGCAGCTTAGGCCCACCCTCCAAGTGGGTAGCACACAGGTACTGTGATATCCTAATGAGTCACAGGAATCATTGCTTAGTGGTAGAAGGAGTACCTTGGTAGGCTGGGGCCAAGGTGTGCCACAAAGATCACACCACACAACAGATCTCACATGAGAGATTTATTGGAAACTATACAGAGGCTGCCTCTGAGAGAGGGTGCAGGGGAAAGAGAGAGAAACAGAAAACTAGAGACAGAGAGACAGACAGAGTGAGACAAACAGACAGACAGACAGGGAATATGAAAGCAGGCCGTGATGGCAGGGACCTTTTAAAAGGTATGTATGTCGCATTTGGCAGTTGGTGATGATGTGGCTGCTGGCTCCGAGTCACTGAAGGCAGACTGGGTCTAACAATTATAGCAATAGAAACATAATTATATCATAGGCTTTAGAGTTGTGCTGAAATTATTTTTATGTTATACATACAAGATTCTATCATGCATATATATCTGTGTACCATGTGAATACCTTCTACCCAAGGAGGCTAGAAAAGGATACTGATTTTTCTGGAGCTGTAGTTACAGATGATTTTGAGCCATGTGGGGTACCCTGATCCACTGCAAAACCAGCCAGTACTCAGCTCTTAACTGCTGAGCTATCTCTCTAGCCCCAACAGTTTTACTTTGCCCAGGGATTTTATGACATCAATTTTTATGTGAATGTTATCAGGTAATCATGAAAAAATCATGTCTACTGACAGAGAAAGGCAACTGAGTCATGCAGACTCCATCACTTATTGCTTGAATCTTAGTAGGTCTTAAGAGTTCTGTGCCTCAGTTTCCTTACCTATGAAGCACTGATGTTAATGGTTTAAGTTATAAAATTGTTTGAAAATAAGAGTATGGCAGGTAATAAGGACTCAGTAACTGTTACATATTGTTAGCCAACATTAAATTAACGTGAACTATCTAAAATTATAACTGTAGTTCCTTTCTGTGTGCTCAAAAAGTCTCAATGTGGTTAGAACTGTAGTCCCATTTCTGCCTTCCTCCTCCTCCTCCTCTTCCTCCTCCTCCTCCTCCTTCTCCTCCTCTTCCTCCTCCTCCTTCTTCGTCATCTGCTGGCCCTGTTGGCAACTGGACCCAGTTATTTCCTGAGAGAACTGACTGTAGCTGCTGTTCAGAAAGTCAAACCTCATATTCTGCGGTTTGGTACTTCATTGGCATCTGGAAGTGAAAGTGGCAGGGGAGATGGAGATTACAACGATGGACCAGTCAGTGTGAGCAGGCAGATCTCAGTAAGCACTTTTCTTGCTCTGGAAAGGACCATAATAAAGCAAATTAGTCGGAGGTCCGGGACTCTAGCTAGGCAGTGAGAGACACCTGTCAGGAGACCCAGATCTGCACACTCGTTTTGGTATACCTGACATACGCCGATGGCGACAGGACTGTGGGCTTGCTGGAGTGAATTCTAGAAGGCAGTTCTGATGCCCATAAGAGCTGTATGTTTTCATGTTCTCAGACACTAGTGTCCACCATGTACTCCTTGAATGTACAACGACCAGAAGACTTCATATGCACAATTTTATTCCCTTAGTTGCAACATTGAGAGGGGGCTGCAAAGTAAATAGTGGCTATCAGCAAAATTATGAAACTTTCACTATTTGAAAATGTTCATAATTTTATATCCCTCTGTCCCTGATAGTGCACTTTCCCCAAGAAAGTCACATCAAGGCATCATTCCCCAGATGTTGTCAAATAGGATGCTGGCCCTCCTTTGCAGAGGGATGAGGGTTTGTTCTCACCCTTTAACACGCAAAGGTCTTTGTTGCTATCTTAGTCAATCAAACATAGAGGCAGTTTTCCAGAGAGGCTTTCAGAGGGTGAATGCTCCTGCCTTGGTGCTCTTTTGGGTCAGAAACCTTGAAAACGAGAATGAACTAATTCCAAGTCCAGGGCCCCAGAGGCTGCTTGTTGGAGACATTATATAGGGATCTGACAAAGAATGACTAACCTGGACGCTGTGGCTGTTTTAGCTCCAGGCTTCAGCTGCAGGAGTCATCTCTCAACCTGGGCATGAAAAACTGAGTAGAAATGTCTTTGGCATGACCTCCCTCTGTCCCTTCTGCCTGCAGCCTTTTGAGAGCCCAGAAGCCTGAGCCAGAACCACCCTGCTAGGAAGTACCACATTCCTGAACTGTAGAACCTAGGACAGAAACCACTTGACCATTATTGCTTCAAGTGACTATGTTTTAGGGGTAGCTTCATTGCAGCCAAAAATCCTGGCACATCCATGGCAGCCACCATTACCACTTTAAGAGTGTTTCCTTTTCTCTTGTTCTAGTTAAAAGTCTTGTGTGTGTGGTAATGTAGTTGTATGTATTGCATGTATACATTCCGGTGGATTTGTGCACATATGCTTTGAATATGTGTGCATGTATGCATGGGTGCCTATGAAAGCCAGAGGTCAAGCCTGGGTGTCTTCCTTGATCTGCAGCTTAAATTTGAGACAGGATTTCCCACTGAAGCTGGCTAGTCTAACTGGTGAACGAATGCCAAGAATTGACCTTTATGGCACCTGACTCTTAACTTGGATGCTGGGGATTGAACTCAGTTCCCACATTTGAATAACAGACACTTAATTAATGGTATCATTGCCATAGTCCCTTCACTTTTTAGTTAATGATTCCACTATTAAAGATGACTCAAAACATTATCAAAATACCCTTTGTAATTTATGATAACATTTCCAGTGAAATCTTAGTCATTTTATTCAGAAGCAAGCTTTGTTGAATGTCTACTCTTTCCCTAAACTGAAATAGTTAACAAGGGATAAAATAAGAGATAGAAATCCATGACCTGAGGCTCAGAGCCTTGCTGTGAGGCCAAGATGGTAGAGAGACCTGGAAACTAAGGGGTGTAACAGCAGGGCCACAGACGTGGCACGTGTTTGCTAAAAGCTGTTCTCCCTCTGGAGATAACTAAAATAGTTTTGTGCCAGGAAGGAGCCTGGCTATACAATGACTGAACTTTAAGCCTCAGAACAATTCATTTGTAAAAAACTGCTTTCAATATCCTGCCAGCTACAATAGCCTAGAAACACACACAAACGCTGGGTCACACTTGTTCTCCTTTGACATCCTCATCCCAGATCTGGGATAGTTTCCAACAATACGATGACCCACTAGTGTTGTAATAAGGGCGGCGGGGCTGTGTCCCCAGCACCCCGGCCGCCTGCGAGCTTATGCCCCGAAATAACAACACACAAATTGTATTCATTTAAACACTGCTTGCCCATTATATCCAGCCTCTTGTCGGCTAACTCTCGCACCTGGACTAGCCCATTTCTAATAATGTGTGTAAGCACCCCAAGGTGCGCTTACCAGGAAGATTCTAGCCTACGTCCATCCTGGGTCGGAGCTTCATCGCGTGTGTCTGCCCTGAGAGGAGCTGCGTGATGTCTGAGGTGTCTGCCCCAGACAGGAGAGCTATCGAGTCTGTCTGAGGCGTCTTACCTCACTTCCTTTTCCTCCCAGCATGCTGTTCTGTTTACTCCTCCCACCTATGTTTTAACCTGAGGGCCAAGCAGTTTCTTTATTATAACCAACCAATGACCTTCCTCCATCACACTAGACTGTCTCAACTGGTGCCAAGAAATAAAGTTCAGAACAAGAAGCTGGACTGGTCTGAGAGCCTAGTTCCCCCTCAGTTCCATTCATCAAGATCTAAAGTTCTCCTCAGGGAGAGGAAGGAGCAGCAACTGTGGAGTGAGACGCTGGTATGAACAGTCTGGACTGGAGACAGACACTGACAATGCTTCAGTTCTCTGCTACCTGGGTGCAAAGAACCGATTGGACCCTAAAAGATGTTCAACAGTACATTGTGTAGTGTGAAGTTTTAAATGTAATTGGCTGAAAATAGACAGAGGGCTCAAATTCCATGGAATCCAAGCATTAGCAAGGTGTTTTTTTTTATCATTTAAGTGATAACTCATCAAGAATCAAGAATATATTTTTATTTTTTATTGATTTTATTGAGCTCTACATTTTTCTCTGCTTTCATCTCTGCCTCTCCCCTTCCCTTCAACCCTCTCCCAAGGTCCCCATGCTCCCAATTTACTCCTGAGATCTTGTCTTTTTCTACTTCCCATGTAGATTAGATCCATGTGTGTCTCTTTTAGGGTTCTCATTGTTGTCTAGGTTCTCTGGGATTGTGATGTGTAGGGTTTTTTTTTTGCTTTATGTTTAAAAACCACTTATGAGTAAGTACATATGATAATTGTCTTTCTGGGTCTGGGTTTACCTTCCTCAATATAATGTTTTCTAGATCCAGACATTTGCCTGCAAATTTCAAGATGTCATTATATTTTTCTGCTGTGTAGTATTCCATTGTGTAAATGTACCACATTTTCCTTATCCATTCTTCAGTTGAGGGGCACTTAGGTTGTTTCCAGGTTCTGGCTATGACAAACAATGCTGCTAAGAACATAACCGAGCACATGTTCTTGTGGCACGGTTGAGCATCCTTTGGGTATGTACCCAAAAGTGGATGTGAGGGTGATTTGGTTGAGACATTCATCACCCCATTGATCACCAGAGTTGATTCGGCTGATCTGGCTGGCTAGGCAGGTGGCCCCTTCCTCCCTTCCCTCCTGAAACTGCCCTCTCGGTGGAAGAGGACGACCATATTCTTGAATAAAGGAGGACTGATTTGGAGTCAAGTATATATGAATAGCTGTGCTCCCCTGGTAGACCCTCCAAACAAGCTCTCAAGAATATATTCTTCAATGTGGTCATAAAAGACCAGGAGTTAGACAGATTCCCTGTCTAGCAGACAGGGAAAGGAACTACGGACAAGTCATAATGGTAGTGAATTTCCAAGATCCCTGGCTTCTTCCCCACCCTCCTGACTCAAGACAAAAGTCTGGCAGCATCAAACAAAGGCCTTGTAGGCTTGTGTCTTTCACCCGCAGGCCCCTTGCTGATGGGACTGGCCCAAGGGGCAAGGCCTGCTCATGACCCACAGCAGTTTGAGGCCAATCAACCATCAAATTTCCTTCAAATGGAGCAACCCTAAATTAGGGGAGTAAAACTCCTCAGAGGCTTTAAAACCCACACCCTTGAGAAGCTTGCAGAGTCCTTTCCTCAGTGTGTCTGCTGCTGTGTGCTTCCTCACCCCCAGCATGAGTCCTTCTTCAACAGCTGGTGAGATTTCTCTGCTGCTCTCCATTGTGCTTCAGAGTCTCCCTGCTTTCCAATGCTCCAACTGACAGATAAGGCAAACCTGCAAAGACCCCCAACTGTATCTTTGCCAGACCCCTGGACTGTGTCAGTCAGGTGGTTCATTTCTCTGGTAACTGGATTATTAAACAATTAGAACCACATTCTTTACGGGTTTTCAGAATTCATTTTTTTCTCTTTGTCAATTGCTGCCTAGGATATAACCTGAAAAACAGTATAATTTCTTCTCTAAGTAAATCAAAATAACTTCCGTTAACTCAAGTGCATTTTTGCTCTCTTTCCTTATTTTATTATTTTTTTACTATAATTTCTAATATACAATTATAAGCAATTAAAGACAACAAAACACACATTCTGTGATGTCTAGATTCTAATGTAGAGTTTCTCCTTTTTAAAAAATTTATTACTCTGTGAGTTTGAGGCCAGCCTGGTCTACAAGAGCTAGTTCCAGGACAGGAACCAAAAGCTACGGAGAAACCCTGTCTCGAAAAGAATTAAAAAAAAAATTATTAATACTGTGATTTTTGAAAATGCACTTCTGTGAGTTTTGATTTGGACTAAATTTTGTAATGCTGTAACAGGACACCAATCTTAGAAGGCTCCAAGACCTTAGCACAACTGACTCCATGATAGAAATGCCATTTAGGCTGTAGAGCTCAGCATGTTGGAAATATCACCTTTTAAAACTAAAACAAAGGCTTAATCCATCTAAGTACATATTCTGGGAAAGCCTCAAAATGTACCAACCTTTCTCTTTAGCTTCTGAAGATTCATTTCTAGCTAATTATTCTTGTTAACTGAAGTATGTCAACCCAGAACATGGGGTTTTTGCTTTCACTCTGAGAAAGGTCTGGAGCTATCCTACAATCCTGAACACTCAATGTAGTCACTGGTGGGCTAATAAAGACTTTCAAATGGCTTAAACATATTTTGTAGTAGTCTTCTCTGTACCTCACAATGATACCTAAAAAATAGAGCTATCTCCTAGAGGTTGCTTGTGAAGGTAACTTCTCAGAAGGTGGGTACCCTATGAGGAAAGTTGGACTGAAGGCTGGAGTCTGGATATGAAAAGGGGGTAGGGTGGGTAGAGATAGATGCTTCTCTCTGTGTCCTCGTCTTCTGCTGCTAGTTTTCTTGATATCAGACACTGGGTTGTTTGTCTTCTGGATGTTTCCACTGGGGAATTATCATTAGAGCCCCTAGGTCTTGGACTGAGTCTCTCTGTCACCTTACAAGGTTCAATCTCTGGGCCTGTGGGATCCCGTGAGCCAATTTAACAAGTCCACACACCCTGCTGCTTCTGTTTATCTGGAAAATCCTACAAATGTCAAATTCCACTCTTCATGGTGGTGGTGGTGATGATCATGATGACTGTGGTAGTTAAAATAAAAATAGACTCATAGGGACTAGCACTATTAGGAGGTGTGGCCTAGTTGAAGCAGATGTGGCCTTGTTGGAGGAAGTGTGTCATTAGGGGTAGGTTTTAGGTCTCAAATGCTCAAGTCAGGCCTAATGTGACAGTGTCTTCTTGTTGCCTGTAGGTCCAGATGTAGAATTCTCAGCTACCTCTCCAACACAATGTATGCAGCATGCTGCCATGCTTCCCATCGTGATGGCAATGAACCAAACTGAAGTGTGAGCCCAGCCCCAATGAAGTGTTTTCCTTCATAAGAGTTGCCGTGGTCATGGTGTCTCTTCACAGCAATAAAAACCTAAGGCAATGATGATGACTATAGTTTTAAAAGCTAACATAAAGTGAGGGGTTTCATTATGGCATTTTTATACATGTGTCATCATTGCTTTTATTCACCTCTCTTCTATTCTGTCAAGCTCTGTCCTTCCTCCTCAAGTCTTGTTGGTCACTTTTCCTTGCCTTCAGTAGACCCCATTTCTGTTTGCATGTAATTTTAATGCTTACTTTTCTAAGGAAGAACCTGAGATTGTGGAAGCCCTTACTTCCCTGCCCCCATGTTTTGCTGTGGACAAGAAAAAAAATGAGTGGATATGCAATGATATTGCTGATGAAATGTTTATGTTCTCACATGAAGATTATAGTTGTCAGAGAATACCTAGTTACAACAATGCTATACCCATTTCATATGGAAAAATTTGACACACAGATGCCAAAAGCAAGATGACCAGATAGTAATAAAGTTAGAACATTTTCCTGTTGCTTAAAAATGGAATAAAATATTACACAAAAATTCAACCAATTTGAACCCTGGCACCACTGCTATATATAAAGAATCTCTTACTTTTTCTGGGAAAAAAATGTCTTTAACTCAAGTGCCTTCTTGCCCTAGAGGGAACAAATTATAATTTCAGTGATTAAGCTTTTCGAGTCAGTATTTCCTTTGAAAGACTCTGTCTGGTTCACCTGCCAGTACAAAACCGAAGCTATCAAACATTTGGTGCCCAGCTGGCTAGAGAAGATTAAACTCCAGAAAGGCATTTAAATAAAATTTAAATAATTCATGACTTGTCTTCATCTGAATGTCAAAGGCCTTTCTGCTAGCAGCAGAGGAAGTAGCCACGAAATCTTCAGTGGAAGATGGAGTGGTGAAGGAAGACCCTTGACACCAGATTCCCAGGTAGATGATCACAGGTGAGGAGAGCTGATGCCACGACACTTCTTCACAAGTTTCCAGACTATTCTTATGAACTTATTAAAAATTAAAAAGGAGACACAATCCACATCCCCACTGAAGGCAGTCTTGTTTGTCATATCTGCGTGTTTTGGGGATTGCAGTGGGCACAGGCAAACCAGGATTGTGACAAGACACCATTGAAAGAAACCATCAAGGAATCAAGAAAATTTAACCTGATGAAGGCTATGAAAAACAAATATTATTTCTTTTAATAATGTCAGAGCATTTTTAACTCTAAGGTAGGGTTTCAAGACCCTTTCACAGGGGTCGCCTGAGACCATTGGAAAACAAAGATACCTACATTAAGAGTCATAACAGTAGTGAAACTACAGTAATGAAGTAGCAATGAAAATAATGTTATCGTTGGGCTCACCACAATATGAGGAGTTGTATTAAAGGGTCATCACAGCATTAGGAAGGTTGCGGACCACTGTTCTAGAGAGTCCTGGTATGGAATAAAATCTTCGCAACTAGTATCACTCTTTAAACATGGAGCAGACTGGTGTGACAGGCAGTAGAATGGAGAGTGGCTGAAGATACTGCTTTTTAAGGGTTGGAGCTGGGCTGTGCAGCATGGGAAGAGCCTTCCATTTCTGAGGCTGAAAGATGAAGTAAGTAGTCATTATATCGGTAACATTTCTCATGCTGCAATTCATCTGGTTTCTTCCTTTTTTGTTTAAGATCCCAGCTCCTGGATTGGTACTGTTCACATCTACAGTAGACATTCTAGAAACTCCACACACATGCCCAGATGTTTGTCTCCTAGGTGAGTCTAGACCCTGTCAAGTTACCAATCACTGTCAACTCTTAGGGTGATTAACTACCTCCCCATTAAAAATACATACCAGGGCTGGGTGTGGCTCAGTGGGTAAAGACACGTGCCATACAAGCCTGCTGACCCAGGTCTAGATCAGATCCCATGTAGAAGTCATGTGTAGTCAGCGAGGACCAATGCTGAAGGCTATCCTCTGACCTCCACAAGCCTTCCCTCACACATGAACATGAACACATGCACAGAAATAAGTGAACATTTACAGATCTAAGCAAATGTAGCACCTCAAGGTACTGTTTTCACAGAAACTATGACCTGTTCATCTGTCTTATCTTAAAGGGAATTTGCACAGGTGAATGGCCGCTTTCTCTTCTCTACACATCTTGTCTCCTTCAGACCCCTTCTACGCAGAGCAGAAACAGGATAGTGTGCTTACTTCTTGATGTTGCTGTGAATATTTGGCTGAGAAAATACATGTTTACCGTTGAAGGCCTGAGTGCTGATTTCCCAGTAACTGTAAAGCACCATAATCATCATTTTTTATTGTTATTGCTCTATGTACATTTATTCTGCCTTAAAAACCTTGCAGGGTTATTGGTCATCTCTACTCTCAAAATCTGGCATTCCCAATTTGCATGCAATTTTTGAAGATAAGATTATTCACTGATCAGTTAAAATAACATTAGAGAAGTTAGGCATCAGAGGATTAGGGCAAATTCCTTTCTGCAGACTCCGTAGATACTGAAATGGATGTCTATCTATTGTGCTGCTCACAACAGTTCCTGTGGTGTTTTATGCAACTCTAGAACTCTCCTTTTGTTTTTCAGACAATTGTCATGAAAACAACCCTGTTGTAACATTTTGATGTCTAATATTTCCGAGTTTCAACAGAAGCAATATTGCGATTTTGCCTGAGTGCGTATGCATACATACGCACTCACGCGCAGCCTCACTGACTGGAGTGGAAACGGTTTCAACATGACTCTATTATTTGAGCCATCATTTTCTGACGGCTTCAGCAAAGCCTTTGATCAGGCCAAGCTGTGTGGTTCAATGCTCAATCCATGCATAGAATCCTATCTAGTCACAGAAAGATTGCATCATAGAAGCTGAATGGCTCAATTGCTGTTATTCTAAAGCTGGCATTCTGGGGAAGCATTACTATTCACCAACATCAAAGGAGTCGCTAGAATGGAAATTGACCCTGCCTTGTAATATAAACAGGTCAGCTGTGGGAGAGTGCTCCAAGACAGTTATGATGTAATACCCTCCATCCAGTACTCACAGGCTAATTTGCTCGAGCTTTCCTCTGTCATTTCTCTTTCCCAGGAATAAAATAAAAGGTAAAGTGCGTAGAGATAAAGATGAGAGCTTCTCTCCAGTCATTCAGAATAAGCCTATTGTGCAGCCTCCACCAGGAGACAGCCTGGCTTTTAGAGTCAGTATTTGCATCCCATCATGGGGGCTGCTCCCTGGAAGACTTCCCTTTCTTTTCCTGGGTGGTGTTTTTCTCTCTGATTTATGATCTGTGTGTCTCTGCTGACATTTTTTTTCTAAAGTTTTCATTGTTTATCAGTGTGCATTACAGCAGACACGGCTAATATTTATGCAGGGGCAGCTGGCATTTAAAAATAGAAATCAAGGATAAAGCTAGAACTTATTTTTAAATTTATTTTTTTAAGTTAGCATACAAGGTATGATTATAATTATGGCATTTGCAAATAAAGGTTATCAATGATTCCCTCTGGACCCCCATCTTCTGATCCTCCAGTCTCCTTTCCACGTGCATGTCAAATGAATCTTTCTTCGCCTCCCATTTCCTCGGCATCTCTTTTACCCATGATTGGTTGCCTCCCTAGAATTTTAGGTTTTACCTGCAATTACAGCCATTTGGGAATACATGCATACATTATAGACACAGAGAATGAGAACATGTTGTTTTCGTTGTTCTCAGGCTGGGTCAACTCACTTATAGTATGCTTCCTGGATCTACCCATCTTCCTGTAAATTTCCCAACTTCATTGTTATGGCTGAATAGAATTCCATTATGGGCAAGTACCACATTTTTACTGTCTGTTCATCAGTTAATGGACATATAGGCCAGTTTCATTCTCTTGCTATTGTTAATAGAGCCACAGTAAACATGGGTGTGCAGTATCTCCAGGAAAGGCTATGGGGTGCTTGAGTGTATACCCCGGATGGCTATGACTGTTACACCTCGCTTTTCTAGCTTAGCCTCCATTCACTGATCATACAAGCTTCTTGACAGCCCCTAATGTCAGCCTTAGCATTCTTGGTGTGCATAAAAACTAAGAGTGTGGAATTAATTTACACTGGAAAATAGAAAGTCGCAATTTTTTTCCAAAAAGACTTTATTATTGCAATTGAAGATGAAAAGCTGCTAAGGAAATTGAGATCTATAGTAATGTCGACTTGATTTAACTCGTTTATGTGAAAACATCAAGGTTGAGTGGATACTGTACTGTCTTGAGAGTCTAGTGCACGGCAGGATTGCTCGGAGCATGTTTAACGTGGAAGATTAAATGCCACCAAATTGGGTTCACCCAGCACAACGCCTGTGCAAAGAGGCTCAGTAAATATGGGATGACCAGGTGAGTGGACCAGGTCAGTCTCAGCCCAGCTGGGGGTTTTATGTTCTGAATCAGGCTCAGAGGACCTCGAGATTCCCACACTGCTTGCCAGTTCCAACTTTTCACTATACAAACTACCACAGAGCTCTGAATCATTTTCTGAAGATAGTTTATCATCCATGATGTAAAAAATGCTACATTTGGAAAACTCTATAAATATATGTTTTGAAAATAATTAAATAGAGGGAAAATAACACCTTTATTAAAATATGGATTTTGCTTAGACTATTGGCTATATAAGAAGTGTTATTTAGCAGCAGAAAACTTTGTTCAATTAAGCATCATTCTTAATCTGTCACCAGCCCTTGGATCCTCTATGAGAATCCTATAACCATCCTTCTCCCCTAGAACAATAGCAGAGCTCACTTGTCTTTCAGACTCAGAATCTCTCCTTGTCACTGACGTAATTTTATCCTGTCGTTCCTATATTCCTAAACCTTGTACCTCTCTAAGATTCACTTCCTCAAGAGACACAAAGAAGTTCAATGAAGTATAAGACCTACCTACAAAGTCAGAAAACCCAAACCCAGTTCCCCAGCTCGGATGCTTCTTCTCTTTGGTGATAGATTCTGAATATGACATGAGAGAATGTGTGAACTGTGAAGACAGTGTCCTCGTGCAGAAGAGGTAAAAAGTTTGGAAGAATCAGACATTGAGTTGCTTTGTCCTGCTATGGGTTCTATGACTTTTTGGAAGGGCTTCTTCACTGACCTAAAGGAATAGATTATTTGATGGTGGAAGTTTAGAGCAGAGCAGAAGGTCAGGAGAGTTATTTCTAAGCAAAATCCCTGGGCTTTTTGGGTGCAGAGCATCTCTTCTTCCTGTGGACACCGAGTGTATCTGTGCTTCTGTTACTACAAAAGAAAGATTGGCATACAATTGCTTTAAATAACACCTGCCACAAGCTCAGTGATCCTGATTTTAGGAAACTAAAGATCACTATTATTTGATCTAATTTAATTAACACAACCCACCATCTTAGTGCCCCCGGGGCTTCTCTAAAGAGAATGTGAACACAACAATTAAACCACAGTGAAGATTCCCATCAGAGACAAAAGTGGAAGGAATTATCTGATTGAAACTGAAGTGATTTATATGCCATGGGTATCTCATAAAAATTCTTTTAACTTTACCTGGGCTGAAATGGAGAAAAGAATACTTAGTACATGTTATTCATTTATGGATGCATCATCCACCCATCCATCCATCCATCCATCCATCCATCCATCCATCCATCCACCCACCCATCCATTCAACCCAGGTGATCTATCATTTGCTCAGATGAACTCTCTCAACCCATTGCCTCACTTTAAAAGTGGTGTTGAGCAGGCTGAAACAGTGTCAACACCTTCACCTTCACAGCTTCAAGCAATGGCCTCTCTAGGCCTCCATGCAGGGACACCCCTAGCACATGCTTGTCCTTAACAGCTTTCCTTAGTCATGGATGGAGATTCCATAACCTCTTTCTTCTATCCTTGACTCTAAAGCCAGAGCCACATGACCAAAGCTACCAAGGTCTACTGCTTGCTGGGGCTGACACATACTCCCTCCCCTGCTCAATTGCATCTTTACAGACTTTATGTTTTTTTTTTTATGGTTTCCTTTATTGTGTAAACTTGGCTATGTTGGAATTTGTGCTGTAGACCAGATTGGCCTTGAACTCAGAGATACACTTGCCTCTGTCTCCTGAGTGCTGAAAATAAGGTATATACCAACATGTTGGGTCCAAACCGTTCTCCAATTCCTTTTTACATGTTGCAAGTTTAGCTTGGTGGGGTCTTGTTCTGAGGTCACCACTCCCTTTATTCCGTTTAACATGAGACTTTTCTTTAAGATGTTTATCCCCTTGAAGACAGGATTTAGCTCTGTTCCACTTCCCAGTGACCCCTTTCTCCCTCAACTGTACATTTTGTATTTCTCCTTGCTTACCTTGCTCTTTTTCATTATACATATTCACAAAAGGGAGTACCGATAACAACACAACAAAGCAAATACCAGACTGTTTTTTCTGCCAATCCAACTAATCTATAATTCTTCAATGTAGCCTTAGGCAGACTTTTTGGACAAGAGCAAAAAAAAGAGCCATTTTTTAAATAAAATATTACCAGAAGTATCTCTGGGTCACATATTAATATTCTTCTCCTCGGAAACCTCTTGAGCCAGGCCCCTACAGTTCAAATCACACGACACACCACTATCTTCTCTGTTCCTCCTAGGATGGCTTATTACACTCCACTTAAAACATTTAACTGTTTTCCTATTCTTAAGTCCCAAAGTCCTCAATCCTCCAAACAAAACCCTTGTTGGACCTATCACAATACCCCAATCCCTGGTACTAACTTCTGTCTTAAGGGGTTATTGCTGCAAAGAGACATTAACCATAGCAGCTCTTATAAAGGAAAACATTTAATGGGGGCTGTCTTGTAAGAAAGTTCAGAGGTTTGCTACATTGCCATTGAGGTAGGAAGCGTGGCGACGTGTGTATACATGGTGTGTGAGAGGTAACTGAGAATCTCATACCTGAATCCACAGGCGTCAGGAAAAGACTGTCATGCTAGGCCTGGCTTGAGCATTTGAGACTTCTAAGCCCACTCTCAAGAATACACCTTCTCCAACAAGGTAATACTTGCTAACAGTGCCAGTCCCTATGAGCCAATGGGGACCATTTTCTTTCAAACTATCACAAGAGTAAATAACTTGAAAAAGGGACTTTTGCTTATTACGTGCTTAATTTGAATCTTAATGCCCAGTGCCTTGCAGGATTCAATGAGCATTTCCTGAATAGCTTCTAGAGTGTTCCGTCTTAGGGAAAGGGTAAAGATTGGAATCATGGGGCTGAGAATTTAATGATTTCTATGCTTCATGTGGATATTCTAAACATGCCAAGGGAAACCTCTTGGTTTTCTTCATCTCAGTCAGTGAGCTTATTCAGACATTTTTTGGAAGCTGATCTGTTTGCAGTGGGCTTCTAAAGAGAGGCCTTGAGGAAGTTTGGGGTGAGTACTTCCACTGGTTCAACTCTTCCAGGATGATGAGGGCTTGGAATCATTTCAGTACCACAGAAAATCCTTAGGCATTGGCTAAATGCCCAGGGTTTGGTTCTTTGTTTAGGATTCAGTGGCAATGTGTCTGGCACTAAGCCTGATATATTAAAGCTTCTTAGTAAAAAAAATAGATGGATTTCTCCTCTCTTTCCCTCTGCTCCATCATTTTAGTACCTCATAACACAACATATAATTGAAGAAATGACCAAGCTCTCTCATGACTCACAGGATCCACAGCTTAGGGCCTTCTCTGCATACTAGTGCAAACTCTGCTCCATATCCTTCTAAAATCTTAAGTGCAATGGATAGCCTGATTTGAATCAGCAGCACTCAATGCATGAATTACAGACTTCTTTTCTTCTTCTTCTTCCTCTGCTTCTTTGACCTTTGAAGACAAGCACACTCTCTGCTGGGTATTGTTAAGGATGTGGAGGCTCTTCCCTCTTTGTTCATCTGCTGCCTTCTTCTATTTTCTGGACTCCTCCATTTATGACTGAAGGCAGGGTTAGTCTAACTAACTAGTAGTTTCTGTCTGATCCACTTGGTGAGATTTGGCTGAGAGTGAGATGGGAATAACTCTTTGACTACAGAGTAGCAAATAACAACAGCAACAATGATAAACTACAATTAACTTCAAAATTAAAACAAAAATACTCTACATTTTGATTCTTCAAATAGGAGATAAAGTTCATATTTTTTAGCATATGGAATGAGCATCCCATTAGGAATACAAGTGAGGTCTTGTAGTAAGGAGGAGCGGGCTGCGTCCCGCCGCCCAGCTAGCTTAGCCCCCGAAATAACCACACAGAAATTGTAAATCACTGCCTGGCCATTAGCTCTAGCCTTCTATTGGCTAACTCTCACATATGAGCTTAACTCATCTCCGTTAATGTGTATCTCCACTTGACTGGCTTACAGGCATAAGTCTAACCATGGCATCTGCCAAACTTCCCTTCTTCCCAACATTCTGTTCAGTCTACTCTGCCCACTTAAGGGCTACCCTATCACAAAGCCAAGGCAGTCTCTTTATTCAACCAATGAAGGCAATACAAATACAGAAGGGCCTCCTACTATTTGCTAGGCCATTTCCTGTAGAGGAGATATTTGAAACCAGGTTTCTCTAGACTGAGAGATTCTGTATTTTCAAGAAAATTTGAGTCTGTGTATCCAGAGGTCCCTGAGCCTATGGATGTGGAGGGAACTTAAGAGCTCCTGAGGACCAGGGAGTTGCCCCATGATCTATCACATATTGCCTAGGATGCTCAATCATACTCAATATATTTGTTACAGAGACTGACATAATCTTGCAAGTGACTTACCTATTTGTTTTTATATTCTTTACTTTCCTGATAAATGGGTAAAATGACCAAACATTCTGGGCTATTCTTTGGGAAGAATACATGATCTACATGTGATTTGCCCCATGGCAGATTTGGCCAACAGGGGTGTGGGCTGAAAAACAAATGGTGAGCTATGGTTTGTGCAAAAGAACAATCTTTGGAAAGATCCAATTATCGCTTAGTATTTAGTCTTTAAGACTCTTTCAACTGATACAGTGATTAAATATCGACATGGAAATATTGACTGATTAGGGATAGTTCAAAATTGAAAGCAGATGAGTTTTTGATTGTTTTTATTGAGCTATGCATTTTCTTTGCTCACCCCTTCCTTCTCTCTCCCCTTCTACTCTCTCCTATGACCCCCATGCTCCCAATTTACTCAGAAGATCTTGCTGCTTTCTTCTTGTGAAGATCCAAGTATGTCTCTCATAGGGTCCTTTTTGTTGTCTGGGTTATCTGGGGTTGTTTTGGTTTTTCTATACTTTATGTCTAAAAGCCACTTATGAATGAGCACATATTATATTTGTCTTTCTGTGTCTGGGTTACCTCACTCAATATGTTGTTTTCTAGATCCATCCATTTGCCAGGAAATTTCAAGATATCATTATTTTTACCTCTGAATAGTACTCCAATGTGTAAATGTACCACATTTTCTTTATCCATTCTTTGGTTGAGGGGTATCTAGGTTGTTTCCAGGTTCTGGCTATTATGAATAATGTTGCTATGAATGTAGTTGAGCACATGTCCTTGTGGTATGATTGAACATCCTTTGGGTATATACCCAAAAGTGATATTGCTGTGTCCTGAGGTAGGTTGTTTGCTGATTTTCTGAGAAATCACCATACTGGCTTCCAAACTGGCTGTACAAGTTTTAATCCCACGAGCAATGGAGGAGTGTTCCTTTTACCCAACATCCTCTCCAGCACAAGCTGTCATCAGTGTTTTTGATTTTGACCATTCTTACAAGTGTAAGATGGAATCTGAGAGTTGTTTTGATTTGTATTTCTCTGAAGGCTAAGGATGTTGAACATTTCCTTATATGTCTTCAGCCATTTTAGATTCCTCTGTTGAGAGTTCTCTGTTTAAGTCTGTCCTCCATTTTTTTATTGGATTTTTTGTTCTTTTGATGACCAATTTCCTGGGTTCTTTGTATATTTTGGAGATTAGTCTTCTCTCTGATGTGGGGTTGGTGATGATCTTTTCTTATTCTCTAAGCTGCCATTTTGTCTTGTTGACCATGTCCTTTGCTTTACAGAAGCTTTTCGGTTTCAGGAGGTTACATTTATTAATTGTTTCTCTCAGTGTCTGTGCTACTGGGGTCATATTTAAAAAAGTGGTCTCCTGTGCCAATGTGTTCAAGTGTACTTCCCAATTATCTTACATAAGATTCAGTGTAGTTGGCTTTATGTTGAGATCTCTGATCCATTTGGGCTTGAGTTTTGTGCATGGCAATATATATGGATCTATTTTCATTTTTTTTACATGTTGATATCAAGTTATGCCAGCACCATTTGTTGAAAATGCTTTCTTTTTCTATTTTTTTTTTTGCTTCTTTGTCAAAAATCAGGTTTTGAAGGCATGTGGATTAATATCCAGGTCATCAATTTGGTTCCATTGGTTCTCCTGTCTGTTTTTATGCCAATACCAGGCTGTTTTCAGTACTGTAGGTCTGTAGTAGAGTTTGAAGTCAGGGATTGTGATGCCTCCAGAAGTACAGGATTGTTTTGGCTATTCTGGCAATTTTGTTTTTCCATACAAACTTGAATGTTGTTCTTTCAGGGTCTGTGATGATTTTTCCTGGGATTTTGATTGGCATTGCATTGAACCTGGATTACTTTTGGTAAGATTGCCATTTTTACTATGTTACTTCTACCTACCCAAAAACATGGGAGATCTTTCCATTTTTTGGTGTCTTCTTCAATTTCTTTCCTCAAAGATTTAAAGTTCCTGTCATACGGGTCTTTCCCTTGTTTGGTTAGAATTACCCCAAGTTATTTTATGTTTTTTTGTGGCTATTGTGAATGGTTATGTTTTTCTGATTTCTTTCTCAGCCCATTCATCATCTGTGTAAAGGAGGCTACTGATTTTTTTGAGTTAATTTTGTATCCTGCCTCATTACTGAAGGTGTTTATGAGTTGTAGAAGTTCCCTGACATAGTTTTGGGGGTTAGTTATGTATACTGTCATATTATCAGCAAATAGTGAAAGTTGGCTATGACATCTGTCACCCCATTGATCACCAGGGTTGCTTTGGCTGATCTGGCTGGGTAGGCAGGTATCTCCTTCCTCACTCTCCATTCTATATGCATCCTTTTGGAAGTTGCATGCTTGGTCGAAGAGGGTTTTTAAAAACAAAACTTTCCTACTAATCCTGAAAAGATTTGTGAATTGATAACACAAGAAAACAAGAAGAGGTCTAAAAAGTACAAACACATGTTAATGATTTTAAAGATGATATTTTATTGCTTGTTTAAGATAATGGATTTTGTGATAACAGTCATTCATTTGTATTGTATAGCCAGATTGTATCCACTGTAATTTCCCTCCTCCATTTCCTCTCAATACCACTAGCCCTCTTTTTTCTTCCCATTTTTCAGTTTCTACAATTAGCCTAATTTTGATTTTCTTTATAGTTGACTAAAATTCTATTGCGTATACACACCACATTTTCTGTATCCCATCACATGCTGATAGACATCTAGGTTTATCCCAGTTGTGCTGTGAACAGTGCTACCATAAACAATCTTTTTAAGTGTTTCTGTTGGGTGTAGTGGGAGGCCGCTTGATAATTCCTGGCTACTCAGCCCTGAAATAACCACAAAGAAATTGTATTAATTAAATCACTGCTTGGCCTCTTAGCTCTAACTTCTTAGCTAGCTTTTACATCTTAATTTAACACATTTCCATTAATCTGTATATCCCCACAAGGCTGTGGCTTACTGGATAAAGTTCCAGCATCTGTCTCCGAAGGGGCTACATGGCTTCTCCTGACTCTGCCCTCCTTTCTCCCAGCATTCAGTTTAGTTTTCCCTGCCTAGCTCTATTCTACCCTGCGTAGGACTAAGACAGTTTCCTTATTAACCAATGGCATTCACAGCATACAGAAGGGAATCCCACATCAGTTGGACACATTTTTAGGCTCATTTTTTGTATCTACCCAGGAGTGTATAATAGGGTCATATGGTAGATCTAACTGTGTCTTGATGATGAAGATGGGGATGTTTCTATAATTGGTTATAGAAAGTGATTCTGAGCAAAGCTGCCTTTAGATACCATCTGTAAATGTTGGTCATCACATCTTTCAGTCAATTCAGAATCTCTCAACTACCTATTCTAAGGAAAACCATAATACTTGTTAAATAAACTATACAGGATGATATAAATATGAAGTTATTGTATACTATTGCTGAAATAATAAATACTGTAAGACACCTTTCCTGTAATTCAATTTACATAACAAAAATTTCTTTCTTTGAATGTGTTCAATGAGATGCATTATGATATATCTTATAAAGCTGTACAGTGAAACTTACTACTTAAATTTTAGAACATGCCACTGACCTCTAAAGAAACACAAGCTAGATACCAGTCACCCCTCCTTCCCTTTCCTCTCAGGCCCATGTAACCACAATCATATTTATTTCATTTTGGATTTTCTTATTCTGGAGATCTTAAACAGAATTACAAAGTATCTGACTTTTATACTTTGTTCATTTGACACTATGATTTCAGGGCTTATCCATATTGTAGCCTTTCTATCAATAAACCAAATTTTTTCTTTTCATTTCTGACTATTATTTTTTTCAGTGTTTGCACAAGACAAAAAGCTTCATGCAGGTTAAGAAAGAGCTCTGACACTCAGCTGGATTTGTGGAGTATTACAATGCTGCTATAAATATGTATGCAAGTTTTTGTATAGATATATGTTTGAAATTAACGTGTGCAGTCATTATGTATAAATGTTTTAAATTTATTTGGATACTCATAATCATATATAAGATTGGAATCACTGGCTCATTTGTCTGCATATTTAAAATTAGAAGGCTCTGTAAAAATTATTTTCCAAAGTGATTGCACCATTTTCTGGAGGCAATAACCCTTATCTTTATTGAAGTTTAAGTGCAGATAGAGTTGTTTATTTTTAAGTGTACAGATAATGTCTGCAGTCTTATATACTATTCACAATATCCAAAATGTAGAAGCAACTAAGATGTTCATCAAAAGATAATTGGCTAAGTGCAGTTTCCTAATTTATGAGGAACTTGCAGTCACTCATAAAGTAAGGAAAGCTTGACAATGCTGAGAACTCTTAAAATCCAGAAAGGCATTTTAAGGCCCTAGATGACCCAACTGCTTACATTTAGAATATGGAAATATTGAATCCATCAAAGCACAAGATAAATGTGATGATCATAGGTTAGGTGTAGGGAAATGGGAAGATAGTAATACCCTATTTTAATATTATTTATTTATGTGTGCATGTATGTATAAGTGTGTGTGTGTGTGTGTGTGTGTGTGTTTGCCTGTGTGCATGGACATGCTGCTGAACAAATGTGGAATTCAGAGGGTAATTTGCAGGAGTCTCTCCTTCTACTATATGAACTTTGGAGATCAAACTTAGATCTTCAGCTCAGCAGATGGGTTTTTATCTGCTGAGTCATTTTGCTGGACTCCAGCAATAGTATTTTAATCTCCAGTGTTGATGAAAAGGTTTATTCTGGCTTGAACACTGTGTTGTCTTTACCATTGGTTTTCAAATGTACAGCACTTATTCAGGATAGAATTTGTACAGCAGTTTGTTACTTTCTTGCTTTGGATTATACCAATATGCCATGGATATTATCTAACACTGATTTGATCTACTTTCTAGATTCTTCTTCTCCTAGGAAGTCACTGATTCATTTTTATAACACTAGTATTACATAATTTGCATACATCAATTCTTTGCTAATTGAGTATATACTTTGTGCCATGCTCTATATCCATTCTTGGAGAGAATGAATTTGATATGAGATCCCTATTTCATCCTTTCTACGTAGACAGAAGTGTATGTTTTGGAAGAGATGAAAAAGTTTTTAAAGGTGAAGTCGGTGGAATTATGTCTCTCATCTTATTCACCCTCAAAACCGTAACCTGATCCTTTTTCTAATCTTCCATGCTTGTTAGAATGTTTTAAGCCATGGATTCTACCCACTAGGCAATGGCCATGTCTCAAAGTTTAACAATCAGTTTGTTTTTTCCACTATCAAATATCCCTCTGTTGGAGGTATCTGCCTTCAGTTGGATAATCAAGGATGTAAGAGAACATGGACCTAGGAAGGTGCCATTCTTCATCTGTAAAAGTGATAATAACAATAGCTGCCTCTGGTAATCTGAATGAAAACTGTCTTCCATAGACTCATCTATTTAAACTCTTGGTCTCTAATTAGAGATGCTCTTTAGAGAGGTATGGAACTCTGCTGGTTTGAAAGAAAATGTCCCCCAAAGGGAGTGGCATTGTTAGGAGGCATGGCCTTGTTGGAGGAAGTGTGTTATGGTAGGGGTGGACTTTGAGGTTACATATGCTCAGGATACCGCCCATTGAGTCAGTCAACTTCCTGTTGCCTCTAAGAGAAGATGTAAGAACTGTTACGTCCAGCAGTACATCTGCATGCATGCTGTTATGCTCCCTGCCATGATTATAATGTACTGAACCTCTTGAGCTGTAAGCAAGTCACCCCAATTAGAAATTTTCTTTACAGGAGTTGCCATGGTCATGGTTTCTCTCCAGCATTGAAAATCCAACACAAGACAGTTAATAAGATTACTATGACAGTAACCTTTAAGAGGTGGTATCTTCTTGGAGGAAGAATATCATCGGAGGTAGGTTTTGAGAGTCTAAAACCTTGTGTCATTTCTTGCTGGTTTTCTTTCCTTCTTGCCTGTATGCAAATGAATGTTGTCATGAGGCTTTCTGCTCTTGTGGTCAAACCATGCCCTCACTGCCATGATACATTCTCATTCCTTTGGAACAGAAAGCTGTTAAACTTTCTTCCTTAAACAGCTTTTTGTCATGGTATTTTATCACAACAGAATAGTAACTAATGTACTATCCCATAGGACTACTGTAATTGTTTCATAAGATTATTAATACAGAACAACTTTACAGAACACCTGGTGCATGTGAGCTAATTTCATATGTACTCAGTACTACATATGAGATATCTCCTCCCAGGTCTTGTGTGTGAAGAAATGCCACCCCCAAACTAGCAGTGCTGATAACAATGACTCAATCAACACATGAGCTTGGCCTTGCTAGGAAGCAGAAATCAAAAGTATTTCTCATATGCCCTTATTGCTAGCCAATGTTCCTGACTGCAGATGTCAACACCAGAATGCCAAAACTGTAGTACCTCTTCTTTCTGAGCTGCCTTCCCATCTCATATACCCCTACATAATCCAGTAAGTATTTGTAGCTGGCTGCTGTTCTTTACTATCAGAGGCAAATAAAGAGTTTTATTTGAACTGTTCTTTCTATCCACAGAGAATGGTTGTGTTCAGTGGTTTCTGGCTGTGTCTGCTAATATTTGGTTCCAAAACCTAGAGATATGTCTGTGTTCTTCTTTGGGGATTCTGTCCTTCTTTTAACTAAACCAAATAACTTCCAATTCAGTTTTCCTATGGTTAAAAATCATTTGCCATTGCTTGCCTTTGCCACCCACCACATCTGGTTCCAAATTTTATAGTCTGTATCTTCAACTGTTTCTCTCTCCCACTGCTCTACCCACTCTTCTCTCCTTAGCTACTTGAGAAAGTACCTTACAGAGCTGACTTCGGACATTTTACTTTTCTATAGTCATGCTTTATGCTAGTCTAAACTCCTTTAGGTACCATCATCTGGTTGAGGATACCTGTCTCTTGTGATCTGGGCATTCTATTGGAAAACTGCAACCTTGTTGGGGATGCTGTCTTATTGAAGCAAGTTTCTGTTCTAGTGCACTCACAGCCACCACCCTTGAGTCTCACTGTTCCATGCTTCTTCATCCTCATCACTCGTAATCCCTGTCTCCTGGTATTTACATGAGTTGTTGGTATGCTTCCTCTAGCTGGTCTCCTAGTCACAACCCTCCATTTTCTATCTCCTCTTTTCCTTAATACTGGGATTCTTGTTCTGCCCTGCCCTACTCATGACTCCTCCTCACAGACAGTGGAGTTTACCCACACTAAGTAGGACAATGCCACTCCTCTTGCCTGTCTCTTCAAGTTCTTTCCTATCTTGAAATCTGTGATGCCATCAATTTCTGGCATCTTATTTTCTACTACAATGTGACATGCTTCAGTAAAGCTTCATAATCAGTAACCAAAATTGATGCATTCAACTTCCAAATTCTCACAAACTGTAACAACTTCTGCCACATACAAGCGAATGATCCAAAAATCCTTTATCTCTAAGCTTTTTTAGACTTTTGTCTCAAAAGTCCCTTATTATCTGCTCTCACCACTCCCTCTGACCAGTGGATTCACTCTCACAAAGACAAAAATGTCTTCTGAGTATAAATAACATTAAAAGGTAGTCACATGCTGTTCTAGGCTACCAAAGAGATGCTTCTGAGTTGGGATTTGGCCCACTTGCCCTAGATCCAAACATCCTTATTTAAAGGTTTCCTCCGAAGCCTCTGTCCTGTGTCAAACTGGCCTCCCAACTCTGACAGAAAAAGGAGAGCATCCCAGGAAAAAGACACTATATTACACTATATTTTTGAGAACAGCCTTGGGGGAGTTTGCAAGGGGGGAAGGTGAATATTCAAGTACCAGGAAATGAGTGGGATTAGGATAGATGATGTGAAATGTCCAAAGATTCAATACAAATTATGCTAAAAAACTTGTAACAAAAGATCTACTAGTAAAAATATATAACAAAATGGGTTGAAAGCTAAAAATCCAAGTATAGATAACTTAGTTTGCTGTAATATAGTTGTATGCAACTTGGATTCAACTCTTGTTTAGGAAAATAGATTTTCTATTGGAATAAAAAGGCAACACCAGGTCTCTAAGATATTTTAGAAAATGATAGATTTTTGTATGATGATTCTTTCTAAAATTTAATTATTTCATTTATTTTACATACCAACTGCAGTTCCCTCTCCCTTCTTCTCCTTTCTCCGCTCCCCTACCTCCTGTCTACTCTTCAGAGAGGGTAATACCTCCCAGAGGAATCAACAAAGCGTGACATGCCAAGTTAAGGCAGGACCAAGGCCCTGCCCCCTGTATCAAGGCTGAGCAAGGTATCCCTCCACAAGGAATGAATTACAAAATCACTGTTCATGCACAAGGGATAAATCCTGGTCCCATTGCCAGGAGCCCCACAAAAAGACCATGCCACATAACTGTCACCCATATTCAGCAGGCCTACTTTGGTCCCATGCAGGCTTCCCAGCGATCAGTCCAGAGTCCATGAACTCCCACTGGTTCAGTTCAGCTGTTTCTTTGGGTTTCCCCATCATGATATTGACCACCCCCTTGCTCATATAATCCCTTCTTTCTCTCTTTGAGTGGACTCCAGGAGCTCAGCCCACTGTTTGGCTGTGGATCTCTGCATCTTCTTCCACCTGTTACTGGTTGAAGGTTCTATGATGACAATTAGAATAGTCACCAGTCTGATTACAGGAGAAGGCCAGTTCAGGCACCCTCTCTGCTATTGCTATGAGTCTCAGCTAGGGTCATACTTGTGGATGCCTGGGTGTTTCCCTAGCCCTAGGTTTGTCCCTCATCCCACAATGGGTCCCTCTATCAATATATCTCTTTCATTGCTCTCCCCCTTTGCCCCTCCTCCAACCTGACCATCCCATTCCCTCATGTTCTTATCCCTGTTGCCTTCCAGTCTCCCCCTCAGTCCCAGGAGATCCTATCTGTTTACCCTTCCTAGAGTGATCCATGCTTGTCCCTCTTAGGGTCCTCCTTTTTACCTCTCTTCTCTGTAAGTGTGGGTTGTGGCCTGGTTATTCTTTGCTTTACATCTCATATTTGTTTATGAGTGAGTACATACCATATTTGTCTTTCTGGGTCTGGGTCATCGCAGTTAGGATAATTTTTGTCTAGTTCCATCCATTTGCCTGCACATTTTATGATGTCATTGCTTTTTTTCCCACTGAGTAATATGCCATTGTATAAATGTACCACATTTTCTTTATCCATTCTTAGGTTGAGGGCATCTAGGTTGTTTCCAGCTTCTAGCTATGATGAGTAATGTTGAAATGAATATTTTTGAACAAGTGTCCTTGTGCTATGGTTGAGCATCTTTTGGGTATATGCCCAAGAGAGGTATTGCTAGGTCTTGAGGTAGATTAACTTCCAATTTTCTGAGAAATCACCATATTGATTTTCAAAACCGGACTCACTGAACATAGCGGACAATGAGGACTACTGAGCACTCAAGAACAATGGCAATGGGTTTTTGATCCTACTGCATGTACTGGCTTTGTGGGAGCCTAGGCAGTTTGGATGCTCACCTTACTAGATCTGGATGGAGGTGGGTGGTCCTTGGACTTTCCACAGGGCAGGGAACCCTGATTGCTCTTTGGGCTGACGAGGGAGGGGGACTTAACCGGGGGAGGGGGAGGGAAATGGGAGGCGGTGGCGGGGAGACAAAAAAGAAAAAAAGAAAAAAAAGAATTTGCAATTAAAAAAATACAATTTTAAGGCTTAAATTTAACAAATAAATTTACAAAATCTTAATCTTAGTAACTTATTATAAACTGTTAAGGATAATTAAAACATACAAGTTATTGGTCAATCACCTTAGAAACAATTAAATTACTTAATGTGCTCAGAGCTATGTTTCTAGCTATGCTAATACAAACTTATTTACAGGCAGCCTTCAGCCTTCTGCATATGATGTCAAAGCTAAGCCTAGAGCAAGTAATTAAAAACAAGTTAAGTCTGTTTAATCTAAAACATTGTGATGTTGATACTATGTTGTGTCAAAATCAGGCACAAATCAATGGTTCTCCAGCCTCTAAGAGGGTTCTGCTGAATATGGCAATTAATATGTCTGATGGAGGGAAGAGCAAGAAAAGACTTCCCGTGAAAAACAGAAATACCAGCTCTGGCAACAGCTTGAGGCCACTTCCAAAGAAGGCAGGGCATTAGCAAGGTTTCTCAAATTAAAGCTCGCAAATTAGTGTCATCAACAAACAATATGTCCATCTTTACCCCAAATTAGTGTCATCAACAAACAACATGTCCATCTTTGGTAACCAAGTTATTTGAAAACCAGTCTGATTTAAAGGTAAAAGTTTACTTGCAAAGTTTAACCAGATGAAGCATCTGTTAAGCATCTCTGTGGTTTTTAATTTATTTACTTGATATGAAGTAGGAAAATATATTCAATTTATATTTTTTTAAAAAGGTAAAAAGGTAAAAGCGAATGGTCTTACTTCAAGCATATCAACATGAGCTACTAGGTGATGAACTGCCCCCATGCATGCCTTCCAACAGGGCCTTCCAAAACTGTGGATAGATAAGACAGTAGATAGTCAAATGTCCCTCTCTGTCTGGTCAGGTTAGGTCAGTTCCCTCAAGATCTTCCTCCACAAGACGCTTTCTCAGCTCTTCTGGACCCGGTAGCTAAAGACTAATGTTGCCCTGAGACATCTGCTTTCAATTAAGTGATCAGATGACCCCAAAAGAGTTTAGGCTGACTGTCCAGGTACTGGGTAAGTCTCTGCTTTTTTTAATTGATACAGAGATCATTTCGTATATTTTGCCTACTCACTCAGGGAAATCTTCCAGTTCTCAGATCTCCGGGATGTGTGTTGAAGGCCAGCCCCACCAACATTTCTGTTAGTTTGGGGACAACTGATCACTCCTTCCCTCTTCATTATGCCTAGTTTTGCAACTCCATTATTAGGCAGGGATATCATAGCTAAATTATCTTTTTTCCTGTTCTTTCATCTTCCTCCTTTTATAATATTCCTTCTTCTTCCAGCCTCTGAGGATCAATGCCCTCCAGTTTAGATTTTTAAAAAAAAAATAACTTGAATATACTTATCTATCATATCAAATAAATATATTAAAAACCACAGAAATGCTTTGACAGGGAAAATATTTTCATGCTTCATCTGATTATAATTAAAAAGTCTGTTTTTACCCTAAAACCATCCTGGCTTTGCAATATCTTCAGGTGCAAAGAATGGGCATGTGGCTTGCTGATGCTACAAATTTGAGGGCTTTAAAGAAAAATTTAACTTACCCAAACCTCTTAAATACAACTTAAAAACTGAGACTCTATTACATGCTGGCCTACACTGGTTATAAAAATACAAATTTTGTTGAGACATTTAATTGTTAAGGTATAAGATTCAGGTCTTGCTCCTTCCTAGAGCTAGGAGGCTTCCTACTGAAAAAGGTAAACTCACAAATAGGTTTTGATAGAATCACAAAGAAATCTACCATGTTGCTACTTCTGACTTAAAAATTTCTTTGTACTATTCCTTTATGCTCCAAATTTGAGTTTAAAAGACTCATCTTTTCATTGACTACTCTCTATAATCAAACATCTATGTCTCATGATAGATTATTAAATTTTTATAAAAGTATGTAAGTAATAAAATCCTGAGAAAAGAAATTAAGGAATATGAAAATGAGACTGAAAGAAGATATATATGATATTAAAACTTCAAAATTGAAGTTTAACAAAATATTCAGTGGTGTTTTTATGTTATTATATTAATCCACTCTTAGTAACAGTTATAAGCATTGGCTACTCAAACTTTTAAAAAATAATTGAAATTATCATAACCACAAGCTAAAAAATTTAATTTTGATTGGCTGTTTTCCTTTCTAAATATGGACTTTAAAAGTGTTTCACCTTTAATCCCAGCACTCAGGAGGCAGAGGCAGGCGGATCTCTGTCAGTTCGAGACCAGCCTGGTCTACAGAGCTAGTTCCAGGACAGGCTCCAAAGCCACAGAGAAACCCTGTCTCGAAAAACCAAAAAAAAAAAAAGTGCTTATCATTGTCCTGGAGACATCTCTGTCCAAACCAGATCTATCCAGTTCTCTTAGAGTGATGGTGTAAAGAGGACACAAAAGTATATAGTTCAGGATCATCTACCATGACCATGATATTATTCCAGGTCCATCTTCTCTGATCATGCTATTTGAGGACCATCTTCCAGGTCCATGATACTGCCCAAGGACCATCTTTTCAGTTTTTGATACTATTCCAGAGCTGTCTTCCCCATCCATGATACTACTCCAGGACTATCTTCCAGTCCTCTTTGCTCTTTTTCCTGCCAAGAAAATTCTATCTTATCACAGATAAATGTTCATGTTGTGTTAATAACTTTTCAGCCTTTGTTTTCATTGTGGCTCAAAGACAGGAATCTACTGGACCTGTGTGCAGACAGTTAACTGTTTTCTCTATAAGGAGGATGTCAGTGCAGATTACAGACATACAGAGGTCCTGTGAAAATATCTAAAACTTTGTTTAATCTCTTTTTCTCATCTTAAAAAGAAAAATCATATAAGCTTTAGGGAGGATGGGCTCCTTACTGCTCCTTTGGGCCTGTTCTTGTATTCTTTACTGCTGAGGCAGTGAGACAGACCTAGAAGTTTTGAATAAAAATTCCTTGTATGCTCCTTAACAAACTTCTGCCTCTAGTCTCTATCTATCCCAGAAGATTTTAACTCAGCTCACAGACAACAACCAGGAGTCAACTTTGGCCCTACAATGGCTCATCTTCTTAGTCTCTGTGGTCCTACAGAACCAGTATCTCCAGCCATGTTGATAGGCAAAAAAGAAGAAATTTGCCTCTTTCTCAAAAAGGATGCAGCTACCATGTGAACCATTCTGGCCAATATAAACAAAGGTTGAAAACTTACATAAACTGGATCAAAAACTATGGCCTCTAGACTCCTATGAGGGGTAAGCATGGGCTTGTTCCCATGTTGGCCAGCCAGATAATGGGGAACATAAATAAAGTAATCCCACACTAGCACCAAAAAGGGTATAATAAGGGGAAATTAATTATATTAATTTTAAAATACTATAATACTTATAAATATTCTTTTTTAGAGAAGATTTTATTTATTTATTATGTATACAGTATTCTGTATGCATGTATGCCTGCATGCCAGAAGAGTGCACCAGATCTCATTGTAGATGGTTGTGAGCCACCATGTGGTTGCTGGGAATTAAATTCAGGAACTCTGGAAGAACAGCCAGTGCTCTTAACCACTGAGCCATCTCTCAAGCCCATTATAAATATTCTTTATTTAAGGGGGAACTCACAGATCACAACAGGGATCAGGAATGGAATCCAGCATCCAGGTATGAAAGCACGGAGAGAGCGAGTGGGCAGGCCTTTTTTGGTACCCAAGGTCATGCCCAACCTTGTCCAGCCTCTCAAAGGCCTTGGGATAAAAGAGTTGACCCTTTTCCAAACAAAGCTTGTTCTCAAGGTTAGGGGATGCCAATTATGTATTGATTATAACTGGTATAGGGTTGGGGTAAAATTTTGTAGGCTCAGAATCTCACAAGAAAAGAAATTGAATGGGATAATAGATTAGTCCTCTCACTCACACTATTAAAAATAGTGAGTTATAAAGTGAAAACTTGTGAGCTATTATTTACAGACAATTTGCATTTGTTTAGATTCTTATATATTAACACAAATTCAAATTATATTTGTTATACTGAATATGCTGTTTCTGTTTATAATATTTGTATACCTATGCAAAGTTATTTTGTCATATTGTATGCATGTATATTTCTACCTCTGTTTACCTTTTGCATATTGACATGGTTGTTTAAAGATTATTTAATATTCTAAGATGAAGTCTTAGTCTTTGAGCTATATAGGTATTAAGAATTATAGATCAATAGTCATCCACATTTGGCACACTTATAGTTAGACTAATCAGGTTCTCTAGATACATAGATATTGTATTCTGCATAGATAGGTAATCTTCAACCACTTCAAATAACTGTATAATGTGGCATTTAAATAACTTAGGGTTCTGCTGACATGAGACACAATTACTCCTGGCAGCACCAACTTATTCCAGAGAGAATGTTGAGCACCGAAGACACTCCACTTGGAGCTTGTTTTCTTCTTGGCAAAACTGGCCTTTGGATAAGGAACTGCCCATACTTCAACCATTGACGAAATGCATAATGTCAGGACTAGATAAGCAAAATACAAGAAAAATGACTGCCAAACTTTGCCAAGACAGGATAAGATGGTTTTGAAAAATTTCCCTCCTCTGAATATTGTCTGTCAGTTACTCTAGGCCTTAGCCAAAGTTGGTTGCTCTAACGTTGCAAATGAGACTATGGGTGATTGCTCAGGTAGCCAGTTGTCTCTGTCATCATCTACTGCTCATTTTGGAAGCTACTTGATTGCACTTCCTGCCTACTCAAGTAATACTATCTCCCTTCTCAGGTTTTCAATGGGGTTGAAGACTAGATAATCATAGTTATTTTCCTCTCATGACTTAGCCAAGCCATTTCTTTTTTTTAATTAATTAATTTATTTATTTATTAAAGATTTCTGTCTCTTCCCCACCACCGCCTCCCATTTCCCTCCCTCTCCCCCAATCACGTCCCCCTCCCTCGTCAGCTCAAAGAGAAATCAGGGTTCCCTGCCCTGTGGGAAGTCCAAGGACCACCCACCTCCATCCAGGTCTAGTAAGGTGAGCATCCCAACTGCCTAGGCTCCCACAAAGCCAGTACGTGCAGTAGGATCAAAAACCCATTGCCATTGTTCTTGGGTTCTCAGTAGTCCTCATTGTCCGCTATGTTCAGCGAGTCCGGTTTTATCCCAGGCTTTTTCAGACCCAGGCCAGCTGGCCTTGGTGAGTTTCTGATAGAACATCCCCATTGTCTCAGTGTGTGGGTGCACCCCTCATGGTCCTGAGTTCCTTGCTCGTGCTCTCTCTCCTGCTCTTGATTTGGACCTTGAGATTTCTGTCCGGTGCTCCAATGTGGGTCTCTGTCTCTGTCTCCTTTCATCACCTGATGAAGGTTAATATTTAGGAGGATGCCTATATGTTTTTCTTTGGGTTCTCCTTCTTATTTAGCTTCTCTAGGATCTCTAATTATAGGCTCAATGTCCTTTATTTATGGCTAGAAACCAAATATGAGTGAGTACATCCCATGTTCCTCTTTTTGGGTCTGGCTTACCTCACTCAGGATAGTGTTTTCTATTTCCATCCATTTGTATGCAAAATTCAAGAAGTCCTTGTTTTTTACTGTTGAGTAGTACTCTAATATGTATATATTCCATACTTTCTTCATCCATTCTTCCATTGAAGGGCATCTAGGTTGTTTCCAGGTTCTGGCTATTACAAACAGTGCTGCTATGAATATAGTAGAGCATATACTTTTGTTGTATGATAAGGCCTCTCTTGGGTATATTCCCAAGAGTGGTATTGCTGGGTCCAGGGGTAGGTTGATCCCGAATTTCCTGAGAAACCACCACACCGCTTTCCAAAGTGGTTGCACAAGTTTGCATTCCCACCAGCAATGGATGAGGGTACCCCTTTCTCCACAACCTCTCCAGCAAAGGCTATCATTGGTGTTTTTTATTTCCGCCATTCTGACAGGTGTAAGATGGTATCTTAAAGTTGTCTTGATTTGCATTTCCCTGATCGCTAAGGAAGTTGAGCATGACCTTAGGTGTCTTTTGGCCATTTCAACTTCTTCTGTTGAGAGATCTCTGTTCAGCTCAGTGCCCCATTTTATAATTGGGTTGATTAGCCTTTTACGGTCTAGTTTCTTGAGTTCTTTATATATTTTGGAGATCAGACCTTTGTCAGTTGCGGGGTTGGTGAAGATCTCCCATTCAGTGGGTTGCCTTTTTATCTTAGTGACAGTGCCCTTTGCTTTACAGAAGCTTCTCAGTCTCAGGAGGTCCCATTTATTCAATGAGGCCCTTAATGTCTGTGCTGCTGGGGTTATACGTAGGAAGTGGTCTCCTGTGCCTATGTGTTGTAGAGTACTTCCCACTTTCTCTTCTATCAGGTTCACTGTGTTTGGACCGATATTGAGGTCTTTAATCCATTTGGACTTGAGTTTTGTGCATGGTGATAGATATGGATCTATTTTCATTTTTCTACAGATTGACATCCAGTTTTGCCAGCACAATTTGTTGAAGATGCTCTCTTTTTTCCATTGTATACTTTTAGCTCCTTTATCGAAAATCAGGTGTTCATAGGTTTGTGGGTTAAAGTCAGGGTCTTCTATTCGATTCTATTGGTCGACTTTTCTGTTTTTATGCCAATACTAAGCTGTTTTCAATACTGTAGCTCTGTAATAGAGTTTGAAGTCAGGGATGGTAATGCCTCCAGACGATCCTTTATTGTATAAGATTGTTTTGGCTATCCTGGGTATTTTGTTTTTCCATATAAAGTTGATTATTGTCTTCTCCAGATCTGTGAAGAATTTTGATGGGGATTGCATTGAATCTATAGATTGCTTTTGGTAGAATTGCCATTTTTACTATGTTGATCCTCCCAATCCAAGAGCAAGGGAGATCCTTCCATTTTCTGGTGTCCTCTTCAATTTCTTTCTTCAAAGACTTAAAGTTCTTGTCAAATAGATCTTTCACTTCCTTGGTCAGAGTTACCCCAAGATATTTTATGCTATTTGTGGCTATCGTGAAAGGTGATGCTTCTCTGATTTCCCTCTCTGTTTCCTTATCCTTAGTGTATAGGAAGGCAACTGATTTTTTGGAGTTGATCTTGTATCCTTCCACATTACTAAAGTAATCAGCTGTAGGAGTTCTTTGGTAGAGTTTTTGGGGTCGCTTTTGTATACTATCATATCATCTGCAAATAATGAAAGCTTAACTTCTTTCGTATTAGCCAAGCCATTTCTAATACAAGGCTTAGACTCCTTAAAATAAAACAATTATTAAAACATTCAGTATATATTTTTTTGCTTAATATTGTTTATGTTGGTTGTAATTCTAATTTTTATACTTGATATCTGTTCTTATTGTACGTAGTTTTGTATTGGATTTGGAACTCTCTTATTTAGACAAAAGGGGGAGGTGAATGGCACCTCCTTCAGCCAATGGCTTTTGAGAGCCTGGATCAGGTTGGATGTGGCCTTGGGTACCAAAGGCATGGCCTGCCAGCTCACTCTCTCCACGTTCTCACTACTAGATGTTCGATTCTGCTCCTGTTCCTTGTTATGATCTGTGAGTTTCCTGTTGAATAAAGAACCCCTTATTGTACCCTATTCAGAGCTATTGTGGGATTATTTTATTCATGTTCCCCTTCATTTGGTGGGTTCCCCTTCAATGCTGGGCTTTCCTATTGCTCTCTCTTGTGCCCCTAGCTCCTCTATCTTCTCAGCCCACTGGTCTCTATCCTTTTCATAATACTGTGATTGATCCCTGTCTTTTCAGATTTTTCCAGACAAAATTATCTGGTGATCAACAAACCAGATGCTTCTAAGGGAATTTCTCCAGGTTTCCTGCCATGGCCTGCTTGACTGACTGATCCACTATCCCCCACCAAACACAGAGTCAGTTTTGACCCACATTCCAAACTCACTGGGCCTCCATAGACTAATTTCAGCCTTGAAGAATCTAGAGACTAAGCTGCCCCTTGTCATCAACAAAAGGCTAGACTTGTTGGTTATAAAAAGATGTTTCCCATGCAAAGTGACAGTGCTGATGACAATCATTATTTCCTCTGGAGCATGGTTTTTCTAGGAAACAGGATCAAAATTCTCACAAGTCCTTAATTCACAGAAGCTAACTGAATGCTCGTGACTGTAGATGTCAACACCTGAACTCTTCTGACCACAACTCCAGCACCTCTTCTATCTGAGCATCCTCTCAGTGTATCCCTATGTAGCCCCGTGAGCTTTCAGAGCTGGCGGCTCTTTACTGTACAAGGCAGCCAGAGAGTTCTCTGTTATTAAAACTGTTCTTTTTATTCACAGAGAATGACTCTGTTCCGTGGTTTCTTGTTGTGCCTTCTAACATTTGGTTCTGCAAGGTGCGGTTGGTCAGTGCTGAACAAAACCAGCAGGAGTCTGACCCTTAAGTCTGCAGTGAGGCTATGTCTACAAGTTTCTGTGGCCACAGTGGTAACATCATGCTGCATCTTACACATATTCTTTACTTGATAATGCTCTAAGGCAAACATGTGCTTCTTTTTGTAAAACCCACTTATTTCATTAAGTTGCAAAGAAGAAACCAATGTGGAAATTGTTTGAATTTGCGCAAAAGCTTCCATAGCAGATGACTAATGTCACCAAACCCCACTATTCGAGGCAAGGGGCTACAGCTGGTCCTGCTTCTGCAACCCACCTCCAAATGGTGGCTATTCACTAAGGTATGAATTTCTTTTTTGATGAGTTGGAAAATGTAGGCTTTTTTTTTCCTTGCACATAAGTTTTCAGCTTCCTTTTAACCTGATTTTTAAAAGATAAACCTCGCTTGTCTTTGTGTAGTAGGCTAGCTGGGCTCTGGAGGTGGCATAATGCCTTGGTGTTGTTTTTCTTTATTTCTGCCTTGAGTCTGTAATCATTTAGTAGAGAGTTGTCCAGTTTACATAAGTTTGTAGGCTTTCTGTTTTTGAAATCCAGCTTTAATCCATGGTGGTCTGATAGGATGCAGGAGATTATTTCAATTTTCTTGTATCTGATGAGACTTCTTTTGTCTTACCCAAAGAAGGGAACAGGTTGACTGTTGACTGGGTCCAGGCAGGTCAAAAACCCTGTTAACACATCTCTACTGAATAACTTTGTGCTAACAGATAGGGATGGGGCAACAACAGGAGAGTCTGCTAGAAACCCACCCCTCCCTCCTTTGTGCAGTTACTGACTCAGTATTTGCTCATTTAAAAATTCCCAGAATGTCTCCTTCTACTTCGGTTGCCTGTCTGCCTGATCTTTGGCCACTTGCTTCCATCTGAATGATCCCACCCTTGCTCACTTTTTAGGACTTCCCAGTGTTCTCTCCTCATGGTACTTCTCTCCTACACATTGTTGAGACCGCAGTTCAAATTCAGTTCCTTCAAGGCACATCCCTGCTCTACTCCATCCCAGACTCAAGTGTAGCTCGTAGCCTTGAGCACTGAATGCTTATGAGCTACAGTATTAGATCAGAATCTGTCCTTGCTAGAGACCTCCCTCACCACTGTGACCAAGTACCATACAGAGCCAACACGAAGGGGAACGAAGCAAAGGTTTACCTTGGCTCCTGTTCTCAGCATTGGCAATAGGAATAGGTCTGTCTACAACAAGAGTGGATGGCAGAAGCCTCCCACATCTTGGAAAACCAGGAAGCAGAGAGCTGAAGCTATAACCATTTGCACATATAAACTTGATTGTGAACCTCAGCAATGTCTTTCTTCTGGGAAGATCATGTATCCTGAGGAATCCACAGCTATCTCATGGCTGGGGACACTTCACATTGAACCACAGTACTGTTGACTCTACTGGACACTACCAGAGTCTATGGATTCCTTAAGCCTTAAGCATATCAAGCGGCCATTTCTTTTATTTTCTTTGCACTGGTATTTGTACTTTTCAGCGTAGCACAAAGCCATGAGGGGATTTGAGAAACTTTTGAGGCTGATGACTTATTGACCAAAGTAAAGAAAAAAAAAACACCCTGCCTAGCTCACAGGCTTCCTCTAGCTTTTATTTTGGTGGTTTAGAAACTGTTGCAGTGGCAATGATGTTGACTCAGCCCTGGAAGGATCCCAGGAAAGTTCCTCTCCCCCAGGAGTGAGGGTGAACATGAAGAGGAAGCCTGGTGAGACTCATCCTCATCCTAATATTGTCTAGTCATCTTCAAACAGAGCTTTTCTTTATACTGTGAGATACTTTCTTTACCTCCACTATAAAGTAGAAATCTTTCTTTCATTATCCACATCTCATACCCTGATTTTTCCTCTTAGCAATGTTAAATTTTTTTCCTCACCTTTTGACTTTTTGTCTTCTAGACCAGTAGTCTTTAGTTTCTTAAATATCTTCTTTTATACTCAAGGCTGACCAGCAATTTGGTTTACTTTTGTAATTTTTTGTTTGTTTATTAGTAACAGAGATAAGGAGTGAAGTTGGATGGTGAAAAGGATGAGAATATGTTGCTAATAAATGCACAATTTATTCTTATGCTATAAAAATCAAATTCAAAATATGTACATTTACCAAGTAGCCCTTAAACCAAAAGAATTGGTGGGGTTTGTCATTCTTTCAATGGGAGCTAGCAATACCTATTTGGGTCTGTGCATAATGAGACACTAATATAAATGATAATTCTATAAATAGTGCATTCCTTATTCTGTGAGATAGCAATCATGCATGTCAATTTGATTGTGTGAATACATACCTTGGCCATTAGTGTGACAAACCTTTGGTACTTTGTTGTGGTTGGTCCCAGAGACATTTAACTGAGGAACGGAGAGCTGGGAGGTGAGCACCACCATGGCCCCAGCAGGAAACTTGAATCACAGGAAGAAAACCCACTGAGCACCAACACTAACTTCCCTCTGCTTCCCAAATGTAGACGCAGTTTGACTAGCTGCCTCACACTCCTGCCACAATGCCTTTTCTGCTAAGACAGACTGCATCCTTGAATGCCTTTCCTGCTAAGATACACTGTATCCTTGAACTGTGAGCCAAAACAAACCCTTAAGATACTTTTTAAAAATCAGATATTTGGTTACAGCAATGACTTAAGTAAGTGATGCACTCTGCAGGGCAGACACTGTGTGGCAGTTTCCTCTGAGACTGAAATAATTCATCCTGCAGGATATCTCCTGAAGACAGGCTGTGCAGTATGCTTCAGGTTCCTGGCTTTTGGGAGCTGTCACCCGTCCTGGGGGGTAGGTTTTGGTAATGAAATTCTCTGTGTCATTTCTGCTTCTGTAGGTACCCCTTCACAGATATTGTTCTAAATACCGCTATAAAATTGGATAAAGTTGGACTTTGGTATCCATACTTCAATCTGCTCTCCTCCCCTATCTTGAGGGAGTGGATGTGTGTGTGTGTTTCCCAAGAAAAAGTCTTTCACTCAATGCTGGACTTTCTTGAAATTTTGGGCAGTGACATGTCTGGGCTCATTGAGGATGAGGTCCTGGTTGCTTTTCCTATGAATATGAGCCAGGCCTTGCTAACACTATTGCAGTTGCTACTAACTCGAAATATATCTATTCATAGTTTCCTGCAGCAGTGGGCAGACATTCTGAAAAGCTAAAATCTCAGGCTTTACTAGGCATGTTTATATCTTGTTTTGGAAGAAACGCATTGTTGCTCTGGATCAGGCAAAGAATGCCTAATCCCTTGTCCAATGCATGAGGATGGAGGAAGCAGGTGGAAGGAGTGGGGCAATGGAGGGACCTCCATTTATTTTCTCTGTGGCTGATACACTGTAAGTGAATGACTGTATGTTTTCCACCAGTGTGCTGGCCTGTGTACCAGCAAGAGAGTAGCAGTAAGTGGGTCTCTATTAGACTGCTGAATTGTGAAATACAAAAATTTTGAGAATCCTGTCATAGAAATGTTTTCCCTGGATGGGAATTTTCATTTCTGTCTACAGCAACCTGGAATTATAGTTGTTTTGTTATTACCAGTGTGTGTTTGTACAGTGGGCTAGATAATTAAACCAAGTGTCACTGCACCCCTATTCAGCTTCATGCTCTAGTTCATCACTGAACGACCTGTCTCATAGGATTCCTCAGTTTCTGCCAAGCTCACTTCGTGTTGTATTACGGGGCGGCTGGGCTGTGTCCCCGGCACCCAGCCGCCCACATGGCTCTAGCTTATGCCCGAAATAATTACACAAAAACTGTATTCATTTAAACATTGCCTGGCCCGTTATCTGTAGCCTCTTATTGGCTAGCTCTTACATATCGATCTAACCCATTTCTAGTATCCCTGTAACACCATGAGGTGCGCTTACCAGGGAGGATCTTAACCTGCATCTGGATGGAGTGGGAGCATCATGGCGACTCACTGACTCAGCTCCTTTCTCCCCCAATCCTGTTCTGTTTACTCCACCCATCTAAGGGTTGGCCTATCAAATGGGCCTAGGCAGTTTCTTTATTAGTTAACCAATGAAAGCAACAGATAAGATACAAGACCCACCTCCATCATTTCCCCTTTTTCTGTTTAAACAAAAAAGAAAGGCTTTAACTTTAACAGTAAAATTACATATAACAAAACAGTTATCAAGTAAGAATTACAGTTACAATATTTATATCTATTTTATCTCTTATCATAACTAAGGAAAACTATAACTATTTATTCTTCAACTCCATCAAAGACTCCAGAAGGATATAATAATACCTCAGTAAACAGGAAGTCCAAAACTCTAGAAATGACAGAGACATCTCGCTGCCTGGACAGTCACCCAAAGTTCCTCTGTACCGGTGGGGCATCCATCTTCGGCCTACAGGCCCACAGTATCCAGAGACATTTCCATAAAGCAGGAAATTTCAAAGGCAGTTCAGTCACTGTCTGCTGTGTCCTGCAGAATGTCTTGCAGACTCTTTCATGAGTCAAGAACCCTGAAAGACCATCTCACCTTTAGGCAAGTTCAGCAGTCCTCTCTCTGTGGGTTCTCTGTGTCCAGTTTATGTATCAGTCCAGGCAAGAGCAGTTTCTTGCCCAAATGGCTATCAAACTCCATAAGGATCCTCTTCGATGCCCATCTTCCTCTCGAAGTAGATTGGTGCTGCCAGGAGCAGACATGTCTCATTGTCATGAAAAGCACTAAGTTATTAAAACATTTAAATGCCATATTCTGCAGTCTTTGAAAGATATGAAGAATGCCTATCTAACTGAAATATATCTCTATATATCTAAAAAATCTAACTAACATGACTACAAGCTTTATTATCATCGATGATTATCCATTAGCAACCTATATTTCTAATTATACATTATATTTTAAATGAACTACATAATCACAATATCTTAATCAAGATCAGAAATACATATACATATAACAAAATTGACCTTAAAATCCATACCAATGCAAATTATTGATTTCTATATCATATCCCCCTTTAAATGTAAAAGAACAGTTATAAACAATATTTGGGAACATGGGCGCAGTTTTTTCTCTCCAAACTGCTTCCTGCTGAAGGGGGGCGCGGTTAATCATATCTTTCATGGGGTAACCTGTGTGCCAGGTTCATCTCAGTTGGCAGTTGAGTGAAGTAAATTTTTTTGAGGGTGTTCACAGCAACCTTTCAGGAGGGCGAGGTCTATCATACCAAATTGGAATAGAAGAAATCCATAGAGTCTCATCCTCTGTGAAAACAAAAGAAGTACTTTTCCAAAGCATCATAACCTTAGATCCAAATTCTGAAGTCAAGATACCTTTAGAACATATGTGCAGGTTCAGCTTAGCAGCCCATATAATGAAATGTCTCTCTGTACTTAGCTCCTTCATAGTCAAAAATTTTAAAGAAAACACAATAATACAAAGAATCCAGACTCTCTGTGAATTTTCCATTTTTATGTGGCTTATTTTTCTTTATTTCTTTTAATCTATAACTATCTGTACTCTGTCTCTTTAAAGACTTTACCCTTTTTTATGGGCATTAACTTTATTCTCTCTATTTTTTTTTCTCTCAAGCCTATGTACATTCATCCAACATTGTGACCCATTTAGTGGTCTGTCTGAATCTGTTTTATTGTGAATCTGTAATTTTTTTACTATCCAGGAGCATTTCTTAAAATGTTAAGCAGTTCTTAAAAACTTAAGTTGCACCATGTACAGGTAATACGGTACCGCCTATATCCTGCCCAGTCTAAACTTTAACTGCGCTGTTATCACAGTAATTATGGTAGGTCCTGCTTGAGACCTGCTCAGTTCAGCATGGTGGAGCTGAGCCGCTCCTGCCTCAGAGCCATTTGGTGCATCTGAGCTGAGCACAGTTCCAGGCACACAGCAAGTCCACATTGGCGCCAAGCAAGCCTTAGAGCTTTATTTCAAATGCCCTATTTAAAAGCTCTGTCTCCTGCTGGAGCCAGACAGAGATCGCAATGGCGGCACAGCGCAGAAAGCCGGCATTTTAAAACAGCCAGTTTTTTCCTGTTGCTGAGTCAGGGCAATTTCTTTGCGGTACACAACCCACACACAGCAAAAATCTGTGTTAAACTCTCTCTCCCTGATTTTTAAGCCTTCTCAGGTTTTTAAGTGGATTTAGTCTATCACCTTGGGCGCCACTCTGTTGTAATAAGAGCAGCGGGGCTGCGTTCTGGCTGCCCTGGCTCCCGCACAGCTAGCTTTACCCGAAATAATTACACAGAAACTGTATTCATTTAAATGCTTCTTGGCTCATTAGTTTTAGCCTCTTAACCCATTTCTAATAATCTATGCAGCACCACGAGGTGCGCTTACCAGGAAAGATCTTAACCTGCATCTGGCTGGAGTGGGAGAATCATGGCGACTCACTGACTCAGCTTCTTTCTCCCAGAATCCTGTTCTGTTTTCTCCGCCTACCTAAGGGTTGGCCTATCAAATGGGCCTAGGCAGTTTCTTTATTAGTTAACCAATGAAAGCAACAGATAAGATACAAGACCCACCTCCATCAGCAACCTGGAATTATACTTGTTTTGTTATTACCAGTGTGTGTTTGTACAGTGGGCTAGATAATTAAACCAAGTGTCACTGCACCCCTATTCAGCTTCATGCTCTAGTTCATCACTGAACGACCTGTCTCATAGGATTCCTCAGTTTCTGCCAAGCTCACTTCTACCTAGGGAAATAAAACAAAAACAAACTTGTTGTTGAAAATGTTTTGCTTAGACTTAGACAGAGAACAATTAAACTTATTTATACACAACCTTGCTGTAGAAATAATGAGTTGATTCAAGGATTCTTAATGAGTTTCCATTTTCCAATTGTTTGACTTGATATACCAACACATATTTATCTTTGTAATTATTGCTTTGGCTTTACAAAGCATCTATATTTCTAGGATCAACAAGGTTCATGGAGGAATTGATTTAATGACTTCTTGATTCTTGCCTTTCATCATTAGCAATTAGAATAATATTCTGCAGTAGAGAAATAATTGAAAACTTTAGTTAAAATGTTATAGACTTTGCAATACTTTCACATAAGATTTCTTTGAGTTATAAAAGTAGTTCTTTTTTTTCTTTTTTTTTATTGAGAAAAAGAAAAAAGTTTCCGCATCCCCCCAGCCCCCACTTCCCCCCCTCCCCCCCCTCCTCCCCCTCCCCCCATCCCTCTCCCCCTCCCTCTCCAGTCCAAAGAGCAGTCAGGGTTCCCTTCCCTGTGGAAAGTCCAAGGTCCTCCCCCCTCCGTCCATGTCCAGGAAGGTGAACATCCATACTGTCTAGGCTCCCACAAAGCCCAAACTTGAAGTAGGATCAAAACCCAGGGCCATTGTCCTTGACTTCTCATCAGCCCCCATTGTTCGCCATGTTCAGAGAGTCCTGTTTTATCCCATGCTTCTTCCGTCACAGTCCAGCTGGCCTTGGTTAGCTCCCAATAGATCAGCCCCACTATCTCCGTGGGTGGGTGCACCCCTCGTGGTCCTGACTTCCTTGCTCATGTTCTCCCTCCTTCCGCTCCTCATTGGGAACTTGGGAGCTCAGTCCGGTGCTCCTGTGTGGGTCTCTGTGACTATCTCCATCCATCACCTGATGAAGGTTCTATGGTGATATGCAAGATAATCATCAGTATGGCTATAGGTTAGAGTCATTTCAGGTTCCCTATCCTCAGCTGCCCAAGGAACTAACTGGGGACCTCGCCTTGGGCTCCTGGGAGCCACACTAGGTTCAAGTCTCTTGCCAACCCTAAGGTGACTCCCTTAACTAAAAATTGTGCTTCCGTGCTCCCCTATCCAACCTTCCTTTATCCCAATCCTCCTGTTTCCCAAAGTTTCCCTCATCCTCCCCTTCTCACTTTTCTCTCCCCTTCCCCCGATATTGCCATCCCCCCCCCCCTCCAAGATCCCAAAATTTCTCCCCGGCAATTTTGTCTACTTCCCTTAGTCAAGAGAATAATTATATGTTTTTCCTTGGGTTCACCTTCTAATTTAGCTTCTTTAGGTTCACCAATTATATACTCCGTGACCATTATTTATGGCTAGAAACCAATTATGAGTGAGTACATCCCATGTTCATCTTTTTGGGTCTGGGATACCTCACTCAGGATAGTGTTTTCTATTTCCATCCATTTGCATGCAAAATTCGAGAAGTCATTGTTTTTTACCGCAGCGTAGTACTCTAATGTGTATATATTCCACACTTTCTTCATCCATTCTTCCATTGAAGGGCATCTAGGTTGTTTCCAGGTTCTGGCTATTACAAATAATGCTGCTATGAACATAGTTGAACAGATGCTTTTGTCATGTGATAGGGCATCTCTTGGGTATATTCCCAGGAGTGGTGTTGCTAGGTCCAGGGGTAGGTTGATCCCGAATTTCCTGAGAAACCGAAACACTGATTTCCAAAGTGGTTGCACAAGATTGCATTCCCACCAGCAATGTATGAGGGTACCCCTTCTTCCACAGCCTCTCCAGCAAAGGATATCATTGGTGTTTTTGATTTTAGCCATTCTGACAGGTGTAAGATGATATCTCAAAGTTGTTTTGATTTGCATCTCCCTAATGACTAAGGAGGTTGAGCATGACCTTAAGTGTCTTTTGGCCATTTGAACTTCTTCTGTTGAGAATTCTCTGTTCAGTTCAGTGCCCCATTTTTTAATTGGGTTAATTAGCATTTTGGAGTCTAGTTTCTTGAGTTCTCTATAAATTTTGGAGATCAGGCCTTTGTCTGTTGCAGGGTTGGTGAAGATCTTCTCCCAGTCAGTAGGTTGTCTTTTTGTCTTAGTGACAGTGTCTTTTGCTTTACAGAAGCTTCTCAGTTTTAGTAGGTCCCATTTATTCAATGCTGCCCTTAATGTCTGTGCTGCTGGGGTTATACATAGAAAGCTATCTCCTGTGCCCAATTCTTGTAGGGTGGTTCCCACTTTCTCTTCTATCAGGTTCAGTGTGTTCGGACTGATATTGAGGTCTTTGATCCATTTGGACTTCAGTTTTGTGCAAGGTGATAGATATGGGTCTATTTTCAATCTTCTACACGTTGATATCCAGTTGTGCCAGCACCATTTGTTGAAGATGCTTTCTTTCCTCCATTGTATACTTTTAGCTCCTTTATCGAAAATGAGGTGATCATAGGTTTGTGGGTTAAAATTTGGGTCTTCTATGCGATTCCATTGATCGACTTCTCTGTTTTTATGCCAGTACCACACTGTTTTCATTACTGTAGCTCTGTAATAGAGTTTGAAGTCAGGGATGGTAATGCCTCCAGAAGATCCTTTATTGTATAGGATTGTTTTAGCTACCCTGGGTTTTTTGTTTTTCCATATAAAGTTGATTATTGTCCTTTCCAGATCTGTGAAGAATTTTGCTGGGATCTTGATGGGGATTGCATTGAATCTATAAATTGCCTTTGGTAGAATTGCCATTTTTACTATGTTGATCCTCCCAATCCAAGAGCAAGGGACGTCCTTCCATTTTCTGGTATTCTCTTCAATTTCTTTCTTCAATGCCTTAAAGTTCTTGTCAAATAGGTCTTTCACTTCCTTGGTTAGAGTTACCCCAAGGAATAGGTCTTTCACTTCCTTGGTTAGAGTTACCCCAAGATAGTTTATGCTGTTTGTGGCTATCGTGAAAGGTGAAGTTTCTCTGATTTCCCTCTCTGCTTCCATATCCTTCGTATATAAGAGGGCGACTGATTTTTTGGAGTTGATCTTGTATCCTGCCACATTACTAAAGGTGTTTATCAGCTGTAGGAGTTCTTTGGTGGAGTTTTGGGGGTCGCTTATGTACACTATCATATCATCTGCAAATAACGAAAGTTTAACTTCTTCTTTTCCAATTCGAATCCCCTTGATCCCCTTATGTCGTCTTATTGCTATTGCTAGAACTTCAAGCACTATATTGAAGAGATATGGCGAGAGTGGGCAGCCTTGTCGTGTTCCTGAGTTTAGTGGGATGGCTTTGAGTTTCTCTCCGTTTAATTTGATGTTAGCTGTCGGCTTGCTGTATATAGCTTTTATTATATTTAGGTATGACCCTTGTATCCCTAATCTCTCCAAGACTTTTATCATAAAGGGATGTTGAATTTTGTCAAATGCTTTTTCAGCATCTAATGAAATGATCATATGGTTTTTTTCTTTCAGTTTATTTATATGATGAATTACATTGATAGATTTTCGTATGTTGAACCAGCCCTGCATCTCTGGGATAAAGCCTACTTGATCATAGTGGATAATTTTTTTAATGTGTTCTTGGATTCGGTTTGCCAGTATTTTGTTGAGGATTTTTGCGTCAATGTTCATGAGTGAGATTGGCCTGTAATTCTCTTTCCTGGTAGAGTCTTTGTGTGGTTTTGGTATCAGAGTAACTGTAGCTTCATAAAAGGAATTTGGTAATGACTCTTCTGCTTCTATATTGTGAAATACATTAAGGAGTATAGGTATTAGGTCTTCTTGGAAGTTCTGGTAGAATTCTGCATTGAAGCCATCTGGTCCTGGGCTCTTTTTGGTAGGGAGGTTTCTGATAATAGATTCTAATTCTTCGCGACTAACAGGTCTATTTAGATTGTTCACCTGGTCCTGGTTTAACTTTGGTAAATGATATTTATCTAAAAAAGTGTCCATTTCTTTTACATTTTCCAGTTTTGTGGCATACAGGCTTTTGTAGTAGGATCTAATGATTCTCTGAATTTCCTCTATGTCTGTGGTTATGTCCCCCTTTTCATTTCTGATCTTATTAATTAGTATATTCTCTCTCTGCCTTTTAATTAGTTTGGATAGGGGTTTATCAATCTTGTTGATTTTCTCCAGGAACCAGCTTTTTGTTTCATTGATTCTTTGGATTGTTTTCTGTGTTTCTATTTTGTTGATTTCAGCCCTTAGTTTGATTATTTCCAGTCTTCTACTCCTCCTAGGTGAGTCTGCTTCTTTTTTTTCTAGAGCTTTCAGGTGGGCTGTTAAGTCTCCAATGTGTGCTTTCTCTGTTTTCCTTAAGTGGGCACTTAGTGCTATGAACTTTCCTCTCAGGACTGCTTTCATAGTGTCCCATAAGTTTGAGTATGTTGTTTCTTTATTTTCATTGATTTCAAGGAAGACTTTAATTTCTCTCTTTATTTCTTCCTTGATCCAGGTGTGGTTCAATAGTTGACTGTTCAGTTTCCATGAGTTTGTAGGCTTTCTGAGGGTAGCATTGTTGTTGAACTCTAACTTTAATCCATGGTGATCTGATAAGACACATGTGGTTACCAATATTTTTTTGTATCTGTGGAAGTTTGCTTTGTTACCGAGTATGTGGTCAATTTTCGAGAAGGTTCCATGAGCTGCAGAGAAGAAGGTATATTCTTTCCTATTTGGGTGGAATATTCTATAGATGTCTGTTAAGTCCAATTGATTCATTACCTCCTTTAATTCTCTAATTTCTCTGTTAGGTTTCTGTCTGATTGACCTGTCCAATGGTGAGAGAGGAGTGTTGAAGTCTCCTACTATTAGTGTGTGCGGTTTGATGGCTTCTTTGAGTTTTAGTAATGTTTCTTTTACATACGTGGGTGCTTTTAAATTAGGGGCATAGATATTTAGGATTGAGACTTCATCCTGTTGAATTGTTCCAGTTATGAGTATAAAATGTCCCTCTCCATCTTTTCTGATTGATTTAAGTTTGAAGTCAACTTTGTTAGAGATTAGTATGGCCACACCTGCTTGTTTCTTAGGACCATTTGCTTGATAAGCCTTTTCCCATCCTTTTACTCTGAATAGGTGCCTGTCTTTGTGTTTGATATGTGTTTCTTGTAGACAGCAGAATGTTGGATCCTGTTTTCGTATCCACTCTCTTAGTCTGTGCCTTTTTATAGGTGAGTTGAGTCCATTGACATTAATTGATATTAATGACCAGTGGTTGTTAACTCCGGTCACTTTTTTAGTAGTAGAGTTTTTGTGTTTCCCTTCTTTGAATTGCGCTGGTGAAGGGTCTCTAGATGTCTGAGTTATTGTGGTCATTGTTGGACTCCTTGGTTAGTGATTTTCCTTCTATTACTTTCTGTAGAGCTGGATTTGTGGCTACGTATTGTTTAAATTTGTTTTTATCCTGGAAAATTTTGTTTTCTCCATTTATAGTGAACGAAAGCTTGGCTGGGTATAGTAGTCTGGGCTTGCATCCGTGGTCTCTTAGTTTTTGTAGTACATCTATCCAGGGCCTTCTGGCTTTCATGGTTTCCATAGAGAAGTCCGGTGTAAGTCTGATAGGTTTGCCTTTATAAGTAAGTTGGCCTTTTTCCTTTGCGGCTCTTAATATTCTTTCTTTATTCTGAATGCTTTGTGTTTTGATTATTATATGGCGAGGGGATGTTTTTTTTTTCATCCAGCCTATTTGGTGTTCTGTATGCTTCTTGGACCCTCATAGGTACCTCCTTCTTTAGGTTGGGAAAGTTTTCTTCTATAATTTTATTAAATATATTTTCTGGACCGTTGAGTTGCACTTCTTCTCCTTCTTCTACTCCAATTATTCTTAGGTTTGGTCTTTGTATTGTGTCCCATATTTCCTGAATGTTTTGCGATGAGAACTTGTTGGACTTGCTGTTTTCTTTGATCAGTGCGTTTATTTTCTCTATGTTATCTTCAGCATCTGAGATTCTTTCTTCTATCTCTTGTATTCTGCTGGTTATGCTTGTTTCTGTAGACTCTATTCGTTTACCTAAATTTTCCATGTCCAGCCGGCCCTCTGATTGTGTTTTCTTCTTTGCTTCCATTTCAGTTTTCAAGTCTTGAACTGTTTCCATTATCTGTTTGATTGTTTTTCCTTGGTTTCCTAGGGTATCATTCACTGATTTATTCAATTCTTCAAACTTTCTGTTATACTTCTCATCCATTTCTACCAGGGCATTTTTTACATGCTGTTTGAGGGCATCAATCACTTTCATAAAGTCAAATTTTTCTGCTTCTTCTTGGTTAAGGTGTTCCTGTGCTCCTGTTGTGAGGTCGCTGGGTTCTGGTGGTTTCATGTTGTTCTTCAGATTGCTGGGTGAATTCTTGCATTGGCGCCTGCCCATCTCTTCCTCCGAATGCTCCTCTATGGATCTTCTTTTACAGGATCAGGTCTCCTTGCCCACTGTTGTACCTTCCCAGTGATGTCGCTCCCCAGTGATGGCTCTCCTAGTGCCCCAGTGATGACTCTCCTGGTGCCCGGATTGGTTCTCCGTGCTGCTTGGGTAGCTCGTAAACAAAGGGCCTGACTTGGACCTTCTCAGCACCTAAACCTGGCCTCCTGGTGGCCCAAGCCTTAGTGCAGGAGCTTAAAATTGTTCTTGAGCATTGGTCCTAGCTTACAGCAGGGCAGGGTTGGGGGGAGGGTGCTGGGGGGCTGAGTCGTGAGTAAGAAAGAAGGCCCTGCAGAAGGAGCAGGGGGAAGGAGGGTTGTGCTCTCCCCTGGGACAGAGCGCCCCTGGATCACACACACTCACCCGTCCAGAAGGAATTTCACAGGGCCTAAAAGTAGTTCTTAAACCCATGGACCTAAGAATGTGTCACTGTCAATGTGACACCTAAAGACATTGTATTTGCACAGCAGAAAGACTATTACCTGCTGGTACCCCTTTCTTTGCCTAGTTTCCATTTAGGTGGGTTAGGGAAGTCTCATAAGAAGAAGCAAGTCAACTTCTTGTATGTGCTCTGGTGCTGTGTTTTCCCGAGACCTCTTTTATCTCTTGTTCTTTGCCCTGTTTCTTTAATATATTCCCCTTGTCTACACTGAATAAACAATGCAAAAATAGTCCATAAATCCCCTCCCAGCTTTGCACCACCAACCCTTCACTCCATGATTTCTCTCCTGCTGCTCACTCTCAAGTCTTCTTTTTCTCCTCATGTGTTAATTATCTGTCTTGCAGCCTTTCTGCAGCCTAGAGCTGTATCTTCTCCTGTGTTTCTTAAGTGATGAAGTTACAGACCTCTAGAAGGGCAGTCCTGGGCTTCACCTTTCCTGGTAGAGTCAGGAAAGTGTATGTGTTTAGGCCCATGTAGTTTCTCACTTGGCTGATTATTTTCTGATTTTTCCCCATGTCCTTCTTTGATGCGATTTTGTTTGATGGTGCTACCTCATCACCTGTCCCTGTTGTCATGAATGAATGATGGCTCTCAAGAACAATTTCCTTTGTTCTTGTATGTCATACTTGAGTTTCTTTTTCTTTTTTTCCAACAAGGCAATATTTTATTCTACAACAGAACACATAACAAATATATTTCCAAATTACTTTTCAAAATGAACTATTGTTTCAAAGTGAATCTGGAAATACTGAAAATCTCTGAAGCAGAGGAAAAGATGAGACAGAGGGATTATATGAGATGTGTACACCGCAGGGGGCTTTCTGCTTCTTAGAAGTCCCCCGGATCTCAATGAAACCATTACATAATTTACACACGTTCATAAATAACCCAGCTCTGTCTTTTTGTTTAAAAGTCAGTTTTCAAGTGCATAGACTAAGCAGTCTCCATGACTCCCTCCAGCATGAGAAGGGAAAAATATGTTTCAAGTTTAAAAAATGACTACATTACTTGTGGTTAATGGCACATTTGCCAGTTTCTTTAGAGAGGCCAAAGGACATTTAAAAACACATATCGTTTGATCATTTATTAATATACCATGTTCTGTGTCTGTTAAAATAATTTTAGAGTTTCGAAGACTGGCTTATGAGAATGGAGAAGCATGGGAGGATGATTGAACTGTGCTGTGAGGGTGTTTTTTCACTACTCTGGTTTTTCATGCGTCTTATGCTGTTGTCTTCCTCTAATTAGGCAAATGTATCAGCTTTGCAATTCTTATCAGAAAAAAAAACTTACAGCAGAGGTGCCAAAGGGATAGTGATTTTTTTCCCACCATGTGATTCAGAGCCCGTAGAGGCAAACGCGTGGCCTGAATCCGGATTCTAACTACCTCACCACCCTGAACTCCATGCCTTGAATATAACTGCATGTACTAACGTTCATAGGTTTTCTTTTGCTTGTGCATAAAGGTTCTCTCACAGCCAGCATAAGCCTCTTCCATGTGCCTGGAAACTGAGGATTAACCCCATGGTGACCAGACATGACTGGGGCTGTCTTCCCCGGGAGTTATTCCATATGTGAGGAGATCATCTGTCATTGGTAAAACCAGTTCGGCACCGTCTTGTGACATATGCAATTGGTCTTCCAAACGTGAACATCTGGAAATCTTATCTAGGATCACTTTAATGTCTGGCATGCGAGTGTGATCCCTGTGTAAGTGAACTCCACTGAAGGAACCTACCTTCCGCTTCTGCCACCTGAAGTTTTGATCCGATTGAAGTCTCATCTGTTAAGTTTTATCACCTTTGAGATGGACACAGAGCTCCCACTGATGCCTTCATGCAGACGACAGACACACTTCTTAGCATAGTACCCTGCAGCTCCTTACGACAGCCCTGCGGCTCTCAGTTCTGTGAGCCTGGCCTTGTGATCTCAGGGGTGAACAAGGGTATCTCTACATTTCACAAATATGTCTGTAAGGCAGCACAGATACTACAAACAGGCACAGAATTCGCACTGTGGGTTATCATCCAGGAACACCAGAGGTCTGGTGAGCTATCACAATAAATGTCTAGAGACTCTAGAGGGGGTGGGGGTGCTACCGCCTCAGCTTACAGACATCACATTTAATGTTCAGGGTGAAGCAAGCAGCATGTGAATTGTCAGTGTGAGGATTTATTCACCTCCCTGTCACTGTGTGAGCTCTTCTTCTAACAGAGCTTTGGGACTTCAAAACAGCACAAAGACACACTTTGTTCCTTTTCCTGTTAAGTTCCTAGGGAATGTCCAGAAAGCCATCTCTACAGATGAGAAATGGTACCACATAGAGTCTATAGGGGAACAGCTGGACTGCTGATGGTCTAATGTCACTGAGTATTCAACCTGGACCCTTTTATCTGTCCTCTTCCTGGTGTCCAGTGGCCTCTCAAGTGGGAGAACAGTGAGACGATTCTGATTTGGAGTGGAGCATGCAGCTCTTTTACTGTGAGCTTCTTTCTAATCAGAGCCGTTTGAAACTTCAACCATGAACTTGGAAAGCTCCCGAGCCTTTGCTGAAACTTGAGTCCCTTGGAAATAACAGGTGAAAATGGAGGAGACATTACCACTTCTAGACAAAATGACATTGTGTCTGAATCTTTTAGAACACAGAGCTTCTCGGTTTCCCCGGTTTTCTATTCACCGTGTTACATTAGTGAAGAGCGTGGGTTGTTCTCCAGTTATACAGCCGCGTTTACGCGGAGGCTCTTCTGAGCTCAGTGACCCTGCAAATTGTTCAGCCTCTCTCATCTTCTTACATTATCTGTAATATAGGGACACTTGTATGGTTACTTAGCTTGCAGGGATGATAAAATGGTGGCTGGAAATCACTTAGTACAGTGACTCAAAATGTTAGTGTTGGTTGAGTGTTTATTTTCTATATTAATTCAATGACTTTAGAAAGCATTCCTTAAACACAAAACAGCATAGTGTTTCCACGACTGTTGCAATGATATAGAAATATCTCCCTCACACCTCATCCCAAGGCCATGGATCATCACAGAAGAAAAGGCAGAAAGGTTTTAAGATCCAGTGGGTGTGGATATCTACAGTGAACAGTATTTTCCCAGCCCCACAGGGTGACTGCAGTATGGACAAGACCTATGCAAGCTCAAGACAGACAAGATCCCAGTGTGGAGAAAGGAGGTGCCCTCAAGTCCTAGCCCTAACTGGAAGATCATTACACTTGGTAGTTATTGGAAGGGAGAGTTAGTTTTCTTTAAGAGTGTGGACCATGCTTCAGTGAAAGGCCACACAGGACAGGAAGAAGTGGATACAAAGTTCAATGGATTGGGAAGAGAAGATGGAGCTGGAAGAAACTGGATCAAAATCCATTATACACACATTCATCTTTGGAGTGACAGAACAAGGTGGAAGTCTGCCTCATAACTTATCTCTGTCCGATCTTTGAAATGATTTTTGCAACCCACACAATTGTATACATACACAAATAATTATTATTATTTATTTTGTTTGGTTTCATTTAGTTTTGGTTTCATGAAAGATTTTGTGTAGCCCAGGCTTGTCTTAAAATGTTTCTGTAGCTGAGGCTGGCTTTGAGCTCCTGATCCCCCTTGCTAATTTCCCCATAGCTGGGGTTTCAGCCAACCACTATCACACTCGGTGTTTGTTGTAGTTTCTGAGACTGGGTCTTGCTGTTTGCTCAGGCAACTCTTACATCTCCCTGACTCATCCCCTCTGAGCAGCTGAGGTCATGTGCCTTACTCGGGCACACCACCATGATGTGGTAGTCACTTTCGGCCTCAGCTTTCACCTAAAAAAGGTGTAGTTAATTATGAGCCCTGGGCCATTTGGATGCCTTAGGGATTAAAGGAGATCCAGTAATGGTCTCTTCACAGTCCCTGGCATACTGAGAAGCCTTAGCAAATGCTGAACATAGCTGAGTAGGATTAATGACATCATCAGTATTTTTATTATTTTAGCTCACATGCAAAGCAATGGGCTTCACTGTGGCATATTCATACAAGGATACCATTACACTTTGTTTTGATCCCTCCCCGTTCCTGCAGCTCTACCTATTTCCAAGTCCTTTTTCCTTGTCCTTTTTGACTCAGAATATCTTTTTTTTCTGTTTTCAAGCCACATATAATCCCTCACCTTCACTTTCCCTCCCCACAAAATCTCTTCCTCCCCATCACATCCCGTTTCTCATGACCCTCCCAACACACATGTCCACAAAAATTTAAAGCTAGATTCCTCGTGTAAGAGAAAACACAGTCTTTTGTTTCTGAATCTGGCTTATTTCTAAGACTTTAGTTTAAATAGAAGTGATCCAATATAATTATTACCTTGATATTAAAATGAGATCCCCTCTCAAGAGTCAATGTAATCCAAATTTGTCTTTAGATTTAGAATGCAAATTATATTTAGGATTTTGAAATTTATGTTCCCTAAATCTTGGGGCCTTTTTGAGAGCTTATAACCTAATCTAAGAAAATGCATCTTGGGACAAGACTACTGAAGATGATATATCAGAGGAGGCAAAGGGGGAGCTGGGAAGAGCTACCATGGAGATATGATTGTGAAGAGCTACTATGGAGATACAGTTGCTGTTTTGTAATGAGCTTGTGCTGATGAGGAATGAACTTTCAACAACTAACCTTCCTTTTCAGCTCATGAGACAAAGAAGCGGGTGACTGTTCCAGACTCGCTTACCCAGATAGTCTCTGAAGTTCGTGAGGCTTCTGACCTCCCTAACTGTGACTTGGACCCCAATGTCAGATGCAAGTCCCGCCTAAGCCAGCAAGTTCCCTGAGCACATGTCAGTGCATTGATATTTAGGCAGCTGAATGGATTCACTGTGGTTTAAATGTCCCCTTTCAGTTCCTGGTTCTCTTTCTTCTCTACAAGAACACTCTTATCAAACAAGTTTAAAGAAATTACTTGAGTGGGCATGGGGAGCCATGCCAGTAATCCCAGAACTGGAGATTTGGAAGCAAAAGGACCAAGTGTTCAAAACCACCCTTGCCTACACCATGAGTTCCAGGCCAACTATATCTCAAAACAAAAATTGAAAAGTTAAGATAGTGTGAGAAGTAAGGAAAGTTCCTTAATTCATGCTTGAGGGGGAAGTGTTGGATCAGGAGCACTCTCTGGCTCCAAGAATGGATTAGTACTTGATGGAGGTGGTAACTGGATCACAAGGATTCAACATTAGGAGCACATCTGTCCTTTGATGGAGGAGGTGTTTAGATCATTAGGTCTCTGAAAGTATGGGCCTTAAAGACTGATATAATGACTGGCAGTCAGTTTATAGATTTATAGATTATCGGTTTTTTTGGCTATAAATAAAAATTTGTAATCTAGCTTGTAAGATACTCAGAAAATAATAGGTTTTCAGCAAAAGCACAGTTGAGATTAGGTCTTAAGCGGGTTCATTGCTGTCTTCACATTTTTGTTTAAAATGTCTACATATAAAAATTTCTATGTAAACAATTCTCACTGCAAATGTTAAGTGTTCAGGAATCCTTACTCTAGTGTGGAGGCTTTGACTCCTCCCTTCCCTGTGTCCCTTAATTCTTTTGCCTTTCTATTCTGCTTCAGTTTCCCTCTCTGAGACTTTGCTCCCTTAATCACAAGGATTGATAATATCCAAAGACTTGTATTCTGAGACATTTGATCAAGGACATAGACACGGCCTTTCCAGAGCTTTGAGGGAGATGGGAGATGGTCCAAGTTTGCAGATGGAGTCTTGTTTTAAGAAGTTACACTGTCTTCTTATCTTGCAAGAAGAGAGCTTTTAGGTCTTCTGCTGGCTCACGTGTCTAAGAGAGCCTGTCTTCAGGATGCTTTTTGAGGCTCTGAGTACAATGCTTCAGAATTGTTCCCCATGTGGGCCACCAAAAAAAGATGTCAAGAGTAGCAGAAACAGGACCATGAAACAGCTGCTCACAGCTGCCTGCAGCAGTGGACCTCCACCAGGTGGAAACTAGGGTTCGTGACTCCATCTTTGGTCCAGTTGTCACCTTTCTCTTAGTGTTTCAGATATGCAAACAGCATAATATCCCGGGCATTCACATCTCAGCCGTGACACTCCCAACCTGTCTCAGATAGCATTGTTCTTCTAGATACTTCAACAGACACAAAGCAGAGTCTCTCCAGAACTATATTAATTCCCTCTGATGATGATTGTCTTAGTTAGGGTTTTATTGGTTTTGAAGAGACACCATGACCAAGACAATCTCCCTCTGGAAGGACGGATTTTCTTGTCTAGATTATGGGTTTCTAGGAAAGAACTTTGCTATCAAGGCTCTCTCTCCTCTTTATGGGTCTCTCTTAAATCTGCCTTTCTCTTTCTGTTTTTTTGGCTGTCATGAGATGAGCAATTTGGATCTACTGTTCCTCGTGCTGTGAAGTCTTGCCTAGCCACAGGTCTGGAGAGATAAGGACCAAATAACCATTGATTAAAACCTCTGAAAGTTGAAGCAAAATTAAACATTTTCTCTTTTTAACTTGATTGGTTTGCTATAGCTACAGAAAGATGACTGACATATCCACTAAGGTATTTGTAATTATTCCTTTTTCATGAGGGAGGTCACCTAAACCCAGGGAAGTGAAACAGCCTAATCACAGACAAAAGCAACGGCGAGAGGTAAAGATCTGAAACCACATGCGGTCATCCAAGTGTATTCTTCCTCCTTGCAGTTCATTGGAGGTAAAATAATCTGCCAAAGCACACATCCAACCTTGCTCACACGCAGGGCACTGCCTATTATAGCTCTTTTACTTCCTCAGGGTGTGTGGGTGGGGGTTGGTAGAGGGAGGGATCTTTGATGAATCTCCTTTTCAGTGTCAATTGACATTCATGAATTGATGTGATGGAGAGATAGGATAGGCTGGTGGGATTTTAGAATCATTTCTCCGCCACTCTCCATCTGCATCTATAGACCAGACCCAGGTACAACCGAAGCTGTTTTTCTTTGTACTAAGACAGGGGAGTGTGCAGACAATACTGCATACTACTCTACAGCATGTGGCAGGCTCCCCTTTGAAGAGGTGTGGCAGCTTAAACTTGGAAAATTATGCAGAGATACAAACATGACAGTGCTGTCCCCATGGAGATGAACAGGAGGTTCTGTATCAGAGTCCAGGGCTCTCTTTGAACCCCAACATCTGCCCTCAGACCATTAGTCAGAGAAAAACTTGGCTTGTTGATCGTATTGAAGTAAATGGCTTTGCTCATTGCTGTCTTTCACTCATTCATTCATCTGTTCCATTGACAAATATTGAGAAACTATCGTGGTAGCATATTGCTAGAGTATGGGTGTGATATTGTATACCTGTAATTAATTCTACCAGTCAAGTGACAGAAGCCAGAGGATGGTGAGTTCAAGGCCAACCTGCTGTGCATAGTGAAACTCTGTCTCTAAACAACAGCAGCAGCAAACACTCATCAAAGATGCAATTGGGTGACCAGGGGACCTGAGAGTCTTTCCATGTACACAGAGTGAACCTGAGAGTCTGTCCGTGTGCACAGAGGCACTGGCTGTGACTTTGTTTTGCTATTCATCTAGTGGCATAGATAACGTGATGTGGAGCAGTATGCCACTGTGACATAGGCAGTACAAAGAAGACATCAAATTCTTGCCATGGTCAACTTTTATATGCCAAGCAGTGACAGAGTCTCTGTTGTATGAACTTTTCTTTGAGAGGTGAACAAAAATCTATTCAGCCCCAGACAAGCACCAGGGACAGACCACATGAGTTATTCTACTCAATCCATCTATGGTGAACCAACGAGTTTAGTAGGATAATATGTAGGACCATGAGTAAGGAATGATTGACAGGTGAGTCACTTATAAGCAACAATACTGTTGAAGAAATGTCTCATTCAACTACGGATAACTCCTAACCTATCCTCAGGGAAGGGCAGCGTCTCCTTAACCCATGCCTGTTCTGACAGATCCTTAATGAGTCCAGTCTTAAGAGTGGCTCATTTTGGGTAATCACAGCTGCTGGGAGTTCAGGCCACAAAACTGTCTTTCATGCTAAGGACAGTGTTCTATACTAACCTCATATTTTACTTAAACTACCAAGGCTAAATTGCTGTCTTTTCTGTGCATTCAGCTTAGTTCATTGTGACACTTAGTCCCTGAGAGTAGAGTCAGAGACCCTCGCGGAGGTGTCTGGACATTGGTCAGGTGGCCTGATATCTATACCCCTCCATAGAAGTCTTGAGGAGCTACAGAAGGTACCAGGTCTAGAATCAGATTCATGTGGTATATATCTTGGATCTATCCCATTATAGAAAATGATGAGACTTTATTCATAGCTACATATTCAGTCCCTTCCCCAAGAGAGGATGTGACAGTGTTTTATCTCTGAGGCATGCTGATGGTTTAAATGAGATAATGTAGGCACAGTTCTAGATACACCATAATATCAGTTCTCTGCACCTCAAGCAGCTGCTCAGCTCACATCAGATTATGTATGAGTATAAGTATGAGACTCATGGATTAAAAATTCTCTTGGATTGGGTCTGGGATATGTTGAAACCTCATGCGTACAGAGAAGGCATTATCCCTGCCCCAGAGTGTGCATCTCTCCTTTGTCCTGTAGACGTAAATTCTGAGACCAGTGAAATGGCCAACTTTTTGGTTTATGTCTTAAATATAACTTGGTTCTGGATGGCTATAGTGTTGTAGGTCCATAATGAGAATTGTGTCATATGCATAATAAATGCTTGTTCTATCTAAAGATACCTTGATCACAGACAACCGGAGCTATATGCCAGTTAGAGCAGCTCTACAGATTCATCCGCACCCTACCATTTGAGTCTTTCCACCATTATTTCAAAACAGACCTCCAGATTACCTTTCATTTCTAGGATTTGTCCTTTACAATAAAAATCTGGATTTTGTATCAAGAATACCTTTTAAAATGTCTTGACTGTCAGGGTTGGCGAGATGGCTCAGTGTCTAAGAGCACTTTGTTGCTAGTGCAGACGACCCAGGTTTGGTTTGCATCACCCACATAGTGATGCCCAGCCATCTATACTGCAGTTCTCAGGGACCTGACTCCATCTTCTGGACTCTCTGGACATTGTATACACATTGGGCACACATACATATAGGCAGTCAAAATACAAAATATTTTGACATAAGATAAAATAAACAAATCCAAAATTGTTTAAAACCCTTTTTATTATCTTGGATATACCCATCTGATTTTATAACTATAGGGGAAGCTACAAATCCTTGAAGCTTGCTGGGAAAACCCACAAGGCTAATACACGATTATAAAATCCAGTTTGCCACAGTCAGAGCACAGCTTGTGTCAGCAGACTGTCTGTAGTGAGAAGGTAATTTTAACTGACATGCTGGCATTGTTTGTGGACTTCAGGTCTGATAATGAGGCTATTTCTTCATGCTTCATTCAGCCACATTAAATCCTTATAGTCAAATGCCTTATTCAAATACAGCATTTTAAATGAATTCCAAGTGCAATGGATAAACTTTTGCCTCATTATTCCTATATTAAAGATAAAAAGATTCAAGATTGAAATGAAATAGGTCAAAGAAACTTGTGAGCTTCTTTGTAAAGATTTAATGTGGCTGAATGCAGCATGAAGACTCAGTCTCCCATTAGACCTGAAGTCCACAGAACAAAGTAGATCTGAACTGAGCTGACACTGGAAATAGCATTGTGATGTGGACAGAATGGCTGTCTGCATCTTAAAATACAATATCTTTATTTCCAATGACATACAATTACTCAGAAAAAAGTTTTCCTCAATACAGTCTGCAAGTTTAAAATTAATTTGACTATCCAAGAGAGGCATTTTTTTTTATACTTTTATTGATTCTTTGTGGATTTCACACCATGCATCCTGATCTCACTTATGGCCTCGTCTCCTCACTTTTGCCCTCTGCTCTTGCCGTCTCCCCCGCAACAAATTAAAACCAAATTTAAAGGGAAAACCAAAAACCAAGCAAAACAAAGAAACAAAACAAAGCAAACAAATAAAAACAAAAAAAAAGTAGAAGAAGAATCTTGTCGTGGAAGCTGTACTTTGGCCCATGGAAGCACACGGTTTACTCTTGAATTCCTTCATCTTCATTTGCAAGTGTTCATTGCCAGGAGTTATTAGCTTGGCTCAAGGTGTCTGGTTTCTGCTATGCTATTGAAAATAGGCTGTCCCTGGAGCTCTGCCTGGATATCTTGTCAATCTGTGTCATGGAGATCTGTAGGTTCATCCCCTCACATGATCCAACAGTTCATAGATGTACATTTTGGGGTGAGCCAGTTCATAGCCCTAGTTTAGGGCCTGGGTGCTAACTGGATAGGTCAGCTCCCTAGGTCATCACTACCTGGGTGAACTCTCCAGCAGCGCCTCTGCTAGCACACTATGTGCAGCTTACAACAAGGAGCAGGGCCAGTTCTGTTCTCAGGCCCTCAGATTCAGGTCCCCCTCAATTATATCACAAAGACCAGCTCTACTGTTTTGTCCAAGCAAGGTTCAGGGCCCACTCTCCCAATTGCTGTAGGGGGCATTAAAGGTGGGACAGGGTTAGTTCCTTTTTTCTCATTATCTCAGGGCTGGTTCACTTATAACCCCACCCCAGTAGGGCCAGCTCTGGTGTGCTGCCCAGATAGGAAGCAGGGGCCGCTTTGAGTGAAGCATTTCAAGTGAAATTTTATGCAACACTTTTTTCTATAAGTAGAATGATCACTAATGTTATAAAATATACACAGGTACTGGACTTCTGCAGGTTCACTTCTACTCATAATAATATAATAATAGATGTAGAAATGAGGAGAGAGAATTGAGTAAGAGCTAGAGCAGATACTGAAGGGAAATGACAGGAATATGATGATGTCTATTGAGATTTGATTGTGTGTTACAGGATCAAAGTACTGGGAGCTTAATTCCCATTACAGCAGTGTCAGGAGGAGAACCTGACAAATGCTCTCCCTAGAAGGAGAGAGGACTGTGATTTGGCTTCCTCCTGATCCTGCTCTCTCTTGCCTCTCCACCCTCTGCAACAAGGCAAACAAGGATAAAGACCTTCCTCAATGCTGATGCAAGGGTAATTGACCAAGTCCACAGTTAGGGATGCTGTAAAGATACAATGAGATTAAATGAGTCAACTAAGCACCTCTGTGAGTGACCACGCCCTGCCTGGCATCATTCCAGCTGGGGACTTTTAAAGGACATGCCAGTGCCTGAAAGGGACTATGACCCCCCACCTCGTGTATGTGATCATTCTCTGTACCTTACACAAATGTGTCTAATCCATGTTCAATGATGAATAGCCACCCATCCAAAATAAGTAAAAGTAAAGTGAATTATTTTTAGATACAGTACTCTAGACTCCTAAGTGCTCCCAAGATGACGTCCATTTAAAACAGATGCCGTGAATGCAGGTGAAGGATTGGGGTGGGGGAAATGGTCAGTTAAGCTGCCTACGCTGAATCTTTCCAGCAGGACTTGGTTCCTTTTCAAATTGCTAGTCTGTCTGTGGGGTTTAAATTATGACTGAATTTGTGGACACTCAGCAGAATGGCTCTACGATATTTATGGCTTCAGCAAGGCGTACCTAGATAATTCAATCCAGGACTCTCAACATATATTCTATACACTAAACTCTGTCTTACCTGTCCCACCGCCATTGCTTTTTTTCCCCTGTAATCATCCACTTTTTCCTATTTAACCACATATGAGTTCAACAAATAGTGCTACATTCTATGCCTCACTTTTTCCAAGCAAATTAAGAATAAATACTGATTCTAAGAAAAATTATTTTAGCATAAACATTCTCCTTGATGTATGAAACGTTTTTAGAAAGGGCTATTTGTTCTTCACTCACCCTCTTATTTTCTGTTACGCAAGACATCTCCTTTTTTACAGGGGAGCTCTGAGAAAAAAAAGTCACATTTTATTTGGATCTCTCTGATAATTCTGCTGACAGAATCCAACTCAGGTGCTGATCTTCTCTGAGTTCCTCTTAGAAATCAGTCAACATCATTCGGAGTTACCCAAGGCGAGATACCACCTTTGAGAACACATTTGGGCTGCGAGTTTCAACACTGGTTCCCATATTTTATTCATGATTTCGGTATTCCTCGTTGTTATTTCAGTAACCTTCCACTCATGGTTACATGAAAATGGATAGGATAAATCTGTCTGCTAATGGCACTGTCAATTGACGGGCATGTCAGGGCCGGCCTGTGACAGACAGCAGGAGGCTCTCCTTGCCAAGAATTCCAGGTAAATGTATAAAATGATTCAAAGAGACTTGGGTTATTTGGGGGCAAGGATACTGAACCACTAACATTTTCACAATGAGTCTTAAAGACTAGACTGGAGCATGCTTTTGTCGGGTTAGCTCCTAACCTTCCTTTAGGAAGTACATTTTGGTTAAACCTTGAAGAATTTATTTCATTAAGGTAACTTGTACATGCTGACTCATTAAAGATTTTGCTGTAGTTACTGAGCTGGAAGACCTATTTTAGATGCTGACAGGCCAGTGATTAACTATATGACCTTAATTAATTTAATTAACTTCTTTGTGAGTTGGTGTACAGATGACGTTTTGCACACTTGGATCGCAGATGCCCAGCAGTTCTGCTGAGAGGATTGGGTTGGGAATTTAAATCTTTACCTGCTGCTGAGGTTCTCTTTGGCCAGGATCCAAACTTTTACAGTTCTTTTCTGGTCTCTCTTTCTAGTCCTTTTCTTTAGTTCAGAATGTCATAGTGTCTGTCCAAGATTATGTCAATTGTTTTCAAGATCCCATTTGGATCTTGTATGTCTCGTTGACAATACCATGAGAACTATTGCTGAAGCCCATGTTTGATGGCTCACAAATGAGTAAACTCTTCTAGAAAGGCTGCTTTCTTTCCCTTAGATTTTTGCCATCACTTAGACCTGGCTCTGTCCTGCATTTGGGCTTTAGAACTTTCCCTGTGTTTTCCTTGGGGCACTTTGGCATTCCAGGTGACTTCTCTAAGGTGTTTATTATTCTCCCTTTGGATCTTTGCACAGGACATTTTTTTTTCTGCCTGTCCGTGACAAACGGATTCTGTATATCTGTCCTTTAGATTGTACCATACAAGTGGCTTTTGCTGCTGTCTTCAGCTTGCTCCCAAGTCTTCCTCTTTCGTGTTTTTGTGCTCAGCCATCTTAGCAGGTTAACACAGTAGTATGTTTCTTTGTTAAGAGTCTGAATTATAAGTCATACTAAGGGAGAGAAACTACATTTGCCTTAAGTACCATTGATGAGTCAATAATTTTTAGCAGTGTGCCATATATATTGCATAAATAAACAATGACATTTGCTGGGTTAGGAAGTGCTGCATTTGAGTGTATTGTTTGATTCTTTTATAATTTTCCCAGGGAACATGAATGTGAGTTTGCTACTATGAACAGTTTATAATTTTATTCCCTCTTTCATGTAAAATGTTTTATAATTTTAGAGAAAACAGAATAATGTGTTTAGTTTAGAATAGGAATGTGTACTTTATCTAATGAAAGGAGAAATATCTAAATAAAAAGAAACAGTGACAAATGAAAGCTCTCTTTCCTGCTGTTTACTATATAGGCATAATAAACCAAAAATTATATGTCCTTGATTATCTTCACACACAAACTGAACAAATTGCATTAATAGGGTATCCAAGCACTAAAGGAGTGAGGGGAAGAAAATACACTTGCTAATAATAAACAGAAGGAAATAGTATCTATGAAGAAATATGTTTGCAAAACAATAAAGCAGACATTTAGCAAACACTTATTTTTTGCTTGTTGAATATACTCAGAGAATGAGTAAGTCAATTGCCTCTGATGCTTTCCATGGATTGCTTTATAGTTTTCTTTCCATGTTGCAAAAATCTATAGGATGATGATGTGGACTAGTGCCTAAGGGATGTCACAGAGTAGCAAGCTATCTTCCATAGATATTTCTGGATTAATTGGTTCCCTGAATTAATATTTTGAAGGTAGAGCCCAAAGAATTGATGAAACTGGATGTGGAATAAACTTATACCTGTCAAAAATTCTGTAAGCTCTGTCTTCACAAGTAAATCTATGTGGCATTGCTATGGAGAAGGACAGAGAAAATCAAAGATACAGCAAGTCTTGGAAAAAGATAAGACTTTCAGCTGCAGGTATGGAAGCTCAAGTTCCTGCCAGCTTGTGATGGAGATTCGGAGTGGGCTGGGATAGATGAATTTGTACTGGAGGAAGTGAAGTTCAAGGTGAACATAGTTCTCAGGGAAGGTACAGCTGTCGAGTCAGTGAAAACAGAGGAAGACTCAGAGGAGCAACTAAATGTGGGGGTTTTGATGCCTTTGAATAATGGAAGAAGACAAAGCAAAATTATGAGAGGAGTGTGGGACCAGGGATGGAGTACGTTGTGAAATATTAGTTCAAGAAGTGCTAGATTTGTATATGTTGTGGAATGTTTACTGATCTGAAGATGTGTTTTTCTCTTTTATGTTACATTTATTTAACTCTGTAAAGTTGTGTTAGTCTGCCTTCCTCAAACACCTGATTGGTCTAATAAAGAGCTGAGCAACAAGTAGCTACGCAGGAGAAAGAATAGGTGGGGCTACCAGTTAGAGAGAATAAATAGGAGAAAAGGGAGGAGAAAGAAAATTAGGAAAAGAGGATGCCAGGGGTCAGTCACCTAGTCACACAACCAGCCAGAGTAAAAAGGAAAGAAGTATATAGAACAGAGAAAGGTAAATCCCAGCGGCAAAAGGTAAACAGGACAATTTAAGTTAAGAAACGCTGGCTAGAATCAAGCCAAGCTAAGGCTGTGCATTCATAAGTAAGATTAAGTCTCCATGTATTTATTTAGGAACTTGGTGATGGGCCCCCACAGAGTGAAAAAAGCAAACTCCATGAGTGGGTTGTAGAATATCATTGTAAAAATTGATCATTCTTATCATGTTGTGGTGCTTTGAATGTAATTGGCCTCTATAATCTCTTAGGGATTTGCACTAATAGGAGGTGTGGCCTATTTCAGTAGGTGTGGTCTTATTGGAGGAAGCGTGTCACTGTAGAGGTGCTTTAAGTCTCATACATGCTGAAGATATAACCCAGTGTCTCAGTTCACTTCCTGTTGCCTTCTGATCAATATGTATCCAGTACCAAGTCTGCCTGCATACTACCATACCCTGCCATGATGACAATGGACTAAATCTCTGAAAATGTAAGTCATCCTAATTCAGTGTTTTTCTGTAATACGAGTTGCCATGGTCATAGTGTCTTTTCACAACAATGGAAACTCTAACTAAGACAGAGGTTGTTTTCAAGTTAGCCTCAGGCATACTCTTGAGACAAGAACAAAACCAGTCACAGTTTCAAGACTTTGGGGGCCAGGGAGTGGAATGTGTGGTTTGAAAGAAAATGTCCCCCAAAGGGAGTGGCACTATTAGGGAGTATGTCCTTGTTGCAGTGAATATGACCTTGTTGGAAGAGGTGTGTCACTATGGAGGCAGGCACTGAGGTCTCATATATGCTTAAGATACTGCCAGTGTTGGGGACCTCTTCCTGTTGCCTGCAATATGTAGGACTCTCTGCTATTTCTTCAGCACCATGTCTGCCCGTACATCAGCATGTCCCATCATGGTGATGATATACTGAACCTCTGAACTGTAAGTGAGCCACTCGAATTAAATGTTTTCCTTTATAAGAGTTTCTGTGGTTGTGGTGTCTCCTCACAGCAACAGAAACCCTAATTCAGACACGTATATGTTTTCAAGACAGTATTTCATTCAGTTCTAGGGGATAATTTTCTCAGCTGTCATATATTTCACATTCCATTGAATTCATTTCTTTTCCCTTTATAATAGCTGTCCTTGTGAAGAACACTGTGCCTGAGCAGCCATAAACAGGCATGGGAGCTGGGATGGTCATAAAGAACATGGTACCCCACCTACAAGCTTGCTGAATACTAGGATCTTGTTTTAAATGGGGTTGGTCATGAGCATCTATCTATCTGCCTTTTAAAAACTGAGAAGGGATCTCATGTGATGAAGCTTGGCCTCAAACTTGATGTGTAGGTGAAAATGATCTTGCACCTCTTTTCTCCTGTTTCCATTTGCCAGCTGCTTGGATTATAGGTCTGTGCCATTGTACCAAGATTAAGATGTGCTGGGACTGAAACCCTCATGTATTCTAGGCAAACACTCTACCAACAGAGCTGCTCATCCTGCTCCATGTGTACATATTCTGCATGCACATATATGTATCTATGCATATCAGAACATAGCCTAATAGGTTCCGCCACAGTGTGTATGAGAAAAAACTGTGAGACCAGAGACCAGGTGGCACTGTGCTGTTGGCATTTGAATGATATATCCAAACCATACAAGGTATTCATCCACTGGATAAACGAGTTCATGCCATATATGGTAACAGGACCAACAGCTGGCATGAGCTACATATTGAAGGTAAAGACATGCGTCAGTAATGGGAGGTTGGAGTGTTGGTGGATATATAGAGTATGTGGGCCATGGTGAAGATGGTTATTTATCAGTAGGTTAAGACTGAGCAAGGCTTTTGTAGGTGAGGATATTGGTCATATTTCACAAAATGTCATCTTCATGAGTATGCCTTTTATGCATGTGGACATGTTTGAATGTGTTGCTATCCATGTGCACAGTTGCACAGGCCAGAAGTGGATGCTGGCTGTTTTCTTTGATCACTTTCCACTTTACGTTTGTTTTGTTTGGATTTTTGAGACAGGGTTTCTCTGTGTAACAGCCTTTGCTGGCCTGGAACTTGCTGTGTAGATAAGGCTGGCCTTGAACTCCCAGAAATCTGCCTTCATCTGCCTTCTGAGTGCTGGGATTAAAGGGGAGCACCACCACTGTGCAGCTCCACCTTACTCTTTGAGACAGTGTCTCTTATTGAACCTCATGCTTACCGTTTTGACAAGACGAGCTGGGAGGAAAGGCTAGAGAGCCCACTGTCTCTGATTCCTTCGTGGTAGGAATATGTTATAGGCACATGTTTCCATGCCTGGCCTTTTACATGGGTTCAAGGCTTCTGAACTCAGGTTTGCATGCTCATACAAGTACTTTATTGACTAAATCATTTTTCATCCCACAAAATTTCATCTTTTAGTTTAATAATAGCTAAGAAATTAAATAGCTACTCAACTACTAATTAAGACATCAATCAATTTTGAGCATATGTTGCTGAAAGAGACCATCTGTCAGTCATATGTGATCACACTATACATACCTGGGTTTGAGATATGAGACTCTATGGTATGTTCTTTAAGGGCCATAGTAGTTGCTAGCATCTGTACTCTTTCTACCCAGTTTCTTCCCGGTATGACACTCTGTGAATGTGGCTACATTCATGAATTAAAAAGAAAAGTGCTGAATGAATCCATTTTGAAACTAGGAGGGCAAATCCTAGGGGACAAAAGTTTAGATGAATTGATCTCTTTCTCTGAGATGCCAGCCCTTCATATGGATCCTATCACTCAAGTTCTGCCAGGGTAGGTCCACTCCTTGTAGGGCAGCCGCATCTCTGACATGGCCTTATGGTCCCCTCTAACAACTCATCTCTCTTCTTTCTCTGTAGCAGTGATCTTGTCAACAGAGCTCTAAATAGTGAAATTTTGATGGAACTTTCTTCCTACCTCCTTGGGCAGAACATCAAAAATGCATCTCCAAGCCTTGCAATTTAATCTCCTTTTTTATTCTAGTTTTGATACTCAATTACTAAAATTTATATTAGGAGTTATTATTAAATTATGTTTTATACAATTCTGACACTATCTGTTAATAAATAGAAAAGTCTCATCCGCATTTCTAAAGAATGAATTATTTTAGAAATAATTTTTAGTTTTCTGAAGTATGAGTCAGTCAATGTGAATGACGTGGAGTATAATTTTTTAACTTTAGCTTAAAACTCATAATATAATTAGGTCATGATTTCCTGTGTTGATATTTGCTTCGCAGAGATTCTGATAGCTGATAGTTTAATTGAATTTTTATGTATCTGAAACAGATGCTCTATGCTAACTCTTCCATCCATGTGGAAATGTTAGTCATGAAAATTCAGAAGAGAGGGCTCTCTCATCATTCATTCTTGTGATTCAGGACTATGACTGGGGCTCCAATTGCCCCACTTAACCACAAACATGGGCTTTAATCACAGGAATTTTTTGTCTAATTATAAGTGGCCACCAAAATAGATATTTTGAAAAACATCCTGAAGTGTGATTCACACTGATTTAAGAATTTGTTTTCCCTAAATAAAGGGCAGAAAATGAGAGGCGATATTTTTTATTGGCCTATGTTTGTGAAAAGAAAAAAAAATCAGGATGCCAAAATTATTTTGCTCTTTCTCTTGATTAATGTCAAAGTATACTGTATGTATTTTTGGTTTAATGACTGAAAGTTTGGAAGTAAAACAGATGCATACATCTTTCAGGATCCAAATAACATTACCATGAATTCTAATATAACATATGGAACACCTAGAATTTATAGTAATTATATGCAAACTTATAAATAATGGAAGAGACTTAATCATGTTGACCTTGCTTAGTCATAAATAACAAAACTGCTTCAGCTCAGTCTAATTGCCCCTTCATTATACAAAATCTTGAAATTCCTTTTCTGCTATGGGAATATGTCTAAGGAGCTAGATTGTTGGATTTCTCTCAGGAAATACTATTCTTCAGTTCTGCCTTGCTATTTTGCTCACTCTACTCTTGGGTCCATTATCTTCCTTATCAATCTGTATCATCCATAGAAAAGACTTTCACATTGTCCCTCACAGAAGCTTTGTGGACCTGGGAAGGGATCTCATGTAGACTTACTCAGTACCTAAGGAGTGGCACAGAATTTCAAATTCTAAATGTTCACACGGCATTAATGAGGGCTACTGTAAATGCCGCTAAAGATTATCTTAGAAATAACGTTGTAACTTATAACTATCATGGAGATGATCTCAATTGATTGTGGCTTGAGGAGATGATGTTTCAGTTAGTAAAGTAAGTGCCTGCTGTGCAAACAAAGACTTGAGTTTAGAGCCTCAGCACTGAGGTAAACAAAGTCAGGAATAGCAGCAAATCTGTAACAGCAGTGCTGGGAAGATAGACAGGCAGACCCTGTTGTTGACTGGCCAACCTGCTTGCCTGAATCAGGAAGCTCAGGGTACAATGTGAGAGGTTGTCTTCAGAGGCAAGATAGAGATCATTAACATCACCTACACACACACACACACACACACACACACACACACACACACACACACATATATATATATATATATATATGTTGTATCAGAATGGCTTACAACCTGTGGTGCGGTAGTAATGGCTGTCTACCAATGGGAGGTCCTAGAATCCAGTAGTTATTCAGTCTACAAGGCTGAATGTCTAAGCTGGTCTTTAGTGTATGCCAGAATGAAGAAGTAGGCTCTAATGCCAGTGAAAGAATAGACTAACCAACCAGAATGTGAGCAAGCGGGCAAAGAGAGCAAGCTTCCTTTTTCCCTGTCCCTTATATAGGCTGCCAACAGTAGTTGTAGCCCAGAATAAAGGTGGATCTTCCCACCTCCAAAGATCTAGATTAAATATGGGTCTTCCTGCTTCAGATGATTGAATTAAGAAAAAAATCCCTCACAGGTATACCCAGACACTTGGGGTATAGCTAATTCTAGATGTAGTCAACTTGACAACAAATAATAACTATCACACATGTGCAGGCTGGTTTGATTTGAATTCTGTTGTGTGCATTTCTACTCAATACCATGGATTCTAGATGTCAGAAACTATTTATATGCCCTGGTCTCATACCTCTGTTGTGGGGGAGGAGCCACCAACATCCAATTACTCAACTACCATTTGTTTCCTGCAGGTAGCCCACGATGGGGTGAACAGTAAAGAAGGAAATGACACAGTTATCATAAAAGATTGCCGTTGTGCTGTTAACGGTCTGCATTTTTCATTTATGTGACTTAGGCATGAATAAGTAATGGACACAGACATATTGTTTTTCCTCTCCATGACTTTGTTGTGATCCTGCTCCTCTTATCTGTGGAATAAATTGATAAGTGCTGGAACAGTGGCTACAGAATGAGCAATGAGAGCCAAGGTCCCATTAGTCTCACCTGCTATTCCCGCTGGTTCATAAGGCTTGTGCTGGAAGGGTTCCCTGAACTTATTACTAGCCACTGAACAAATACCTCTGGTTAACAGCAAAATTCATCAGTAAGCAAATGGGAAACAAATCAGCTTAGCAATAAAGTTGAAAAATAATCACAGCCTGGTAGAGGAGCCTGCAAGGTGACTTTATAGTAAGAGCGAGCAAAAAATCACTGGGATGTGACTCGAATTTACACTGCAAATGACTGTCATGGGGCCGTACTGCAGAATGCCAGACGGATGTGTGATGATTGCTGTGCAGAAACATATTTGAGTTTTCCAGCTACAGATAAGGATTCCAGGTGCTCCCTGAAAGCAGAGCCTCATGGTACTTTGTCATGTGCTACTCCACGGTACATGCAGTATGCTTCTGCTTCCTGAGGCATTGCGAGTAAACAGAACAAACTCTATTTTATTCCCAAGTGCCTCCAGAGCGTCTGATGAGATGATAAAAAGTAGTTAAACTTTGGTGCGCATTTTTGCTGGCTTGGCATAATGTGTATGCTTTCAAGGTACAATATACCATGTTCGAAATCTGCAGTGTCTAGGCACCAGGCATTTTGACTTGCTTTTTACCATGTCACCATGATTTTCAACTACAGGTCTCATAGATTCCCAGGTTACTATTTAGTTGTATTTTTGGTTTGGAGCTAACTTTCAGTTATTGACATATAGTTAGTTCTTATTATTTGATTGATATACATGATCATCAATATCTCTGTAGTTTGTTAGTGGAAACTGCACTTTCATTTCTCAGCTGCCCAGACTGAAATAATCAAACAGAAACTATATTAATTACAACACTGTTTGGCAGTGGCTCAGACATATTCATAGGTAGCTCTTACATCTTAAATTAACCCATGTCTATTAATCTATATGTCTTCCCAAGACTGTGTCTTACTGATAATATTCTGGCATCTTTCTCCTTCAGAGGCCACATGGCATTTCCTCATACTCTGTCTCTGTCTCTGTTTGGATTTCCTGCTTGGCTTTTCTCTACTAAGTCATTGGCCAAAAGAGCTTTATGCATCAACAAACAAAAGCAACAAATATATAAAAAGACATTGCACATCATCTCCCATTTTTCTGTATAAAAGAGAAGAAAGGTTTTAGCTTTAATATAATAAAATTACAAATAACAAAACAGTTTTCGAACAAGAATTACAATTGCAATATTCATTTTATTTGTATTAGGCATCCCTCTTCAGCTTATAGAACCATAGTGTCTGGCAGAATTTTCCACGAAGCAGAAAATTTGAAAGACCATTTCACTTGGCAGTTTGCCAGTCATTTTCTTTTGTGTCCTGAAGAATATCTGGCAAATTCTTTCATAAAGAAGGCACCCCAAAGGACTGCCTCACCTTCTCTTGGCAAGTTTAGCAGTCATTTTTCTATGGGTCCTGCATACCAAGTTTATGTAGCATACCATAAAGCAGTCCCGGTAAGAGCAGATTCTTGCCCAAGTGGCTAGAAACTCCATAATGAGCCTCTCCAATGCTCATCATCCTCTTGAAGCAGAGTGGTACTGCCAAGAGCAGACATGTCTCACTGTCAAGAGAAGTCCAAGTTCTTAGAATATTTTAAATTCCATAGGTCTTTGAAGTGTTGAAGATTATATATCTAACTGAAATATATAATTCTGTGTGTCTAGAAAGCCTAACTAATGTAGTTAAAAGTTTAAATATTATAGATGACTATCTATTAATCTATATTATTAACTATACATTACACTTTAAAATGAACTGTATAAACATAATACCTTAAACAAGAGTATATACAGTTTAACAAAATTGACATTGAATTTATATTAATAAACTAAAATTCATACTAATGTAAAGTATTTACCTCTATATCATATTCCCTCTCTTTTTTAGAAAGAGATTGACTGTGACCATTAACCATTGATACCCAATCCCTTTTAAATGAAAACAATCATTTATAAATAGTTATTTTGGGAATTTATATGTAGTTTTCTCCAAACTGCTTCCTCCTATTTGTTAGGAAAAAACTTCTAGGGTTAATGGAGATCTTTTGGGGAGACTTGTTCTATCAACTACATTAGCCTGGAAAAAATCCAGAGGTTCCCATCTTCTGTAGAAACAAAAGAAAATCCTATTTTCCAAAGTAATACACCTTAGACTCAAATTTTGAAGTCAACATACCTTTAAGAATTATATGTTGGTTTAGTTTAGCAGCCCTTAGAATCAAATTTCTCTCTACATTAAAAAACTCAAAGAAAACACAATTATACAATAATCCAGGCTTTGTGTATTTCTCATGGCCCATTATGATTGTCTATGCTATTTTTCATTTAAGAATTTCAGTTTATATCCTTCAATTATTTTTTTATTTATGATTCTGTCTTTTATCCTCTCTGTCTTAATCCGATGCACATTTATTAAACTTACTGTATCCTGTTCAAAGTCCTTTTCTTTCTGAATATGTCTTTACTGTATATTTGTAATCTTTTTCTGATCAGGAATATTTTATAAAATGCTAAGTGGGTGGGGCTAGGACTAATGCTGCAGCTTTGCTTGTTGGCTCTGTCTCTGTCCAACATGGCAGAGGTATGATCAATGCCTCTGTGAGCCATGCTTACTGCCCCAGCTCCAGGGATATAGTGAATCTATGTTGTCATTAAGCAACTAGTAGTGTGCTGCTCGCAAAATCCTTTTAAGGGCTTTGTGTCAGGACCTCCTGAAAGGGCCAGAGCCATTCTCACCACCAGCACAAACCAGAAAGCCATCTCTTAAAGAAGTTGCACCTCTGCTCACTACCAGCAAACAGAGCCTATTGGGAAAAAAAATGCAGCTACCAAGAAGCTGCAATTGACTCTCATTTTTGTGGGTCTAGAAGTGCTTTTTAAGCTTTTTTAGGCTTTCTGGGGATGTATGTTGCAAAATGTTGGGTGCCAGTATGTAAGCAGAGACTGTGCTTTCATTTTCCCGACACCCAGATCTGAATAATCAAACAGAAACTGTATTAATTATAACACAATTTGGCTAATGGCTCAGGGGTATTCCTAGCTAGCTCTTACATCTTAAAGTAACCCATTTTTATTAATCGATGTATTACCATGAGGCTGTGACTAACCAGTAATGTTGTTGCATCTTTCCCCTTAGGCAGCTACACAGTGTCTCCTTGACTCTGCCTTCTCTCTCTCTCTCTCTCTCTCTCTCTCTCTCTCTCTCTCTCTCTCTCTCTCTCTCTCTTTCTGTTTGGATTTCCCTCTTGGCTTTACTCTGCTAAGCCATTGACCAAAACAGCTTTATTCATCAACCAGTAAAAGCAATACATACAAAAAAGATCATCCTACATGGGTGGTTATTGAATTTTATATGATTTCCAGTTTTGTACTTCATATCCTCAGACTGCATATAATAAAGTTAAATAAGATGCATTAAACACTTACTGTCTGTAAAGCATTATTTTATATGTCTATGTGTGAATAAATAGGCAAGCCTGTACATGAATATTATCTATCAACCTACCATTTATCTATTATATATCTTTTAATTTATAGTCTTTCTGCCACCTATCCACCTGCTTATTATTTATCATGTATTTATAACTATGTATATATCTATCTGTCTGTCTGTATATCAACTATGTATCTTTCATTCATCTGTCTATTAATAATTCATCATCTATTCATTTTGGGCAAAGACAAGAAGAATATCAGAAGTTGAGAAATTTCAGGTAACTACTGGTTTCTATGAGGGAGAATGTAAGTCTTGGGAACTATGGGGTATTTCAGTAACAGCATGTTGGAAAAACTTAGGACTAGTTGAAAGATGTTTGACAAACTTGGTGCAAGCAGGGATTTGTTTTATATTGAATGCCATCAAAAAGAAGGGGCAGATTTATGGTGTAATATTAAAGTTTCAATTGACAGTGAGTTTTAAGAAAAAGGTGAGACACTGTTACCTACACAATGAACCTTGGATAAAAGCTAGGATTTAGTTTGATTTTTTTACTTCATCAGTCTTTGAAAGACCTTATATGATGCTGACCTTTTGAAAGATTTTTGTGCTCACCAAGTGAGCAGCATGGTTTAGATGGGCATACCAAGCTAACTTCCACATGTTAACAGCTGAAATTTTGGACTATATATGTATGCATATGTCACTATATATGTATGTATGTATGTATCTATCTATCTATCCTTCTAACTCTCTATTACCTATCAATCTATGCTATCTCTCATCTATTTATCATGCAGCCACCTTACCATCATTTATATACTCACCTATAATTTTTATCATCTATCTTCCTGCCATATATATATATTCTATCTATCTATCTATCTATCTATCTATCTATCTATCTATCCATCTATCTATCACCACCACCATCACCATATATAAATCATTTTCCATATATCCTCATTAAATAACAGCAACAATCTAGGATCTAGGTGCAATATTTTAATCCTACCTACTTAAGATGCTGAGCAGGAGGCTGCAAGTCCAAGACCAGCCAGGGCTACAGAGTAAATTCTTGACTACTCTGAGTAACTTATTAAGGCTATGTCAAAAAATAGAAAAGTAAAGAGGGTTATGGTATAGATCAGTGGTACAATGCTTACATATCATGAGTCCATTATGGGTTCATTAGATCCAGTACCAAGCAACATCAAACACAAATATATACATGCATGAGGGTGTCTATAGTGAAAATATAAACAATGTATTATGTGGTATTTGTACAATGTATGAAGATGTATTGATGTAATTGATATAGTTAAAAACTAAATGACTAATAGCTAGTCAGGAGAGTATAGGTAGAACTTCCAACTAGAGGAAGAACTCCATGGAGAAGAAAAGTGGAATCACTAACCAGACTCTGAGAATTCAGGATGGACAGTATGGAGAAAGGTAAAGAGCCTCATAGAAGAACATAGATTAAAAATGTGAGTTAATTTAAGGTTTAAGAACTAGTTAGAAACAAGCCTAAGCTAAGGATGAGCTTTCATAATTAATAATAAATCTCCATGTTGATTTCTGTGAACTGGTGGCCCACAGAAAAATTCTACTAATATGACACCCAACATGGGACTCGAATATCCAAATATAAGGCAAGAGAAAGTTAAGAAAAGTTCTGGATAAGGATCTGTACATGATTTCCAAGTCTGGCAATCCCTCAGGTAGGCCTGTGCTTGGCATACAGAGATGTGCCTACTGACTGCTGCCTGTGGGTTTGAACCAGTCACCAGAACGGATCTACATAGTAGATGGTAGTAGATGGAATGGCCCTCTAAGACTTGTCTCACATGGTGAGAGAATGCTACAAACGTGCAAAAAGCTAGGTCTAGAAACACACAAAAATCTTTAAAGAGTGCAGTATACATTATAAGGTGCTGAGGTACTGAACACAGAAAAGAAAGTGGATATAGACAGTAATAAAAAGAGTTGAAAATAATGAAGTCTTTAAAGAAAGAATAAAGTAATATAAAAATCATCCATGTAATAATGGGAAATTCCATAACATCAGAAATTGTGAATCATATATAGTACTTTGTTAACTTTAAATATTTTAAATGCTTATGAAAAAAAGTGACAGCTACTGACAGATATAAGATTGTGGGAACAAACTGCTGAATTAAACCAGCTTATACATTTTAAATGATGTTCTAACTTCTGAGTGTAAGCCAGGAAGTGTGTTGCATTGGGCGAGAGGTTATGCCTTTGTTTTCACAGGGAAAAAAGGCTGAATTTCTTCTATATTAATAAAGACCAGATTTTATTGGAAAAAAAAAACTCCTGAAAATCTTGGTAAAGACATGAGTGAACAAGCAAACAGAAAAACCTACAAGGCAGGTGATGATCCCTCTACATGGGAACAGCTCTGAGACTGGATGATACATGATAAATCTTGTTGGCTATAAAGTCCTCATGATAGTTTGGTTATACAGTCCAAATCGACTTATAAAGTTGACAGATATCTTTTGCCGGGTCAAACATAAAACAAAAAGTGATCTTTTGCTGGTTTGTGCACACTGTACATTCCATACTTGTGTTAATGCAGATATGTATTTTACCTTTAACGGTTTGTGTATTTTGAGAACAACAAAAGAAGGCAAATAGCCCAAGTGATCCATCCAGAATGGCTCTTTTGCAGTTTTTTCAAAAATCTATTTACAGAACAACTTTAAAGTTAATAGCTGAGATAATCCAGCCTCAGACTACTCCAGCCAGAACTTTGGATGAGATCTAAACTTTTCTATTACAAAGATACTAAACAAAAAATAATACAGATAGCTTTCCCGGGACTTAGCCATCATCCCAATTTTCTTAGGGTCCCCTAAAGATACCTTCAGCCATAGACAACAGGAGGTAGTCCAGAGAATATAATGCCCCATTCCCAAGAGGTGGAGTAAGTCATCTTTTGTCATTCAGAGGATTATAAGTGTTTATCATCATTTAGGTGGGTTGGTTACAAGTTGTTACTAGTAACGGTCAGTACAAAACTAAACAAAGCAGGTTGGATTCAAGGATCTCTTTCTGAAAAGAAAAATGGAGTATGTAGAAAAATTAGGATAAAATCTAGGTTATTGAATCTACTTTCAGACTAAAAAAATAACTGCTAGTATCAAATATTTTATATGGGTATGGATTTTTGTGTATTTATACAAAATTAAGGTCATTTTGGTTATACATTCTGAAGATATGTTTCTAATCTTTTAAAAAGTATTATACCTATACATCTCATCTAAAAGATATTATAAGTTACCTTTTATAGTCCTATAAGGCTATTTTTACAAACTATTTTGGGTAATTAAGAAATGTAGGCTAACAGTTAGTCATCAATCAAATTTATAGTCATGTAGGTATGTTTTCAAGGTCAAATAGATATGTATTTCAGATGGTTAAATGGTATTCACATACTTTAGAGACCTACAGATTATGGAATTTAAGATGTTTTAATAATATAAGCCTTTTCATGACAGAGAGATGTCTTCTGGCAGCATTGTACTTCAAAAAAGGATGCTGAGCATTGAAGACCCTTCATATGGAATTTGATTTCAAAATGGCAAAACTAGACATTCGGGCTAGAAACTGCCGTAGCTGCTACTGCTGACAGTATGTTTTAATAATATAAGGCTTTTCATGACAGTAAGACATGTCTTCTCCTGGCAGCACTAGTTTACTTCAAAAAAGGATGGTTGGCATTGAATAACCTCCATATGTGTAGTAAGAGCTGCGGGCCTCTTCCCACAGCCCGGCTCCTGGCCGCCAGCTAGCTTATGCCTGGAAATAATTATACGGAAACTGCATTCTTTTAAACACTGCTTGGCCCATTATATCTAGCCTCTTCTCGGCTAACTCTCGCACCTGGACTAGCCCATTTCTAATAATGTGTGTAGCACCCCAAGGTGCACTTACCGGGAAGATTCTAGCCTACGTCCATCATGGGTCTGAGCTTCATCGCATCTGCTCCAGAGAGCAGAGCTATTGAGTCTGAGCTCACTTCCTCTTCCTCCCAGTATTCTGTTCTGTTTATTCCACCCACCTATGTTCTAACCTATGAGGGCCAAACAGTTTATTTATTAATTAACCAATGACCTTCCTCCATCACATATGGAATTTGATTTCAATATGGCAAAACTAGTCACTTGGGTGAGAAACTGCCTTTGCCGCTACTGCTGACAGTATACTGTCCAAATTGAACAATAAAGACAAAAGAAAAGTTGACTGATGATCTTTGCCACAACAAGGTAGAACAGTCTTTCAATATTTCCTGCTTCACTAAAAAGTTTGTCTCTATTCTAGGCCTATAGGTCAGAGATGGATGCCAACATATTGCAGACAAAGCTCGGGTGACTATCCAGGCAGTCAGCTGTTTCTGTCATTTCTATAGTTAAAGAAGTTGCTTGCTCTACACTTCTTGTTTACTCAGGTAATTTTATATCCTTCTCAAATCTTTGATGGGGTTGAAGGCTAGACAGTTACAGTTATAATTTTTCTTGTTACCAAATTCAGAAAAGAAACTTACATAAGATATGTAAAATTTATAAGGTTGAAAAACAGAAGCTTAAACTGTTCATCTAAAAAGATGTTTTAAGGTCTAAAAAGATATTTTTAGGATGGTAATACAGATTATGATAAAAATGATTTAGATATACAACTTTAAGTTAATCAAGATAGAATGGATTATAGAGTACTTCCTTAAATATATCAAATAAAATGCATTGGACATTGTTAAATATAATTCTTAACCTGATCATTGCTGTTTTTGTAAAAAGTTTTACTATGTTAGAGTTAAAGCCTTTCATTTTATTTAGACAAAAGGGGAAATGTTGTGGAATATTTGTTCACTGTCAGAAAATGTATAGCTGTGATTGGTATAATAAGGTGCTAAATGACCAATGGCTAGGCAGAACAGTATAGGCAGGACTTCCAGGCAAAGAGAGAAAACTCCAGGAAGCAGAAAAGGGAGTTACTAGTCATATGTGGAGGAAGTTGTATGGGTAGTACAGAGATGAGGAAATGAGCCTTGTGGAAGAATGTAGATTTAAAATGGATTAGTTTAAGTTATAAGAACTAGTTAGGAACAAGCCTAAGATAATGTTGAACTTTCATGATTAATAATGTCTCTGTGCTGTTATTTGTGAGCTGCTGGCCCAAAGAAAAATCCTAATAAAATGAATAAGAGGTATAACTTGCTCAAGATGTTAGAATCTACAAAGCAACTGGGACTCAGACTCTAGTTCATACTATTAACTGCTCCAAAATCATTGACATGAATCAACAAATCGGTCACCCACTTCTCTATCACATACCAAATGGGTCATTTATAATGACTGCCTCCATTGCTCCCTTCATAGAGTGACGAACAGTCATTTTGGAGGACAGCAGGTTGCTAGACTGACTGTGTTGACCACAGGGATTTGAGTAAAAGAGAGAAAAAAAGGCAATTTAATTGGTGTCCTAAGGATGGCAGTTAATCTATCTACTCTCAGATTTGAACGTGCTTAACACACCACACAGTGCAGTAACAGGAACCCTGAGTAGGAGCTGTATAGTCTGTGCTGTCCAGTGCTGTGCAATGGAAGAGAGTCATAGACCAGGAAGAAATACAGTGTTTTGTCTGTGAAAAGAGAGAGAAGTGTAGAAGGGAGCCAAGGCAGTTTCTTTATTTAACCAATGAAATCAACACAAAACAGAAGACTCCCACATCAGAGAAGAAAGTAAAGACAACCTGGAAAGTGGTCTGAGTACAAGGGTATGGAGCAAGGATTCGGAAAAATGAAATGTCGTTTGGACATTTTCGTTTTCCAAATACTCTAAGAACAAGAGTCCCAAGCACGTAGGAAAGGGAACAGTTAATTTGCCTTTGGACTTTGCAACTGGCATGTTTCATGGGAGATTGATTACTGTGGTCCTATGTAAGTTTCTTCATCCTAGAGACAAACATATGTGCTTCATCAGACATGGAAGGGTACGGGCGGCACCAGAGTAGAGAGAAGAGCCATATGCCGCTGGATGCAAACAGTAGGAATGACAGCAACCTCACTTGTGTGATATGTGGCCTCAACTCGGACAAAACCAAAACCAAACCTCTTCTTTCAATATCTGAACCCAATCTATCCAATTTTATAAAATTCCAAGTCAAAAATCAAAAGCCATGGCCAAAATGATAAACAAATTGAACCACGTGCCACGCTGCACAGGTGCACAATAACTTAGGGTTTATTTAATTTCTGCTTTTTCTTCACCTACCACTTCCTTAGTGAGTTCTTTGGGCATGGTGCCAGGTTTGGGGACAAGATGATGGATGAGGCAGTTGAGTTCTCTGCTGGTTACTAAGTGGGCCCCAGGCACTGGGTCATACCCCCATTCAAAGAGAAGAATCCTTAGAATATTAAACGCATTGGAAGCGCGCACTCGAATTTGAGATTGAATGTGCTGCTTCCTCAAGGCGGACTGTGGTGTGCTGGAAGAAACAAGAGGCTTACATTTTGCCTTGTTGCGTTTCCACGGTGAGCCATTAATGCTCTAAGCGTCTTCAGGATTCCCGCGTCTTTATCTTCATAGGACTATGTTCTGTACTCTTGTTCTCGTATTTCTCTGCTCTCTCTTTCCAGTCCTTTCCTGTGACATAGGAGAGCAGATCACAGTTGAACCAATTCTTGAACAGCTGTCTGGAATATCACAGTTTCTCAGTAAAGTAAAATAGTATATTGTCAAAATAAAGCAGTTTCTTAGCTCAGGTGGCACACACTTCCGAAGGACTGCTGCTGGGCGCTCAGGGTCTGCTGGAAGGGTCTGGGCGGAGGATGGATTAGCTGACAAGCCTCAAACTTTCCCACCCGAACTGAGTCTTCTAAATGACCACATAAAGAAATTCCCCAAGCACCCAGAAATGGTCAGTGAGTACAGCCATAAAAGAGTATTCAGGGATTTTGTTTCCCAAACTAAAGAAAGCAGGGGCAATGTTCCCTGATACCATCACTCTTTCAGATTTAATTTCTCATTAGAGAAACATTTCAGAAAGTCTAAAGAAAGCTTTCAGTGGCCTGGCATGTAGTGAATACACACTATTGTGCTGCTAAAGTGTTTGTTCATGTCAGAAAACATGAGGTATGGGTGCCTTTGTTCTGCTGCTCCACTTCAGATATCCCTTGCATTGTCTCAGGAAACCTTTCATCATGGGCGCTCTCTCACCTTCTTCCTCATAATGCAACAGTTACAGAGCAGGTGGGCTTTAAGTGCAGCTCATTTTGATTAAATGAGTTATGGGCTCAGATTTAATTGTCGAACTTTCTAAGCCGATAGTATGGGCAATACTTAAGAACTCCACTACCTGAATTTGAACAAGTCAGACTTTTGAAAAGCACCTATAGTTACACTGAAAACTCAAAACACACAAACACACACACACACACACACACACACACACACACAGAGAGAGAGAGAGAGAGAGAGAGAGAGAGAGAGAGAGAGAGAGAGAGAGCAAAACCAAACATTAATAAAAACCTCTATAAAAGGCAATTTTACCCTCTATCACAGGCAAATTATACTCTGGAATCCCCCAGGCCTTCGAGGCTAAACTGGGACTGCAGAAGCATCCAGCCTCCTAGACTAAACAACCACCACATTTGTTGGCTTCTCTGGAGATACTGCTATTACTGTAATATTCTGACCATATCATGTAGGCCAGTCTAATGAATCCTCCTTTAATGTATGTTAATTTTATTGGCTCTATTCCTCTGTGAATTTGACTGAGGCAGTTTGAATAAGAAATGCTCCCCATAGACTCACATGTTTGAACATATAATCCTCAGTTGGTGGAACTGTTTGAGGAGTTCATGAACCATTTGTGAGTGAAGTCTTGATGCTTGAAGAAAGAAGTACATTTCTGTACAGGGCTTTGAGGACTTACCACATTTCT